>OX637341.1:10197881-10376270 GCA_951799405.1 Agapetus fuscipes
AGAGTCTTGAAAATACAATTTTCTACAAAGAAAACTCCTAAAATCAGTAAACTAACATTCACGTGATTATAATATGCATTTATTTAAACGCTCTCTTCTTATAATTCCATGTCTTAGACTGAAGTAGTCGAATATTGAGGTTTTTTCAAGTGACTTAAATATAAAAATAAGGCTTGCGCGATCAGAGATAAAATCTTTGACATTTGCCCCGTAAGAGTTTTATATTTTTAAAGGTAAAATTTGACGTAAAGCCTCTTTCTCACGAAGCTTTGTTAAGACAAATTAAATATCGTACAATCTTTTTATTAAATGTTATCACATTTTAATGCACTTCGAATAAATAAGCTAGCAACTATAGGACACGGAGCAGGCGGGGTTTGAACCGATTGCCAACGCCTCATCCCCTCGGCCATCCCAGCGACACTCACATTTAATGATAGAACGTCCAGTGGTCTGTCCTGCCGGAAGGTGCTTCCGGAAGGACGTGCCGGCGGTATCGGGTCCTGCCAGTAGGACTCATTTTATCGTTAAATTTGTATGGACTTTCCTCACTGGTCCTGCCGGCAGGCCCGACTCGCCGTGCGTAACGAATGCGGGTAGAAGTAGACAACCTTTTGATGACATTCTAGTTATGCTTATAATTCTAACAATAAGTTTTGGTATAATTCTAACAAAAGTATAGTAACATGTAATTGGAGGTTGAGAATTGTATTGGAGTACTTAAAAGTGAGTGTGAGATATGTGTATGGGTGTTTTGTATATTTCAGAAAAAAATGGGTGTATAAAATAAGGTGAATAATAAAGAACTGCTCATATTTATTTTGCTATTTTTTTATTCCTACACAAACAAGATTTAGTAATAAACTGCGTATTAGTAAATACTGCGTTGTCGAAATGTCCAAACAAAATTTCTTTAGGAACGGTTGAAACTTTTCGATCTATGTCCCAAAACACCCATACAAAGTTGTTTTTTACTTTTCTTACTGTGTCAGAACAATGATATGTATTTTTGTTACAAATACAAAAATGTATTTTGAAACAATAAGTACTATCGTAGTCGTCCCCAAAATGTTCACGACCCCACGTGTTTTCGCCATTGTGTTCATAGAAGAATGTCGCTTTAGCGCGAAAGCGCACCCCTCGACTTATACTCGCAGCCATTTAGGCCCAACTGATCGTATCGGCATGATTTAAAATTTCGCTAAGAGCCAATGAGATGCACTATGTATCAAAAAAAAATACGTCCTGCTACTAGGCCTAGAAGTCCTCAAATAAACAGAAAACGTGCGTCCTACCGGTAGGACGTAAAGTCCCGCGAGTAGGACGCTGGACTTTCTATCATTAATGCGCAGGCAGACACGTGTAAGTTCGAGCTTACACATACTACATGTGTAATTGCAAAATAAATCAAACCTCATATGAACATAAACCCTTCAGCACCTGCCGCCTTTCCCTGAAACGGGGTGGCATTGGCAAAGATGAAGTTGTGAGTACCTACTGTCGTCTGTATACCTACTACATGATGCAGAGGTTTTGTGTACATTATTAAACAGTTCGTACGAGGACTCCTAAACAGCGCTTGTTAATGACACGAATAGTCCAACTTCTGTAAAAATTACATCTGGGTCACACAGGCCCGGATTAAGCCCACCGGAGGCCCTGGTGCGGAGAAAGACATACCCCCCTCCCCGTCGTATATATTTATTACTGATCTTCCTTGACTTATAGGTTGGTATGAGGCTTACCACCTTTAGCTAGGTTCTATAAAAATGATTTCTCTTCACCAATGTCACTCCAGATTTAGAGAAGGGCGGCATGAGTCGAAAGATTTATGTTAATTTGAGATTTGGGTTTTTCTTGTCTGTATACACGCAGCATGTGTAAGCTGGAACTTGCACGTTTCTGCTTGAGGGCATGCACTACTTCTTTAATGTTAATGTTATATATTTGCAACTAACATTGTGGATTATAGATAACACCTATTGACATAGAGCTAAAATTCGGATACCATGAGAATTTGCAATGTAAGCAACATTCGGTGTAAAAGTGGAAAAAATACTTTTAATCTGTTGAAAAATAGTTGAAAAGTGGCTTTAAAATATTGATTATGTTTCTTTAAAAAACTCCTGGTTAGTTATGAAAAATTCCTAAAAGAATATTATGTTTTATTTTGTAAATCTTGGGGCCTTGGTGCATTCGCAACGTCCAACCGCCCTTAATTCAGGCCTCTGTTCATAAATCTAACATTCAGGGCTAGCACGAGCCAAAATAAATGAAAAAGAAACATCTACAATGCATGTACATTGATTGATTTATAAAATTGGCTAATTGACGTCATTAAAAATACATCAATAACCTGTTTCTTTATTATTAAAAAATAATTAATCTTTTGATAATCACACATAACTTACGTTTATTTAATTTTATAAACAATTTTATTTTATTTTATTTATTGATTCGAGGCTGCTAGAAATGTAATAAATGAAATTGCATTTGTGAACACGCCATTACATCATATTTGAGTTGCTACTATGAACACGTTGGTAATGCATGAGTCAAGGTCACGCTAATTATTCAAATTTGGAATTTATTTGAATAAAAATAATTATATTTTGTATTTTAAAGATGACACCTAAACATACAATATTCAAAAAGTACTTTAAAAATCTAGGATTTGAAATTAAATGAAAATATTTGTAGAGCAGAAAATTCGTGTTCTTTTTTTGAAAAAGTTTTACCTTCAACAATGAATGTTACAAATATTTAAGAGTGGTTTGTTTCTTACACTTTATATTCTTAGCAAAAGAGTGACGTTAATAAAAAAAACATAATATGCGTGTTTATTAATTTTTTTATCTAAATTATACAGGTTAAAAAAATCATCTAACTGAAAAATTATCACCACAATAAAATATTTAAAAAAAACACGTTTTTTCACATTTTTATTATTTTTTCCGTGTGTGCAATATTTTGGAAATATTTTTTTCTTCTTAATTATACAACTATACGTTGTTTAGTCTCGTACCGAGCCAATTTAAAATAAGGAAAAACTGAATTTACTTTATTAATAAATTTCATGAAAACAGTTTTTCCACTAGACTGCGGACCGTCAAAATATATAGATACCTTAAAGGTAAAACTGAATAAGAGAGATATGAAGCCAACGAGGGTTTCTCAGATAAATGCACCTTTATCCCTCTACCAAAGAAATCCCTGCAAAAGTCTGAAAATCCTGTAGTGAAGGAGTTTGTTATAAGTAATAGCTCATAATGACTTCACTTACTATGAGAAGATACACACAATAAAATGTTTAATCCACGATTTCTCAAATCAGTGAATCAGCACGTATTCAGTTTTTTCTTTAAGGTGGCGACATTTAAGAAAATACTATTTATTGTAGATCTATTGTTGCAACTTTTGGCGACCATGTTAAAGTGACGCAGACGCCTTGCGTGCTATGAATAACAAAATGCATAGAAACTCAAACAGGGTTATTCACAACACATTTGATCCATAGCTGATCCATGGATCATCGTTTTTCGTATGGAAAATTCACGTTAGGTGGCGGTTGAGCCATAGATTTGCTGTGTGTGAATAACACGATAGACTTGGGTCTCTTAACCTCGACGCTATACTGAAAATAACCTTATCATGGGTTTCTTTAAATATCATTTCAATATTCAAACAGGATATACGCAGGGTACAAAATAACAAAAACCCGAACACATTGCCACCTTAAAGGTAAAACTGAAGAAGTGCTAATTCACTGATTTGAGAAATCGTGGATATTTTATTTATTGGGAGTAAGTCAGGGGCGTGCATCCCATACAGGCACATGCACCTAATCATCATCATCATTGGCACGACAACCCGGGGTGGGTCTTGGCCTCCCTCAGCAACCGCTGCCAGCGCTGTCTATCCAACGTCTTCCTCCTCCAGTCCCACATTCCCACTGCACGGCAATCCGCCACCACTCCATCCAGCCATCTTGAACGTGGTCTTCCCACTGCACGGCAATCCGCCACCACTCCATCCAGCCATCTTGAACGTGGTCTTCCCACTGTCCAGCGTCCCTCCGAGTTTGTCATCACAATCGTCTTCTCCAGGCTCTGATGGTCCATTCGCTGAATGTGCCCTAGCCAATGCAGTCTGTTGACCTTTATTGAGTGGACCACATCAGCGTCCTGGTACAGCTTTTACAATTCGGAGTTATATCTTCTTCGCCATATGTTTCTGTCCTTTATTGGACCATATTGGACTAGGTACATGCGCCTAATAGATAGGCAATATATGGTAAACAACCATTTAAGCTTAATACTCAGATTTAAAATTAAAAAAAAAAAATCAATTGGAGCCATCGTTAGAACTTCAGTCATTTTAAAATAAGTTTTTTTAAAGGAATGGTAGAAAATATTTATTCTAAAATGTTTTTGCCTATACCCTATGCACGCGCCTGAAATAAGTTGCCATATAGTAAGTGATCTAATTGTAATGAAATGCTCATGAAAAACTTATTAACTACTGAATTTTCACACTAGTGTTTTCTCTCGTAGAAAATAGGAAAAAGGGCATTTATCTGATAAACCTGTGTTAGCTGAATATGTCACTTAGTTTAATCATTACGGCAGTGTCTTTTTAAAATGAACCATTCGAATTGTATCGATTTGCATACAACCTTACGCCCGCATTTACAGTCTGTGCTGACGTCACACCAAATACCTTCTGGGCCCATTTACCTGTGGATCAACTGATAAAATGTCTAGTGGAATAAACAAATAGCTTTACTGCATCGATACCTAGTCTAAAATAAATAATCTGGTCGGTAGCTTGCTCAGTAGAGTGTTTACTACCGAACGGGGCGGCTAGGTTTTGGCTCAAAGTTGTCAAGAATGGTTTCCTGTTTCAGATACGGTTAATACTGAACGTAGACTGGTCCGTAGTCCAGTAGTAATGAAAGGTTGTGGGTTCGGATCCCAGCGGAGTACAAAAAATATACCATTTATATTTTCAAACTTGCTCTTCGCTGGGTTGAAAAATTCATAAACCTGTACCAAAGACCGGTCATCAAAAGGTCCATCTAGCTTTACAGCAACTGGGTCTTGCTTGAGAATTGGCGCTTTGTAGCGGCGATCAAGCTCGTAAAAAGTCCGGTCGATAGCTCAGTTGGTAGAATGCTTGCGTTCCATGCCGAGAGCAAGGGTTCGATTCCCACTGAGGGTGTCAGAAATGATTTCACATTTCGGTGTCTATTTTAAACGCCGGCAAGGTGTACTCAGCTTTCACAAAAAATGAGAACCAGCCCTCCCGGGAGCTGAGAACTCCCCTCTTCAACTGAAAGTGGTTGGCGTGAGGCTGACCCCTTACCTGTAAAAATAAATAGATTCAACGCGGCGAGAAGTTACGCTATGTGCGTAGCTTAGTTATAACGCACACTTAGTTATACAAACATTGCTCATGTGAAATCACCTCTGTTAGAAATAGGACAAACAAGCTCTAAGGTGACGATATGGAACAACGATCAGCTGTTCAGGCACCGACATATTTTCTTCCGTCTGATCTTCAAATATATACAGTACAGTAAGATCTACCGACAACTGGGCCGTTGAGACTTTAACCCTGTGCTTCAACCCCAGTTCAGTGTGACGTTGGTACAGAATACAGACTCAAGAAGGTTTTCTGTTAATATCACTGGTCCGTTATAAATGATAATAAAAGTGCAGCTGCAGGATCACCACACTAATGAGGCTTTCAGTGTCTACACAGCGCAGCGCCAGCATTTAATTGTTCAACAATAAGTAAGTAAGTCTCCGCCAATGCTGTCTGATTGCGAGCCGTTGAGAACGGTGTCACGGTGCTTTAGATGCCCGCCAGCTTAAGCCTCACGATCTGCAGATCAAACACGTAACACGCGTGCTAAAAATAGGTACTAATTTTTACTTTTTTTTTTATCATAAAATTGCTAAAATTGTACAATATTGGGATTAGGGTACCATTTTAAAGCGATAATTTTTTACAAATACATACACCTACATTTTTTTACCTTCACTGACGGGAGTCTGTGTTGCTCCATTGTTTTCTTTTCTACAAACTGTGTACGCACACAAACTATAAACCTTATCTGAACGATTCTCGTTTCGTTAGCTGCCTCCATCACACTTGCTTACAAGCAAATTAAAAAAAAAACCAATTCCTTCGTTTTCCTCACGATATTGAAATACTGAAATCAGGCCCCTGCAGCTGATCATCAGGTATATTAATTACAGTTTGATTACACGGAAAATATACATAAAGCGACCAGCTGTTTACGCAACGCCATATTTTATTGCTTGCTGTCTGCGAATAGATACGGTGAGATCTACCTGCGCCCGTTGAGTCTTTAGTCCCAAGTAGACTATGAATGAGTGCGCTGCTATAAAAGAGACTATCAGAGTGAAAGCAATGAGATGGTTCGGGCAGCTTGTAGAAATAAATGAACTCAGAACATTTTAAATTAGGGGAATATTCATAATGTCACCTGGCCGGGCTAAAGACAGTAGGTACAGAGAGTCAGAATTTTAATACAATATTGTGTAGGTAGTTTGACAAGACACTAAAGTGCACCGTCCTGCATTTAGCATTACCTCCAAGTGTACGGGCTCACAGTGCTGTGAACTAGAAAAAAAACCCTGATTGTCGGGAATCCATTTTTTATTTGCCGGGGAACCGTCAACGCTCAGTGTGAATACGTTTTCTCTAAACTGTGTTGCCAGCTGGCTGATCAGCTGTGTTGCTAGCAGGCTGATCAGCTGTGTTGCCAGCAGGTTGATTAGCCGCCTAGCAAGTTCCACCTTCATGGCAATGGAGCGCTCGTTGCGTTTTCTGCACTTGGTAGTCCGTGCTACTAAAAAACCTTCAATTATTCACATTTTCGCACCGAGATTTCAATCTACGTGCGCAGAGAAACTGCTAAACCCTGGCAACCACGACAACGCTAACCTCTGATGCTGATTTGCAAATGTAAACACAATTTGTCGTAAAAAAATACGAATCTAAATAATATTCGTTGAAATGCCATGGGTGTCGAGGGGCCTATGACACTTGTTGTAGTGCTGCAGAGGTGTTGGTGATGTAACGGTCGATATCCTCACCTTTTGTAGCAGGGCTGTTAGCTTCGTAGTGCTGTGTTGTGTGTTGCGTTGGCTTTGTTTTGAGATACTGTAAGGAAGTGGCGATTGATGTTGGTTATGAATAGGACAAGGTTACATTAGAGTGGGGAACACAGATACCGGTAAATCGTTCCATTTTTAAAGGAAATGGGTGGCTGTCTGCCAAAAAAAAATTGAAAAAATTAGGTCTGTAGGTCCATGATTTAACACAGTCAATATTGTGTCGTCACCCGACCGGGTAGCTAGGGAAAATATAAACAAATATTTTATTGGTTGATAAGAACGGCATTCCCATACCAGACTGACGTTTGCTCGCCGAGAAAAAAGTTCTAAATTGAAAAATGTTCCAACCTGATGTTATTTCAAATGCAAATTCTGAATAAGTTGGACCGATATGAAGCTAGCTTGGAAGATATGAAGAGGAACAATAACAGATGGAGTATGAATACAGAGGTCCGTAGTCTAGCGCTTTGGACTCGTAAATGGAAGGTTGTGGGTTCGAATCCCGGCGGAGCACAAAAAAAATACCATTTATACATATTTTCAAATATACTCGTCGATGGATTGAAACATTCATATACATTTTTATCAAATACCGGTCACCAAAGGTTCACCTAGCTTTATAGCAACTGGGTCTAGAATGACAATCGGTGCTTTCTATAGCTGCGATCAAGCTCGCAGAGGCAGTGTTGCCACCTTAGCCCTTTTGGGGCTAGATCTAGCACTTTTTACTGCAGGTGAACTCGTTGTTTAATGATTTAGCCCGAAAAGGGCTATCTAGCCCTTTTCATTTACTTAAAAATATTGTATGAAAATCTGAAATTTGCGCCATGCTAACATCGCGATAACATCGAACTTTCGCGATTTTTGTTATATATTATATTGTTTTTTTTTTTGGTAGATACCATTTGTTCGATTATGGCAAAATATCTATGGCAACTAAATGATTCTTAACGGAAAATTTGTTAATTTTAGTTTGTAAAATAACTAATATTTTTAATTTTTGAATCTAATTTTGAAAAAAATTATTGTGATTCAAACTAAAAAATAAATACATAATTGAAATCATTAGTCCAGGTATTTTTTTAGCCTTTTTTTACACCAACTCTTTTTGTGCTTCTTTTGGCCCGATCTAGCCCTTTTTAGCTTCTTCAATTGCCCCCATTACTAAAACTAAGGTGGCAACACTGCGCAGAGGGCTCTTGAGGTGTGATTCACACAAAAACAGCGCTCAACTAATAAAGCATTCTATGATGATGATGATTATTATTATTATTATAACCATAAAAAAATAAACAATCGCCAGAAAATGATAGGTTAGTGATACATTATAGAAAATAATGAAAAACAATTAATTATGTCAAAACCAGTCAGAGAAGTAAAAATAGAAAAATTAAAGGTTAGAAATACACGGAGGAATGCAAGAATTTACTTAAGCATTTACTGTTAATATGATCATTATATAAAATAGCGAACACAAAATGGTCTTGCGCAATCGTTACGTTGTTTTTTCTTAATACTTACGTGATCTCTAAAACCGAAGGTCGCGTGTTCGAGTCCGCAAAGTTCTATTGCCAAACGAAAGCGTTTCGCCTTTGCTTTTTGTCAGATTTCTTTCTGATAGCAGCGCCGCGCCGCGCGCAGATAATGCCTGGTTCAGACGAGCCGGTATTCATAGATCTGTGAGTCGATCTCTAATCCATATTTAATAGAACAGCTTACTTCTCCCTTTGTCAATCACTAATTGTATACTTTATTTCTGTCTGGGGTGGAACTAATAAATCAAATGTTATGAAAATTGAAAGATCTCAAAGGGCCATTCTGAAAGTGATCCACTTTCTGCCTTTCCGTTTCCAAACGGTTGAGCTGTACCAGAGGTCTCAAGTCTTAACTGTCAGACAGTTATATATTTTGCAGACGATTCTTACACAACACAAGCTATTTCCTTTTGATCGTTCTACAACCTTGTCGAGGCGAAGTGGCATGCGTCCTAGAAACACGGTCTCAACATCGTTTGCACAAAGATTCTTTCACTTTCGGGGTCCATTTTTATACAACAGGATTGATAGTAAGGTGGATGTATACTCTTTGACAAAGTTGGAATGCAAAAGGAAGGTGGCATCCTGGTTACAAGACCTTGATTATGCCGCTACAGAATCCCTCTTGGAGGTTGTGGGTTGAAAATGAGTGCACACACTCACACACACACACAAATACACACATACACGCACACACACACGCACACAGAGTGACTGGAGACCTATAAGAACAGGCAAGACCTAGTTTAGGCTCCAGCCCTCCAAAATAAAGTTTTTTCAATATATAGTTCAAAATGTATTTCACTTATTACAGAATTGTATTGTATTTATCTATAGAAATAAAATTATTATCATTATTATTATTGTTATCTATAATCTAAGCTGTAAAGGTAGGTTAACATTTAAGGCTCATATTCAATGCATGCCCAAATAAACAAAACCTCACATGAACATAAACCTTGCAACTCCTGCCGCCTTTCCCTGAAACCGGGGTGGTAATGGCAAAAGTGAACGAATTTTTACAGCACGGGGGTCAGCCTATATTACCGAAAAGCCAGAATTGTTGTCTAATTTAGACAGATCTAGTACTGCGAGGACTCCATGATAGAACAGAATAGTGACAAAACAACAAATGACATTACAGAGAGAATACATAAGTCTCGGCGTACCGCGTGTTTGACATGCCTGCTCTACAGGCTTCTTCTTTGCTTATCCGCGCCAATTTTTCAAGCAAGACCCAGTAGCTGCGAGGCTGGATGCATCTTTGTGATAGTTCCACTTCATCGGTTCCATACGGTCCCCAAAATTAGAGCATATTTGACGGCGAGACTGTATCAACCTAACAGCACCACTCCCGCTGAGCCAAGTATCCGCAAAGAGTCAAGCACTCATCCTTCCAGTAACGAACTTGCACTCGCTCATGCACACACCTGCCTACTAATGCATTAGTACGTGACCCGTGTAAACGCCTCGTATCTAAGTATTTTTTGTTGCTTATCTTGAAAATCTTAAAGTTGTACGAGCAAGACGGACGTGCTTACCTCACATGAATATTTTTTAATATTTAAAAAACCGCCTTCTGTAATAGATTTTTTGCAACTGCCGTTTGCACATTTTCAGAGTCCGCACATTTGACGTAACAAAAAGTTGGGACCTCACGCGGCCGAGTTGCTAGGGCAAACGATAACTTGTATTTATTTATTCGCTGCTAAGCATCATAGTTGTGTAGGTGTACTTGAGACATTTACCCGCCGAGAAAGCAACCAACACGAAAATATTTTTAAGCCTCCTCCCTAGTAGCTCCGCTTGTTGGCATTGTGACGTGTACAGCATTTTAACTGTGGGTAGATAAAAAAATGTTTTTCTTTTCTGTAAGAGCAGATTTTTATGTTTTGTTACGAATATGAAGAGTTGTGTTTGTCTGTGATAGTGTAATAGTAAGTCTCTCTATAAGTACCTAAATGAGAAACTTATAAAATTTGTGTTTGATAATAATTTGTATCTATGTGTTCGGGATTGGTTGAATTGAATATTCTGGTAAAATCTAGCAAGTACTTGACCGGTCCGTAGTCCAGGTGGTAACACTTCGCACTCGTAACTGGAAGGTCGTGGGTTTGAATCCCAGCGGAGCACAGAAAACATACCATTTATATTTTCAAATTTGCTCTTCGCTGGGTTGAAAACTTCATAAACCTTTACCAAAGACCGGTCATCAAAAGGTCCATCCAGCCTTACAACTGGGTCTTGCTTGAGAATTGGCGCTTTCTACAGCGACGACCAAGCTCGCAGAGGGCTCTTGAGGTGTGATACACACAAAAACAGCGCTCACCGAATAAATCAGCCTAATTTTTTTTTTTTTAAGTAGCGATTCTCCATGTTTCGAGAATGATCTTTATTTTTAGTATAAATTAGGGACCGAAATTCCATGTCCTTAGCTTTAGAAATCATTCGACCATCATACCATACTGTGCAAATGTAGGTCTGAACCAAAAGTGATAAAATAAATTGTGCAAAATATATAAACCGCAGTTTTTATTAAATAAAACCCGCGTAAAAACACAGCACTATAAAAAAAAACAATGGTAGTACATTATTATGTATATATTTTGCGTTTCAAGGTCTTATGAAAGATCAAATCATTTTTATTGAACTTAAAGTCATAACCATTTAATACTTAATTAAATAAGACAATAATCATTGGCCTTTATTGAAATTACGCCACTGTGTTGACGTCACCATTTTTTTGTCCATGTTATTTGTGTCGACTCCATCACGGTCCAAAATACGTCAACATGCCATGTAGAAAAATGTTATATAAGAGCAATTAAATTGTTAATTGATTATTTACAGAAGTGACATGGAGTCTTAATTGACAATTAAAACACTTATAGAGAGATAATTGCAATGGAACCAATTTTGATAAATGAAATTTAGCCATTTGAAAAATAGAAATATAAAATAATAACACCTTCCTTCCTATTTTCCTACGAGAGAAAACAATAAATAAATGTGAAAATCCTTTAGTTCAGACGTTATTCATGAGCACTTTCTTATAATTAGTTCACTTAAGTACTATGAGAAGTTACACCTAATATAATGCTTTATCCACAATTTCTCAAATCAGTACTTATTCAGTTTTAGCTTTAGGTAAGGTCGCGAAATGAACAAAAACACTGCAACTTTTGCCGACCTTCCGTGAAACCGGGGTAGAATTGACAAAGTGAACCAATTTTTAGAGTATGGGTGGTCAGCCATGTTCCAACCTGTAAGTCAAGGAATGCTTTCTACTCTATGCCATCAAAAATGCAGAAGCGACTTTTTATTTACCTAAAGTCAAGGCCTGGATATTTTATATTTATCTTAGGAAGATTTACTCAGTGAAAAGTTAAAACTTCGTGCAAAAAATCGTCCTGCGGTACTTGTGAGCGCGAACTTACACGTGTCTGCTTGCGGGCATGTATTTACGTTATGTATCTTTGAAACTTAGTTAAAAGTACAAATTTATCAGAATCGTTTAAGCTCAGAGACACGCAGAGTATGCATGTGGCGTAAACCTCACATGCTAATAGGTACGATGGTTTAAGAAATATATTTCTTGTTGCCAATATTTAAAATAATGAACATGCAATTTTTTAGAGGTCCGAACATTTTTGAATTTCGAACCTTTTTCTCGGCGAGCACACGTCGATATTGTATGACACTGCCGTCTTTGGTTAATAGCAAAATATTTGTATGCTTTTTCCCTAGCAACTTCGACAAGCAAGTGACGACACAATATTGTCTATGCCAATTCACGTGCGCACCTCATTGAAAGTACCAACATAAAATTTGCAATACATTTTATAACGTAGCTTTCATATCAATATCAAATTATGTCAAAACAAAAAACCTCATGATTATAATGATCTAATAAAAACACATTAGGTATTTAGGTTACACAGGTAGGTACAAAAAAAAACACTCACCTACTGGCCGGCAAGCAACATCAATCCACAGCTCTAAAAATTTATTATACAACAACACTCACATTCCAAATTCAAATCTGAATGAAGAAAAAAAGAAACAACACATTAATGTTGCCATATCACAATATTATTTTCCTCCGGGCGACAAAATATCACTATTATAGGTACCTACCACGGATATTTTTGAATGACTGCAAAAAAAAACAATATTGGGTAATTTTATTTCTAGAAGGAATTTCTCGGCAGTATATTATGTGGAGAAATTTTTGTTAATATTATTGTTTTTAATCTCTCGGAATCATTATGAAATCTTGCACCGGTACGTAAATTTCTTATTTCACAAGAAGACTGTTAAAATAAGAAGGCTAGAATTTGAAATAATGAAAAATTATGTTAATGTTTTGGAATGATGGAAAAAATGAAAAGATGTAAATAAGGCAATGGCAGATGCATTCATTCCTTGACTTATTGGTTGGTATGAGGCTGACCACCCATACAGTAAAAAAATGGTCACTTTGCCAATGTCACTCCTGTTTTAGGGAAATTCAACAATAATTGCAGGGCTTATATTAATTTGAGATTTGGTTTTTATGTTGTAAGTCCACATGCGGCATGTGTAAGCGCGAACTAATGCGTGTCTGCTTGTGGGATTGCATTTAATATGTAATATATTTTTGTAACTTAGATTAGATTAGACGTATAAGCATTTGAAATGATGTCAGAGGGCTATAGGGTTGGATTCCCACCAAGGGTCTCAGACAATGCTTTCCCGTTTACCGTTTATTTCAAATCCAAAATAAAATACCGGTAAAGTATACTCAGCCTCTGCAAGAAATGAACCAGCCTCCTCAGTGGCTGGATAACCCTTAAATCAAGGGAAGGGATCGGCGTAAGGCCGCCCCCCCTACCTGGGAAAATAAATAGGTTCCACACAGCACATGCGGATTCCTTCAGGGGCAAGAAGTTGTTACGACGGTGGCGGTCGGAGCAATCAGTCAAACAATCACAGATGCCTAGCAACCTGGCAAAATTAAATTATTGGGTTTCTCAGACTTATTATAAACAAAAGATTATTGAGCCTTGACTTACAGGTTGGTATGAGGCTGACCACCCATACTCTAAAAAATGGTTCACTTGGTCAATGTCACCCCTGTTTCAGGGAAGGTCGGCTAAAGTTTCATGGCTTATGTTCATTTGAGATTTGATTTTTTAATTGTAAGTACACATGCAGCATTTGTAAATGCGAACTTACACGTGTTTGCTTGTGGGCATGCATTAAATATGAGCCTTTAATGGCAATATACCTTGGCAATTTAGATTACAGATTATAGTAAAGCAGACGATAATAATATTTATTGCAACATTTTCTTACATCGTCAAGTAAATGTAAAAATAATAGTATGAAAATATTATTTTTACATTTATGATCCTCAACTATAATAATAATAAATACAAAATACTGAATACGGACTTAATACGAATCTTCATTTTTGTCCAAAAACAATAGTATTTTTTTTTTAAGGCAGTAAGTATATTATTATAAATCGCTTCATATTGCTGTTACTTAAAAACCAAAGATTCTCAATTTTTTACACCTTTAGCACTTTTCCGCGATATTTTTCTTAAACCATCACTGTCACATTAATTTCTGTTGAAACACATTTAAATTCTAATACAATTTTGAGTGATAAACTAATTAAATTAATATTTTTGGCAGAGCTTGAAGTTTTCGACCATCTTGGATGGTAATGTAACAAAACTATTGTATATATAAAAATGAGGGTATGGTATACAAAAGTTTTATGCGACTGTGTGTAACAAAAACCTACCACAATAATTTTGCTAGAATTTTTAAATGACGCACGTAGGTACCTGAGTAAAATTATTTTACCAAAAAAAAAACAAATAGTCCCTTCGATAGCTCAGACGATATAGTGCTTGCATTCCATGCCGAAGCTTGTGTTAGAATCACAGCGAGGGTGTCAGAAATGATTTCCCGTTTCGGTGTTTATTTCAAACCCAAAATAAAATACCGGCAAGGTCTACTCAGCTTCCACGAGAAATGAGTACCAGCCCGCTCGGGAGCTGGGACACCCCCCACTTTAACTGAAGTGGTTGGCGTAAGGCCAGCTCCCTTGCCTGTAAAATAAATAGGCTGCACTCGCCACATGCGACCACAAAATCATCCATCACAATCAGCCATCACAAAAAATAAGAATCAACTGCTCACATTTTAGGAAAAAAGAAAACCTTTAAATAAAACAATGTGGTTACCTTATATGTGAAAGTAAATGGGTTCCCTCGCAGAAGAGGTGATTCAAATTCATGTACAAAATTAACAACTTAGATCTATGTATTTTGGACTCACGTCTGTAATTTTAAAATTTGTGCAGTTACACTAGAACGCGGAAATAATTTTGTTAGTAATTATTATCTAATTAATAATATTAATATTGTAACATTTCCATACAACCCACCATTTCACACTAACGAAAAAAAAACACATTTCAAACTGTTAGGTAAAATAAAATACATGTCCACATAAAACACAATTTGAAACACCATAAACTTGTTTAAAATAAAAGCACTTTGAAGAAGTTAAATTTGTAATTCACTTTTGAATTTTCGTTCCATGGAACGTCACTCGCGTACAGATGCGCACTGGAACATTTCGATGCACTCGCGCCGATTGCAATCAGTTTGGTCGGGGACCGCGTCGTGTGTAGTGGACGCTGCGCTCGGTCGTCTGACAAACACTGATTCGTTTGAGAACATCGCAAACGGCCGCGGGCCAAAACTCTCTCCAACGAAACACAGCGATCGCAAACGATGGCTTATTCCATTGTTATCTTTGTTTTTATTGTGTTTTACTGTACTTCTTTGTCCACACAGAAAAAAATGCCGAGAAACTTACATGAAAGTGAAAATAAACCTTGAAGATTGTCGGTAAGTTTTTGAGTAATTTTGTCACCTACCTACCTTGTACAACTTAAGATGTATTTTATATATTTTCTAACCCATTTCAAATGTACATGGATTCCCATTTCAAATTACATGGATTCCCACAAACAGTCAAACAGACACGTGTAAGGTCTTTGCTTACACATGCTGCAGCCTGCATGTGTACACTGTACAAGCCAAAAAAAGACCTATATACTGAAAGATGGGTTTGAACATCAGCGACTCTTTAGAGTATGTAAAATAAAAATAGTATGTTGCATTATGAAAAAAAAAAAAACTATTGTCTTGAAAACATTTGACAAAATTGATATATTTTCCTTTACCTTTAAAAACACGAACTAATAAGTTCGTGTTCTACCAATGATATAGATTGAAATATAATTTTGAATTTAAGATATTTTTTTCTATAAATATTAAACCCATTTATTCCTACACGTT
This sequence comes from Agapetus fuscipes, assembly GCA_951799405.1. NCBI lineage: Eukaryota > Metazoa > Arthropoda > Insecta > Trichoptera > Glossosomatidae > Agapetus > Agapetus fuscipes. The sequence continues at coordinate 10,213,929 of OX637341.1, forward strand.
TCCTACCTTATTACTTACGTATTATTACCCCCACTTCAACTGAAAGTGGTTGGTGTGAGGCCGGCCCCCTTACCTTTAAAAATAAATAGGTCCCGAATCGCCACATGCGACCCCTTCGGGGATAACGCAGGCAAGAAGTTACATTTTATGTGTAGCTTAGTTGCATATTAGGTACTTCGTTTTTTTTATTTAAATTTTATTAATTGATGCTTTCATTTTTTACAGGAGCTGTCAGATCATTACGTTGTGTCATCAACTTACACAATTCAACATCGATATCATCGCACCGTGGTTTCGGGTCTCCATATATATGTAGATACGAGGATGGTGTTGGGAATGTGAACTGTCTGGCATATACCAAACACCCAGTATCTCAACCTTGATAAGACTGCAATGGTCGGGGTGGGCTGGACATGTTCACAGAATGCCAGGCACACGGATTCCCAGAATAATGGTGACCAGCCACCCGGGAGGAAGGAGAAGACTAAGAAGACCCAGACTGAGATGGAGGGATGAAGTGGGGAAGGATGCGGCGACTGGACAGCGATGTCAGAGGACAGGTGAAGTTGGAGGCAGAGGCTGAAGGAAGCCAAGACTCGCATCGGCCTGTAGCACCATTGAAAAAGAAGAAGTTGAGATATTTAAGGGCTTTTTATGCAGTAAAATGAAGTGAGTGAAGAAAATACTCATTGATTAATTATTTTCTCCCAAAAATTCACACTTAAAAAATGCACACGTTTAACAATGTTATTCTTGTGTACTTATAATTCTACCGGGGGGGGGGGGGGGGCGAAAGCTTCTACAGATTCATCTTTTCTTACTCTTACTTTATTTATATTTCACCTGTGTAGCATTTTCCATACATCTCCTTTCACATACACTCTGTAAAAATACTCGATACAAAATTCTGAATAACAATTTTTACCCGGCGGGCCAACTTCACGGTTCAATGTAATGTTTGCTTTATCTTTGGCAGCCCAGCAGTGTGACATTACATTTTTGTTGTTTCTGGAATTCGTGACAAATCCATTCATGTCTTTACTTATTCACTTATTTGGGCAATATATTATTTTTTCTTCACCTCGTATCACGTTTTCTTTATGAAATAATATTCTCTTCGTCTATCTCAGATCCCTTGCTTCATATTTCTCCTCCGAGACTCTAACTGGATTCCTCCCAGAAGAGCGTCAGATTCTTGTCCAGCTTTACTCTGGAACCTTTTGCGACATTCTTCACCACGACTTTCTGGAGATCTTCCACGCACAAGTATTGTTATTTTATAACCTAACCTCCAAATTATATGCAAGTTATTTTTTTATCGTAAATGAAAAATTCCTTCGGGAACACTTACTTTTAAGTAAATTTTAAGTACTACGGCTGCCTTTCCTGTGAAAATAAATACGTTCCTTGCTTTGATCAGTAAATATCAAAATTATGTATAAAACTTGGTTTACTTTTTCCTGGTTTCAGGAAGACGGGGCAGAAGTTGCAAGGTTTATGTTCATGTGAGGTTTAAATTAGAATCCGTAGTTATGTGTAACCATGAACATACATATGCATGCTTGTGGGCATGCATTAAATATGAGCCTTAAATGCCAATATATCTTTGCAACTTAACATTATTGATAACTGTGCAGCATATGATATGTATTCTAACATTGTCTTCCATATTCAAGTAAAAATAATCATTAAATATCATAATCATGTATAAAACTTGGTTCACTTTTGCCTATTCCACGCTGGTTTCAGGGAGAGGGGGCAAGAGTTCCTAGATTTATGTTCAGGTGAGGTTTGGTTATTTTTTTTAGTACCTACCCATGCATCATGTGTAACTCTTTGGAATAAATCAAAATAAATCATCCTTATGTATAGTAATACATACATAGGTACGTTATATTGTATACTAGTATATCAGATTCTTTAGCGACTTTATAATGGTTGACGATCCCTGCGTTTGCTTTTCCTCACGGCAGATTACGTTCTCCCCTGTAGAAGTGTATATTACAGGTAAGCCTGTATATGAAATATGTATTTCACAGCTCTGTGCATAACCAACTAAACCTAAACTGATTAAAACACCATCACCCTGCACTGCTCACCTCCCAGTGCATTTGTGTTCAGACATTCCATTTTAAGGAAATCCAGAGTCCTAACAAAAGGAGACAATGCATGAAAGAGATTACGACTCTGGACAAAATGAAAACAGTATGTAAAGACCGTAAGAGATGGCGGTTGATGATGATGATGATGATGGATGATTTCTTTCCTGTGGCGCCATTTAATGGTCCAGGACCATCTCAAGGGCGCCATGGCTTCTCGAGAAAAGTAGTGTCTTCAGTTCCTTTCTGAAGGTGGTGGTAGGCTGGTTCGCGCGAACACCGATGGGTAAATTGTTCCAGGCCACCGGCCCGGCCACCGCAAAGCTTCTGTCTGCAAAGTTTGATGTGTTTGCTCTATTGGGCACTATAACCTTGTTGACAGAAGTAAGGGCAGAGCGTAGTGGTCTTTTTGAAGTCCCATCGACAGAGCATAGCTCAGCGAGACATGGGGGTGCAGTGCCGTTCAGGGCTCTATGCACAGTGAGACACAACTTAAATTCCACCCTCTCTCGGACCCTCAGCCAGTGCAGTGATATGAATTGTTGGCGGCTATGGAATGTAATTTTAATTTTGTTAATTATTTCACTTCCCGAATTTTTTGTGTTCCTCAAGGTTTGTATAGGGCTGATCCCCCATGCTGTAAAAAATCGTATATCTTTTGCAAATTGATAATGTTACCCCGGTTTCTGGAAAAGATGGCAGGAGTTGCAAAGTTTATGTTCATGTAAGGCTTAGTTTATTTTTTATGTCATGCATCATGTGTAAGCGCGAACATACATGTGCTCGTGGGCAATGGGTATGTATGCATTCAATATGAGCCTGAAATGTCAATATTTATTTTTGAAACTTAGATTAAATATTATAGACACGAATATAATCCACAATCCTTTTTCCTTAAATTTATTATCTTGACTCAAAATTTACACAACCGTCACACGTCTACGAAACTAGGGTCCTTAGCAATCAATAACATTTTTTAGTTGGCCCAGCAACCCGGACGTTTAATTTTACAACTTTTTGAATTTGAGTCTATTAAAAATATCGCAAACCTAAAAGTAAGTGCTGATTCACTGATTTGAGAAATCGTTCGTAAAACATTTTATTGCTTGTAACTTCTCATAGTAGGTAACAATACCTAAGAACACTAGCTGCTATAAGGAAGTGCTTATGACAATCTTCTAAACTACAGGATTTTCACACTTTGTAGTCTTTTCTCTCGTATGAAATAAGAAAAAAGCTGAATTTATTTGAGAAGAGAAGCCCGTGTTAGCTTAATATTTATTACACTTATTTAGTGTTAGGTACTTGTAGGTAAGCTATCGATATTATCATTCAATGTTTTTTTTTTTTTTTTTAAATAGATTTGTGAAGAGGAATGCAATTCACCAACCTATTCTGCCTGGCCAGAAACAGGATAATATCATCAATTAATAATTCATTATTGTTTATTTTTAATGAATTAGTAATTAATAATTACCCAATAACATCTGTAGAACCAGTGTCAATGTTATGGTCAAATGACCCAGGCGGGGATCGAACCAACGTTGCTCTATTCCAAAGACGCTAGAAAGATCAGCCCACTTGGCCCCCTCGGCCATAACACCGAATAAAGATAATAATTGAAAGATATTGAATTTTTTTCAATAAAAGTCGTTGCACAATAAACCATTAATATTAATAATTCCAGCAACACAGACAATATGCATATTTCTCTCCTAAATATCACAATCGATAAATAATACAAACAAATCTTAATTATCGGTCGTCGAATATTCAAAATGGCCGCCAGCGTGGGGCGCTTTCTCGGTTTCCGAATATTGCCAGTCGTAAAAAACAAAACAAGCGAAGCTCTCAAACTTTTACTAGCCGGTTTCGTGGACCACATATTTTTTTAAACAGACGAATATCTTTATTTCCCATAGACTCATTAATTGCTCCCACACACGACTTGCCACTATTGCATTAGTATGTGAGGCGAGTGAGTCCGTACAGCACACCCTTAGCTACTAATGCATTAGTGGCAAGTCGTGTGAACTGACCCTAAGATACCATTCTCTTTTTTTTTAAAGAAATCCTGTGAGACTCCCTAGATTTCAGAGACTCTACGGGTCTATGACACTTGTTGTAGTGCCGCAGAGGTGTTTACGAGTTTGGTCGTCGCTACAAAGCGCCAATACACAAGCAAGACCCAGTTGCTGAAAGCTGGATGGACCTTTTTTTTTCTCTTGTGACTTATATTATTTTTCTCACAAAATACACCATACTACGATGTATTTGAGATCCTCAATATTTACTTTCGTTTTCACAGACCCCCCACGCCTGGAAATTGACCCCTAGTAGTTTACATAGGCCACTTTGAAACCATAATTTTCTACTTTTTTTTCATAGACCCTTTTTTTTTTAAGAAATCCTGTGCGGGAGACTCCCTAGATTCTAAAGACTCTAGGGGTCTATGACACTTGTTGTAGTGCCGCAGAGGTGTACGAGCTTGGTGGTTGCTACAAAGCGCCAATACTCAAGCAAGACCCAGTTGCTGTAAGGCTGGATGGACCTTTACCTCATCAAATCGAACTTGGAGGTCTACATAGACCACTTCGTGCCCCCAGTGTTGGTTTGGCTTATCTAACATTTGATTCAATGATGACCTTAAAAGGAAATAGACTTAAAAAACACATTCTACACAATCTGAGCTAATAAAAAAACGTAAAATACGATGATGTGAGAGTTGTTTTTAATACATTCAAAATCAATTTTTCGCATTCATAGCACACACGGGTCCAGTACACATACAAACACTGCTAATGTGAAATTATCTCTGTTGGAGATAAAACAAACAAGCACTATGGTGACGAGTTTTATACCAAAAAAAAATTATTTCGTTTTCAAAACATTCCCATCGCATTAACATCGACCCCTGAGGGTCTTTTATAGACTACTTTGGGAATGAGTGGATAGACGAAATGGTTGGATATAGCTTTCTCCGTCTTTCTGTCCTACTTAGACGTCTGCCGAGTAGGTAGGAGCTCTTACTATAAATAAATGAAAATATAATAATAATCAAGTTTCGCTTCCTTTCGATTATAACTTCCCATTTGTGCTATAAAATTATTTTTCTCAAAGATTATTTTATCAAATGAGGTCCGAATATTTTTGAATTTGGAACTTTTTTCTCGGCGAGCAAACGTCAGTTTTGTATTCTTAGCAACCAATAACAAGATATTTGTTTAGCTTTTCCCTAGCTACCCGGCCGGGTGAAGACACCACTTTGGCTATGTCAATTCACGTGCCGACCTCATTAGGTAGGTACTTACTAGTTTCACATCGTGTTTTGTGTTTAGTCTTAGTTCACACAGAACGGGCCAGTGCCGGATCGAAAGTCTAGTTACAAATAGTATGTTAGCTTTCATACGATTTTGTCCAGCGATCCTATCCGAAACCATAAACAAACTGGACAGAATCTGTGCTGTGTGAAAAGGGCGAAACGCTATGGGCTCGTAAACTGAAGGTTGTGAGTTTTAAGAGCAAAAATGTCATGCAAGAATGCTGGTCTTTGGGAGCCTTTTACTCGCAATAATTTGCAGTTATAAAAATAGCTTTTTAATTCATTTTTTCTTTCGTAACGTCTCTCACATTTCCACATCTCTCACAAATTCCAGCGCTCATGCATTATCATTACACCGAGCTTATTATAACCAATTTGATTTAATTTTTATTGAATCATAAAAATATAATTTTCAACCTCTGATGTCATTTTTATTGCCGCGCAAAAAACCTAGCTGCACATTTGTATATATTTCTTACAGCCGTATAACTTTTATTTGTCTATGATGATCCAATGGTTTCGGAACAAATTTGAATTTAGAACTTTTTTCTACGGCACTGAACTTCGGTCCTTAGCCACCAAGAAAACAATTGATTGCTTTTTAGACTAAGAGCCGGACGTACGAAACCTTACCTCATCGACTACCAGGCAGAGACATGGTCAGGCTGGTAGTTTGCATCGAGTACATCATTTTTTCACTGGTCTGCCTTTTCCTATCCTGGAGCGTTTTGGATGCGGCCTCTTCAAAGAGGCCCAAAAAATGGTGCAAACTACCTCATCGACTACCAGGCAGAAACATGTTTGGGGAGGTGTCCGGCATCGAGTACATGCCTTTTCTGCAGATTTTGGTGTTCCTACCCTGGAGCGTTCTGGATGCGGCCTCTTCAAAGAGGCCCAAAAAATGGTGCAAACTACCTCATCGACTACCAGGCAGAGACTAATAAGAGATGATGACTGACATTATTAACCTGTTTTTTGCATTAAAAGAAATACCCCAAACCTGGAGCATTTTGAATGCGGTCATTTTTTTAACAAATATATAAATCGATCTTTTGATATAAGTTGTATGAGTCGTGAGAATAAACAAAAAAATAATTATGTTATTTTCGTTATTCATAACAAGATAATTTAGATACCAAAAATTTGTATTTCCAACCCTTCTAGTTCAGGAGAAAAAAGGGTAAAACGGTATTTTGTACATTCTATTTTATAACTCAAAAACAAAGTACAATAATTGAAATTTTTGTACGTCAAAAATAAGAACACTAATTTTTAAACAATAATAATCTCTTACATATTCTTTCTATCTGCTATAGTTTCACGAGAAATGAATTTTAAAGTTAAATATTTTCCAAAAAACTTTACGTCGTTTCCCGTTTTTGGTCAAAATCTGGCTTAAACGCCTCGGTACTTTATTTTAACGGAATATAAAAAATGGTATCGTACAGAAGTTTAAATTAACTTTAAGACTGTATAAATATTTACTGTTTTATCATGAAAGGGTTGTATATAGTGGCAGTTAATCTTTCGTACCATGCTAAGATTATTGGAAATATGTGAGTACGAGTATGTAGGTACTGATCTATCACGCTCACGATGCGTGGCGATGTGAACGCGCACACCTGCAGGCAGAGCTTCGTCTACTAGACACTCTTGATTCTACGTTGGCCTAGCAGGTTCACTGTTTTTAAGGCGAAAAAATGAAATGCTTTTTATATGAAGATATTACCGGAACTATAAATATTATTAGCGATGGGGCATTTATTAAGATAATTGTGATGCAATTCAGTACCAAAAACTGAATAGGTGGAAATACAGCGATTCTCAAAATAGAGGAAATTACGGTTTTCATTCGATCTGTTTTAAAAAACTTACGTGTTTCAAAATTCAAAATAGTCTATTTATTGACAAATCAGGTCGAAAGTGTAAACAACTATTTGGCGGAAGGTCAAAGGTAATTGATAAACCATATTTTACAGAAGCATGTTCCCATGCATATGTTCATAATATTAAATGCATAATAAAAAAAAATTGCGATCAAAAATGTACATTTGCTTCCTTTTGTAGTGCCGACAAATATGCAATAGATCCACTACAAGCAGAAGTTGCACCCATTTCATCAAAAATGCTGCAGATTGATGACAGTCTAGTATGTACAGTATTATATCATTCATTTTTCCATTTGTTTCATCCATTCCACGCAAAGTAGCTTCTTTTGAAGAGCGCTTTATACCTTAAGGCGCCTTATAAACCTAAATCTGCCGTTTGTGATTCTTACGCTTTATGGTCTTAGCAAAATAGTTACAGTAATGAAAAAAATAAAGCATATTTATTGCATTTTTTATCTTAATTTTAAAGTTTAAACAAAATATATAACTTGAGAATTGCCACCATAAAAAACTGTTTGAAAAAACAGGTTTTTTTCACATTTTTAGCGTTTTTTTCGTGTGTGCTGTATTTTGGATGTTTTTTTTTCATTTTATTTACAGAACTATACATTAAATAAAGTTTTAAACTTTCACTTTCACTTTCATGGTCGGTGTCCAATGGTATAGTTTTTTTCGGGTTAGACCATTTCTACTTGCAGTTATTATATCTGCCGACGTTTCATTCCCTCGAGCTGGGAACATTATCAAGGCTCGTAGCGACGGGGGACCTTTATCCTCCGTTTACTTTTGGCAACTGGCTGGCTGCTGATGCTCTTCTCATCTCTGTCATCATGTATCTTCATTGTGATTGGCGTGATGGGCGATGGGGGGTGGCTGCGCATGCGCAGGGGTACACACAGGCGTGCGTACAGGCGTGTGCGCAGGGGGTTGCGCAGGCTCCGGCGTGGGTGTAGAACATGGTCTAACCCGAAAACAACTATACCACAGAACTACCTATACATTGTTTAGTGAAATATCGGAACATTTTTTTATAATGTCAAAAGTTTTTGAGTAAATATGGAAAAACTTAAACTTATTAATTAATTAAATTTTAATTAAATCAAGGAACACAGTTTTTCCAAGTCATATTTTGGGATTTTTTTTTCTTCCTAATGACAAAATTATACATTATTTAATCTCGCAAGAAGCTGATTTTAATAAATGTGAATTATTGACCACTCCATGATATGGTATATTGTGAATTATTGACCACTAGATGATATGGTATTTTGTGACTATAAGTCAGGATATCAAGATTTTATAAAACAAATTGAAAAGATAACCGATATTTCCAAGTCATTATCCATTTTGGATGTATATTGTCACACAGGTTGATCACGACATCGTCTTGCATCTGGATGAAAGTGGTGACGATACTCGAGATGAAGAACATTCCCTCGAGGATTTTGAAACTGGTCCGCAATCCTCGCAGCAATTCAAGACCATTAGTAACACAAACCATGTATGTATTTTAAGCCTAAAAAGCACTCATATTTTGAGGTCTCTCATTACAGTATGTCAGTATGTAAAGACTTTATGTAATAAATTGCACAGTTTGTCAATATATATATATTATTTTTTTTTATTTAAAAATAGATTACATTATTTTTTTTTTTTTTTTTTACACATTGTTATTAGAATCTAACCCTCAGGCGAAAGCGAATGCTTGTGTGCCTTGATATACAAGCCATTGTACATTTTTTGTGTATATTGTCACACAGGTTGATCACGACATCATCTTGCATCTGGATGAAAGTGATGAAGACGATAACCGAGATGAATAAAATTACCCCGATGATGATGAATATGATATAAACAGTATCCGAAATGAAAAAAAATTACACCAGGGTAATGACATTGATAAAAGCAATACTAGAGAGGAAAACAATTCGGGTACTTCTTCATCTTCACAAAAACAAAACACGAACCGTGTATGTATTTTTTGCTTAAAATCCACAAAAAGAGTAGGTTCCTCAAGGCAATACCTTAGTTTACTTACAAGTACAGTTATTGGGTCGGTGATGGATGAAATCAGTACTCTAGGAGATGTTGATTTATATAATAGATTCATCGAGAAGAAAATACAACATTATCATCGACATTGTCCATCTTTACTTCAACATCGATAAAAAAAGTTCAAGCGTTATCAATAACGAAGGTAAATGGCATTTTCAACGATAAATCCACAAAAAAGCTTTTCACGGTTTGATCTTCTTCTTCGTGTCAGCTTCACACCGTATTGGCCCAGTAACGAGCAATGTCTACAGCTCTTTGGTTTCCTGCAAAGAGATCATCCATGGAGCAGCTCGCCGGACAGGAGGGACAACACCGCAGGTGCTCCATAGTTTGCTGAGCTCCACACTCACATAGTGTAGAGTCATCCCGTCCCAGAAATCCCCAGGTCAGCATGTTGGCCCGGGCTCTTTCAACATTGGTCCTCAATCTGTTCATGGATTTCCACACGGGCCACTCGAGGTTCTTTTCTGGAGTTAGGCTTTCTGCAGGCTGCACAAAGCTCTCCGGGCATTCCTCTTTCCACATTTGCAATTTCTCCGCCACTGGATCCGAAGACAAGGGCTACACGGAACTAAGGAAGCTGTGTCTCGACTTCAGGCGCTGCTGTGATGAAAAGCCACTTCCGTAAATGCAGTGCTGTGTGCACGTTAGAGCCTTCTGCCTCTCGACTCTCGAAGCCACCTTGCCTCTGATGTGGGGTGGGGCTATGCCTGCAAGAGGATACAACTTCCCCATGGGCGTTGGCTTGAGGCATCCTGATACAATACCAATACGGCAGGTATCATTCAGCGCGACATCAACTTGCTTCGCATGTGCGGAGCGTTCCCATACCGGGGCTGCGTACTCTCCGGCTGAGAAACACAAAGCCATTGCAGTTACACGTATTACTTGTGGCTGCGCACCCCAGTTGGTGCCCACGAGCTTCCGGAGTAGATTATTACGGGTAGCCACTTTCAGTTTTGTGTTGTTGCAGTGGGCTCTATATGTGAGCGACCGGTCAAGGGTAACTCCCAGGTATTTGGGGTTATCGCTGGGAGGCAGCACTTGGTCTTCCCATCTGATTACTGGTTTCCTTGATGCAAACTTATTCTTTAGATGGAAGTAGGAGACCTGGGTTTTTGATGGGTTAGGTTTAAGGTAGTTTTCTTTGTAGTATTTGGACAACAGGTTCAATCCTTTTTCTAAAGTATGGTCAGCTTCATCAAACGATGGGGTTAAGGTTTGAAAAACTTTATTGATGAAAAAATCCTAGTTAATGAAGATGTTATGTATTTGCGAGATGTATTACATTATTACAATACAATTGTCTGTGAATTAGGGTAAACTAGTTATCAAGAACACAAATTGTCAGGTTTTACCACACAAAATTTGCAGAAAAAACTTCAAAATCACTTTGGAGACTTACTCATAATTGAAAAGTCTAAAAGCACTATATGGAAAAAAAATATTTATAAAAATGGAATGGATGCCTGTAAAATGGTAAATGAAGTGTTATCGCACAAAAAAAATCTGGTCTCTAAACTACGTGATGTGGTTTTTGATGTTCGAGCATCAGTCAAAAATCAGGAAATTAAAAGACTGCCGAAAAAACTTACTCCAGAAAATATCAATGAGGGTGAATGCAAAATCCCAGAAGAGCTGTATGAACTTATATGTGCTTTAGTTAAGGGATCAGACAACATAAGACCCTCAATATCAGATACGGACAATGTTAGAATTGATTTAGTTTGCCAATGGTCGATGGACAATATCGGACAGTGGTAAGGAAAACGGTTGAAGATAATATGGTTATGTAGAGTACATTTCAAGGATTACAACCATAAATTTTTTGTGTAGTAACAATAAAAATACCATTGATAATTTTCTAAAATAAAATGCGGAGAATTTGAGTCGCGCCAAAACGCAGCGCGTTCGACTTAGCGAACTTTGACGTCAAAATGACGTCAAGGTTCACCATTAGGCCCGTCGATACTTACGCTCCGAAGATGCATCGCGTCATATCTGCCTAAATAAACAAAATGACCTTTTTTCCGAAAATCAAAACTACGCTAATTTTAAACTACCCTTAAATCGTGGACAAATAGTAGAAAAACCATGGAAATCTTAATCGGCTAGGGCATTGCATTAGTTATTCCGTAGCTGAAGGTCTAGAAACAGAACTGACACACACTGCGAAAGTTATCAAATTGTTTCGAGCGGTATAAAGGTTCAGAAGGGCCTAAACACACACGTGGCATTTGATAACTATTGTTACGCTTTTTGGGTTCGGATACTTCTCAAATAAAACACTACTCTTCTTTTTACTTATTTATTTTACACTTTTATATTTATTTTTACAAAGACACTCTCGACTATTCCATTACACAGGCTTTAGTTCACTGGTCAAATTTGTTCGATGTATTGGTGAAGCTCACAGATGACTGACTGACTAGTGCAAGCAACTTACAACCTTTTTTATACTAAGAAGATGGAACTATCGAGAGCACATTGTTGCGAGACTGTTATCGAAGCACATACATAATTAAAGTAATCTAGTGACTTATCTATTTACACACAATTATTAATCCTATCCGCCAATACAATAAAGAGTTCCTATAACTAATACTCATACATATTTTAATATTTACATACCACTATGATCGATTTATGGGCACTGCAACTGGAAAAGATACGCTGCACGATACAGTAAGGATAATTTATCAGAATAAATCAAACACAGAATTACCCCCTCAATTTCATAATGTCGACACAACACCACGGCAGGACAGGCGAAGGCCTTTTACTGCGATGTCTCGTGAAATAGTGCCTTATTTTAAGAAACCAAAAGTGTCGACATCATCGACTCTTTTGGAAATGTCTTTCGATTTCTGTCTCTGATTTGTGTTTTGTTGTATTTTTTTTTAAATGCGTTTTGAAGATTTGTGTTTTGTCGTTTTATTGTATTGTATTGTGTTAAAGTGTGTTAAAATCTAAAAAAAAATAAAGATGTAAACATGGTACACCAGAGGCTTTTATTACATGCAAGAAAACCAATTTACCTCAAATACAAGGAAAAACAAAAATGGTCATATAGTGGTAAATCTAAGAAACAAAGTTTTTCTACCACTGCAAATTTCAAAGTAAGACATTAATCCCCATACATATTATACAAATAACCCTAAATGTATGGGGAAACAAAAAAAAACAAACTGATGTTTCTTTTTTACATCTTTTGTTTATTTTTAGTTATTAAACATATTTTGCAGCGCGTATATCACTATTTTTCATTATTATCAAAAACTGTTAATTTTCTCAAAAAAGAAAATAAACGACAGGTTTAGGGTATATAGCGCTCTTAATATTGAAAATTATTATTAACTCCATGCGCGGGACAGACCACGAAGCTCTGCCTGCAGGTGTGCGCGTTCGCATCGCCACGCATCGTGAGCGTGATAGATCAGTACCTACATACTCGTACTCACATATTTCCAATAATCTTAGCATGGTACGAAAGATTAACTGCCACTATATACAACCCTTTCATGATAAAACAGTAAATATTTATACAGTCTTAAAGTTAATTTAATCTTCTGTAAGATACCATTTTTTATATTCCGTTAAAATAAAGTACCGAGGCGTTTAAGCCAGATTTTGACCAAAAACGGGAAACGACGTAAAGTTTTTTGGAAAATATTTAACTTTAAAATTCATTTCTCGTGAAACTATAGCAGATAGAAAGAATATGTAAGAGATTATTATTGTTTAAAAATTAGTGTTCTTATTTTTGACGTACAAAAATTTCAATTATTGTACTTTGTTTTTGAGTTATAAAATAGAATGTACAAAATACCGTTTTACCCTTTTTTCTCCTGAACTAGAAGGGTTGGAAATACAAATTTTTGGTATCTAAATTATCTTGTTATGAATAACGAAAATAACATAATTATTTTTTTGTTTATTCTCACGACTCATACAACTTATATCAAAAGATCGATTTATATATTTGTTAAAAAAATGACCGCATTCAAAATGCTCCAGGTTTGGGGTATTTCTTTTAATGCAAAAAACAGGTTAATAATGTCAGTCATCATCTCTTATTAGTCTCTGCCTGGTAGTCGATGAGGTAGTTTGCACCATTTTTTGGGCCTCTTTGAAGAGGCCGCATCCAGAACGCTCCAGGGTAGGAACACCAAAATCTGCAGAAAAGGCATGTACTCGATGCCGGACACCTCCCCAAACATGTTTCTGCCTGGTAGTCGATGAGGTAGTTTGCACCATTTTTTGGGCCTCTTTGAAGAGGCCGCATCCAAAACGCTCCAGGATAGGAAAAGGCAGACCAGTGAAAAAATGATGTACTCGATGCAAACTACCAGCCTGACCATGTCTCTGCCTGGTAGTCGATGAGGTAAGGTTTCGTACGTCCGGCTCTTAGTCTATTTCCATAACAGCCCATAAGCGCTTTTCCGTGACGCACTGTCATATAGGCGCTTTATAATTTTTATATTAATAATAATAACTCGCTGTAAGACGTCACAATTTTGTGTAGGTACGTCGACTCATGAGCGGACGTTATTAAAATTTTGTGCCCAGTGCGTTTCTACATTGTGGTTTAAAGTCTTTTTCCATTTCTTTCTTTTCCATTATCAATATGTCACTTCACAACAAGAAGGTCGATGTTCAACTGTCCACTCTCTTGTTTATTGACAATGGAACATCAATTATTCAAATCTGAATAATGTTCCAAATAGTCAGTCTTGCCAACACTACACGCCCCCATGATGTTACCATCATTAAACATAGTCGTGGAGCCAACGCGGCTTCACTCTTGCTCTCTGAGGTCTTGGATCCAGCTCTAATGGGGGCAACTCTGACAAAAGCTGTAGGTTTTCTGATGATGGCTGATCAACAATCAGCTCATCTCCCGGCGCCATCCTCAGATCCAGCACATGTCTTGGCATACCATCCACTTGTACAGTATTATCTGAAACAATGGCATCAACATGACCTCTATCCCAGGTTGTGGTGCAGCGCGCTCCTGGAGGCTTCACCAGCACCCGATCTCCCACCCGATAACGACACGACTCTTCCGTTTCCTTCACCACTGGTAAGGACGCTGGATGCCGCCATTTGTATGAGTAGACACTTGACGACGGCGCGTCTCGGCCCCGTGTCCCCTCACTAGCCAAATTGTACCAGAAAGCTGCCATCAGTGGGGATATACCACTTCTGGCTGCCACTCGCTTTACTGTTCGGTGGTTACGCTCGACAATTCCATTTCCAGATGGGCGATAGGCCGCTCGAAACCGCTGCGCTACTCCCCAACGCTCACACAATGCCGTAACCTGTTGCGAGCGGAATGCGGTGCCATTGTCCATCAATAGCTCGTCAGGTGGACCACGTTCTCGGAACACTTCGTCAAGGTTGCCAGAAATTTCACATCCACTCTCCGTTTTAATCTCCCGCCAAACAGCGAATCGTCCTGGACCACAATCAACAATAGTCAAGAATCGGCTTTTGCCATAATGCGTCACATCCACTGACAGTCTACTCCAAGTCTTCTCAACAGACAATACTCCTTCTTCGTGCGTTGTAGGTGCTGGATCGATAGACGCACATCGCTCACACGCTCTCACGCAGTCTTCAACCGCAGCCCTTGTCACTGAGGAATCGACCATCTTGGCCAACTGAAGACTGCGATCAACTCCAAAATGATGCATAGCGTGAAGACTCTCCACATTGGCCACACATGCCAGTGACTCCTTTGCCAGCCACCGTTGACACACCCTAGTCAGCACGTCAGCCTTATTCTTCTCCGACGGCACAAAAGTAACGGTGATCTCCAGTGCACATTCCCGAGTGAGGTCACTGAAAAGGCCAAGTCTTCTTTTGACCAGCATCTCACTGGTTCCTGACACCTTGGCTCGACAATCTCCAACAAGGACTGACCTTAACCACCGCTCGGCCGTCTTGGAGTCAATCATAAGCTCAAGTTTAGTTAAACCCCACTTGAGAGCAAGGTTAACACCTTTAATGGCAGCGTCCAACTCGGCGATATTGATGTGGGCTAGATCGGCACCTTTTCTAAGCCATGCTGCATCCTCTACTACAACGCCTTCAATCTCGACGACAGCTCCCAACGCCAGAGAGCTCGCATCTGTCCAAACTCTGCCACAGGTAGTTAATGGCACATTCCAAATACCACGCACTGGATCTTCTAACTGCACTCTTGCCACAATGTTACGAATGAAAGCGTTTGCTTTTGCGCCAACAGGATCCTCCCAACCTTCGCCTTCACCGACACGCTTAGCATAGCTGCACGCTACTCGCAGCCAACTACACACCGGATAATGGCCCACAAGCTGACCACAAATGGAAAATAACTCTCGCTTCGAAAGAGCCTTATCCCCAAGTGAAGGGAGCTCATTCCCTCGTCGATATTCCAGTTGGCCATCGCTTCTCCGCGCGATTGCCAGCCCAAGGGCATGTCCGCCATCCAGCGCCTGCGGAACCTTAGCCTCCAAGCCATACCTCCTCAAATGTTCAGTCACCCTCTGCGCACTGACTACACATTCACTCACCAAAATATCGTCAATATAACTAGCAGTACCCCGAGCAACTGCCTCGTCCAAACTAAGAACATAGTCAAGGATCCGACTCATTATTCTCGGCGCACAATTAAGCCCGAACCCGAGACGAGTCAAGTGATAAGTCTGATTTCGGAACTTCACCGTCTGGTACGGCCATAAAGTTTCGTCCACCTCGATTTGAAGGTAAGCAGACTTCAAGTCCACCAACACGAGGGGCTCTGCCATCCGCCGCCACTCTCGCAACGATTGATCGCATGCAGCTGCATCAACACCTGGCCGACTTTCTACATGTTTATTAAGTTCGCGATAGTCCAGCACAGGGCGAACTTTATGTTTATTTGCCTGGACGATCGCCATCAGAGGCAGCAATCCTGCTTGCGCCTGATTTGAAGTCGGCTTCAACCAGCCCTCCTCAATCCATCGCTGGACCTCGTCCTCGTAGGCTTCCTTACTTAGTTTATCAAAATTAATTTTATACGCGGCGACTCTGTTGGTTAGCTCTGGCGGCCCCACCTTCCACCTCCATGCAACTTTCCAGCGTCCATGTGTTCTATCGAACACGGCATCAAAGTCTCTATCTTCTATGTGATGGTTCTTTGTCCCTTCTACCGTTGCACCACACTCATTTTTGGCGAGAAAAATTTTTCCACTCGACACACAAACACCCCCCGCCACACTAATAAAATCCATACCCAACACTATGTCAGCCCCTGAAAACACCTTTTCCAGGAGTAAACAATCCAAGCTCACGGTCATCCCGAGCGCCTCCAGCTCAACGACCGCCCGTCCTGCACAAGAAATTCGAGAGCCGTCGACTGCTACGACGCTCTCGCAGGGCCTCGCCGACTTTTCTCCTGCCCACAAATCCGCCCTGACAATGGACCTCGAACAGCCCGTGTCCACTAGGGTTCTGACGCGCCTACCCTGTAGCCGCGCCTCCACCACAGGAAGCGCCGTTAATTTTTCATGGAGGCTGCCGGCGCACAAGCCTCCTTCCGCCCGTTTCCCTTCTTTGGGCAATTCTTTAACACGTGGCCAGACTCCTGACAGGCCCAGCAGGTGACGGTAGTGTCCGTCCCACGCTTCAAACAGTCTTTTATCATGTGCGGACCTCCGCACCTGTAGCACTTCAAGGGCTTTTTTCTTTCTACAGCCACCGATGAAAAAAATGGGCTACGATACTCGCAGATGAGTAATCGCGCTTTAGCGACAATAGTTGGCAGCGGTGGCAATCCATCCCCGGATTCCAATTGAAGGCGGAGCTCCCTGGACACGGACTCGGGCATCCCAACGACCAACGAGAGCGCGAGGATGTTATCACTCAGTTTAACTCCGGCTTGCGAAGCCAGCATCCGTAAATCCGACACGAAGACGTCGACTTCCTCTCCTGGCTGCCAGCGCCTTTGCAAGAAACGACTCCAAGCTGAGAAGCGTCCGACACCAAACACACAGCTGAGTGCTTCAGCCGCCTTCTCCCCGTCACCCTGTGTCTCTTCTGGCAAGTCAGCAAACCGATCAAACGCCGCACCTCTCAAGAAAGATGCCAAGCAACGAGAAAGATTTGTCTCCCCGTACAACTTCATCATCAATCGCAAACGTCTAAGCCACGGGTCAAACTCCCCGCCGACAAATGGCTCCATCACGTCCGCGAATCTTGTAGACGAAATAGCTTGTGGTTTAAAGTCTTTTTCCATTTCTTTCTTTTCCATTATCAATATGTCACTTCACAACAAGAAGGTCGATGTTCAACTGTCCACTCTCTTGTTTATTGACAATGGAACATCAATTATTCAAATCTGAATAATGTTCCAAATAGTCAGTCTTGCCAACACTACATTATATGTGATCCTATATTATTTTATGCTCATATTATGCTCAAACCCTCCTCATATCCATCCTTTATCTATGTGTCAAAATTACCCACAGCACACGGACGCTCTTGCAAAGCTATATATTTTCTCAAGTGGTGGAAAACCTTCCTGTGAAGTAAAAGCAAAAAAAATAACTAAAGCAACGGCACGACAAAACAAGAACCTCTAGGTCAGATGCGTGCCCATGACTCTAAAAGTACCTAAGTGGTTCGATGTTAATAATAAAAAGAAGACAGGAATACAGTGAATACGCTGCAGATGCGGATCATAATAATGTATATTATGGAAAACAATCATAATATTTTTGAATGTGACGTTTGCGTTGCGCGGGCGCGGGCGCATGCGCGCAGCAGCCGGCGGTGTTGCCCGCTCCGCGCACTTACGCCGGCACTTTCTCCACTTTCATCTTCCGCGCGGAATTCTCAGGGAAGTGACGTCACGCCGTGATATCAGCGCACCGATATTATTATTACTAGAACAACCGACACTTCTTGTTGTACATCCACACATATAAGTTAGCGCGCACGAGAAGGTGGTATCTTCTTCTTCTATTTAGTGCAAAGTTTTAAAGTTTATTGGTGTCGTTAGAGGTTATTATATTGACGCATATCAAACTGAACGCGGTGAAAATTGGAAGTAACATCGCCATCTTGTAAAACGTCACTTTTGATAGTTCAATGCAATAATACCCATTTATTTTGGGAGTTTGAAGGCCGTCATCATAACACTGCCCTCCTATAGCAGCTAAGGCCTAGTATTTTCAAGTAAAGTAAAGTTAACAAAAATACAATTTGAGTTAAATTTTCATATTTTACTCACCAAATTTCGCCAGTAAATATTTAGTTACGTAACTAACAATTTTTAAGATGGCGTCATCTTCACTGACAGCAGTTGTTTTTTTTTAATGTAAGGATACATCAAAATTTTTGCAAACTGATTTTTTGTGTCGTTTATCAGCTTAATGAATGTTAGGCATTTGATTTTTAGAATCAGTTGTTTGTTTTAAAGCTTTTGAATGGAATTGCAATTATTTCCAAGATTTTGGGGCGGGGCTTTTCTCTTCGGGAATTCTGGGTTTTAGTTAACTCAAACTGGAGTACCTATTTTGAATGAAAGTTCAAGTAATAGTCAACTTAAATATGAGGAACTAAACTTGAATATACCGGGCCTAAATGTACCTACCGTGTATTCTTGTCATATTGTATTAAGCCGCCATTCCGATAGGAGAGGCCAGTATCTCCACAGATGTGTCTAGGAATGCATTTAATAGAATTTAAATTTATTTTTATATTTGTGAAACAAAATTATAATTAAATACTGTTTCTTTTCCCAAATATCGAATTTATTTTAATTAATAATTACCAACGTTTTCGACCTTGTTGGTCATCATCAGGACAAGAATTTAAATTGTTGACATATTTTAAATTGTTAATATATCTTTGCAACTTAGATTATACTTAGATGGTGTAGAATGATTAAATAAATATGTAAACATCTGTGCCTGAAGATAAATTTCAGTAATAATTAGAGGATATAAAAATGCTTGGAACGTGCAGAGCAAATCTCTGCACATTAGAACTACACAAAATTTAAATTCGCAACAAAAATGACGTATGACATTTTTTTTTGTTGTACAATTTTCCGACCCGCAAATTCAAGATGGCGTTCGGTGTAAGCCTCCATCAACTGTCGTTGTGATAAGACAGGTTGCATCGTTACCTGATAAACAACTGACGTTTACAAATACCAGCCAAACCGCATTTATTTAAAAAAAAATCTGGAAAAATTGACATAGACAAAATTGTATCGTAACCCAGCCGGGTTGCTGGGGAAAAGGCAAAAATATATTTTGTTGTAAGTTGCTAAGGACGGCAGCCCCATACAAGACTGAAGTTTATTTGCCGAGAAAAAAGTTCCAAATGAAAAAAAAAACTCATTGTGAAGCAATGCTGTTGAAGGAATGAATAAGTGTTTTATACAAGGCAAACGAGTTATTTTATTCAAACATTACTAATAAACAGTTGTAGAATAATTGTTGAAATGTAAATATGCCTCTGTTGGTAGAACATTTGGTTGCGTACTTTCCAAAGATATTGAAAACTGGACCAGAATTATCAAATAGGTGGTGCAAGCGCCAATCATCTGAAAGAAATTTAAAATCCTTGCATTATCTATCGATGAGAACATATTTACTAAGGGCCTGTTGCACCAAACTCCAATCAGACGAAAATCAAAATTAAGTGTGATTTCTCCCTTTCAAATCAAACAATTGATTGCATATACGTAAGTCAGCTGATGTGAATTATATTTCCTGTTCAAATTCCATCATATTTTTACCAACTTTCGAGAAATATTTAACCGAGGTCCTTACCAGAACTAAGCAATCAAATTTGATGTTTCAATCAAATATTGATTGGAGGTTGGTGCAACAGGCCCTAAGCGAACTCAGCAGGAGGTCTTTCTCTATCTGTAGTGGCTCCAATCTTTCTTTTTCCTGACTATAACTGTCTATGCTTCTGGCTAAACCTTTCTTTGTTCTGACCATTTCCATCATTTGAGGCTAGCTTTGTTTTTCTCACTGGTCGTTTCTGATTTTACTCAGCCTTTGCCGCAGGAAGCTGACACGGTACCTTCCTTGCCTTTGGTATTTGGTACACCTTTATGCAACTACGTAATTTGAGGTAAAATGAGGCAAGAGGGATTCTCCGGAGTGTAACTGTGGAGCAAATCACCAGGCAACACCAGGAAGGTTCACATCCACAGGGGGACTCCGGAGGTGGTGCAGTGGTTGGCCAAACGGGAGCCAACAATTTGAAACTTCGACTGAGCGACACAGCCAATGGCGCAGTGAAATTAAATTGCTGATAGCCATACAAAGTAATGATAGCTTTGTGTGTTTCTAGTCTCTAACTTCACCAATGTTTCCCCTCCGTCCCTTCATCAATTCCATCAGTCATCAATCTATCTCATCAATCGTAGCTTCACATTTGGAATAATATTTCTTACCGTGAAGAACAGTGTGTTGTCGATGACAAACAGGCCGCTGGCTGTGAATGTTGGTCGACTCAACAGCAAATGCGTGGCGAATTGATGGAGCTGAAAAAAAAATGCAGCGAAAATGGCATATTTTAAATTTGATGCGTTTTGCTGTTTCTGTTCGCGTGCTATTTTATCCAGGTTTAGATTTTATGTTCACTATATGCATCTTTGCCAGTGTAATCTGCCAACTCGGCTTTTCGTCATTTTGACGTATGGTCATTGTGTCATTGCACGAATTAGACCACATTTGCGTATTGGTAACAATCAAACATTTATGAAGCACAAATATATTTTTCAAACGCCATTGAGCAATTTCAAATCAGGAATATATTTGAAAAGATCGGGAAATGAGCAATAGAGCCATGATATAAGCTTGTCAGAACTAGACTGTTTTTATATGCTCCTAACACGTGGACCATTGAAGCAGCAGAACAGAAGAATATTGAAGCTTCATAAACGTGTTTCTGGAGATGAATGCTCCCAATCTCATGGATAGCTAAACACATCGACGAGTCCGGCAGTTTGTAATCAACATCTTTTTTATATCGATGGTAATCAAGTATATTCTTAAATAACATTTTTCAAAGGATTCATCTGTTCTTATATTACCTTTTGCGTAACTTTTTCTTCAGTCTCTACCCCCATCAGTTGGTTTACCAGTGAAGCCGTTTCGTTGCCCTGAAACAGTGTTCATCAATTAAACCAATAAAGTCAGAATCTTTCACATCGATATATTAAACGTAAAAATAGAGTTTATCCAATAATATGCGTCACCTTCGCCTGGCAAGAATTGCACCTATATATCGTCCTATGAAGAGTTACAGCGTAAACTATTATCTCCTGCGTTGTCATCAGCAAGACCAAGCCTTCCGTAGACACTCCGCGACCACTCGCGTAAGCAATCAATGCCGTTACAGCAAAGAACAGATTGAAAACAATCCTCACAAACGAAATACCAATGATCAGAAGCAAAGAAAAAGAAAACATTTGATTCAGCACTTCGATACTCTCGATAACCGTTGTGTACGCCATCCAAATCTGAGAGATTCTCTCAGTTTTAATATTGCTTTGAGATTTGACATCGATCGTATTCCAAATATCGTTTCTTCTCCTCAGATTCACGTTGTTGTCGTGCGGCAAATCTTGTTTGAAGAGTTGCTTGATCTCTTTGTTGATCAGATCCAAAATGGTCGACACAATGTTCACGAAGGCATTGTAGATTATCAGGTACATAATGGCCATCAATCCCGGAGTGTTTAAAGCAACCGTAACATTTTGATCGAAAATTATTTTCCAATGGATGGCTGCCCAGTAGGACACCATGTTGTAGGTCAAATCAACCGCGAAAAAAAACAAAGCTTGCCTCGTGCTCGTCTTCCTCAATTGTTTGAATTTCTTTTCCATGCCCAGCTTTGAAAGCATTGCAAACGCGTCGGTCAATTTTTGCACGAATGCCCTGTACCCATCGTACTTCAGGATGAACTCAATGTTTAAGCAAATTATTGACAAAAATCCGACGTATACTTTAAATTTGTAGCCAATATCGAAGATCAATGTCTTGATGATTTGTTCCGTAATGGCGTTCTTGGTCTGGATGATGTTGACAAACGCACTAATGTAGACGTACTTCCAGAGTATTCCTAGCAGGAATGAGAACCAACTGAGCGTTGCACGAACTTCTCCGTCTGTTTCAGAATATTTGAGCGGATTGATGCCAGACAAATTGGCGAGCAGAAAGATTGGAGCAAAGCATTTCACGATGGAATCTGTCTGGAACCAGCTCCTGATGCTTTTGAACATTGTCTCTTTTGAATATCACTTCGTTAAACACAGCACAACGTGTAGGACAGGTACTCAAAAAAACTTTTTAAATTTAATTAATGGACTCCGCACAAACTTCGACTTTTTTTAAATATGTATTTTCAAGCATGCAAGTCACAGCCCACAGGTCTGTGACTGGGGTCTTTAGTAACAAAATATTTTTTTTTTTCTACCAACCCGGCTTGGTGACCTCACATTGAGGTCCACACTTAAATTGGCATGGACAATATTGAGTCGTCACCCGCCAGGTTGTTAGAGAAAAGGATAGCAAATAATAATAATAATTGGACAATTTGTATACAGCGCCGTTTAGTGGCACTAGCTACCCCAAGGGCACTAATTATGTATTGGTTGCAAAGGACATCAGTCCCATACAAGACTGGCGTGAAAAAAAATCCTAATTCAAAAATGTTGCAACCTCTTTGTTATTGACTACAATATTTTTTATCTTTAAAAATCCCATCAGTAAAAATCTATTCTTATGATATCTGTAGTAATTGAACTATTTTACACATTTAGCTGAAATACGTTTTTAAGCAATAATTTCTTGAAACGAATGCTGTACTGTCCGGATTATTAGCTCTAATAGTCTGCAACGAACTATTCAAATAATCGAAATTTGAAATTCTGATGTTTCATATTATTTCAATGAATTAATTACTTACCAAAAATGAAAACAAAATGCTTGTAGTCATTGATCTAAATAAAATATAAATTTATATCGATGCTTGTAGTTCAGTGAAATCAACATTTCAATTTCATTAATAAATTGCTTTTTGTTGTGCCATTCGTAATAATTCATTAAAATATTAATTAATTGATTCCATAAGTATAAGACAACCTTTTTTTATCGAGTGTTCAAAACGTAACTTAGCGACTTTGTTTATTTATTTTATCTTGGTTGCTAAGGATCATACATACCTGCACCTCTAGTTCAAAACATCGCGTAAATTTCCCGCCATCGCATCGCGTGAAAAGAAAAAAATATAAAATATGCAACAGCACCTCTAGTGAGTGATCTACTTATAACACTTTATTTTCTCTTGACATGATATATATATATATATATATATATATATATATACAAGGATAATTTATTTATAAGATACACATAATAAAAGAGCGCCGTTTTTGTGTGTGTCACACCTCAAGCGCCCTCTCAAATCACGGATAAGATTTTTGGTAAAGATGCGTCTTTAGTGCTCCTTTAAAGACACCAACAGTTTCTGCCTTCCTCACATTAGGTGGTAGTCTGTTCTACTCCATTGGGCCCGCAAACCGGAAAGCACGGTCCCCAAAATTAGTGCGTGTCTGACGTGACGGCTGGACTAAGTCAACCCCCCCGCACTCCGCAGATCTGAGAGTTTGGCGTCTCAAATCTATCTCAACACGTGAGAACATGTCAGACAAGTATGTAGGAGTCATACCATTGACAGCTTTGTAAACCATCAGACAAACACGGTAGACCACCCTCTCCGGAAAACAAAGCCAATGCAGTTTTTTCAACAATGGAGTAATATGGTTAAATTTAGACATCCCGAATATGAGTCTTGCTGCAGAGTTCAGCACAGATTGAAGCCGGCTGAACTTTTTTTTCGGCTGACCTATATACAGCGTTGAGCAATAGTCAACCCGAGACATCACAAAAGCGTTAACCAGAGTCCTGACCGCCCCTGATGGTAAACATCTCCTGATTGCCTTTATCTGGCGAAGTTCAAAAAACGAGGAGGATACCGTGTTATTCAACTGCTCTCCCATTGTAAGGTTCCGATCCAGTGTGACTCCTAGAAGTCTCAATGAATCCGACGGCTGAATCAGTTGTCCCCCAATGGAGAGTGGTGCGCGTGTTGTCAGGAGATGATCACGCCTGGACGTAGCCGCCCACATAATTTCCGTCTTACCCATGTTAAGGATTAGGCCATTGTCTGTCATCCATTCACCGATCTCCGCAATGCAAGCTGCCACCCTGTTACTGAGAGCTCCTGCCATGTGTGGTCGACACTGAGAGTAAATCTGCCAGTCATCTGCATATGCATGTGTAGTTAGGCTCCATTTCTCGACTATGCTCTCAATGTCGGCCGTGTATACAATAAACAGGATCGGTCCCAGCACAGACCCCTGCGGCACCCCGGAGATCAGCGAATAGAAAGACGAGACACAGTCACAAGTACGCACTACCTGCTTGCGATCCGCCAAATAGGAGGTGAACCACGCCAGAGCCTTATCTCTCAAGCCGTACGCATCCTCCAACCCCTTTATCAAGATATCATGGGTGCATTGAGATGTAAGTTTCCGGACAACAGATCGGCGAAAGTAATAAGTCATTTAATATTGTTCTATATTAATAAGAAATTAGGTCAGAACATTTTTGAATTTGTAACTTTTTTCTCGGCGAGCAAACGTCAGTCTTGTATGATATCCTTAGCAACCGATATGAAAACATTTGTTAGCCCTTTCCTTAGCAACCCGGCCGGGTGACGACACAATTTTGTCTACGCCAATCCAAGTAATAAACATGTTTAATTTAGATCGATGTGTATTCGAATGTCGTACATTTAGAGTACAACTTTTCTCGTTTTCAAAACATGCAGTGTCAATGTAAACTTCATTTATTGTAGCATCGGTGTGTAAGCGATTCGTTTTAGCGCAATAATTGTGTTTTTATTCGGCGTGAAATTCTCATTAGCTCACACAACAAAATGTCATAATACGCTGTGCCTAATTCATTTTCATTGTCGACATAAATTAAAAAACAAACTGTATGAAATTCACTTTTTTACGTAACCTACAAAAATAATTAAAAAATAACCTACCTACTTACCTTAATTTCATTTTTTAAGTTATTCGTTTTTACTAACTGTGGCAACACTCATTGCACATGTTTTCAAATAAAGAACGGAATTTTACAATTCTACCAACTGCTTATTTTTTTATTGCTTCTGGATATAATATGGACTCCGAACATTTTTGAATTTGGAAGTTTTTTTCTTGACGAGCAAACGTTAGTCTTGTATGGGACTACCGTCCTTAGTAAACAATAACAAAATATTTGTTTGCTTTTTTCCTAGGAATCCGGCCGGGTGACATCACAAAATTGTCTCACGTGCAGACTCATTCTAACAACGACTTAAAAATGTTTTCCTTCCAAAATTATATTGTTATACCTACTCATAAGAATGTACTTACATACCTTTAATCAAGGTTGTAGAGATAATGTATAATGTAATTGTAAATACCAAAAACTGAAATTAGATTATTTCTCAAAATAACAATTTTGCCTTTTTCCTAGCAACCCGACCTTGTGATGTTACATTGTTTTGTCTGTGGAATTTGAGTCCATAATGTTAACATTTTAGTTTCTCACTCCTTAGACATAAAATAGCAGGCAGGTGTAAGTTCGCGTTTGCATACGCGCAATGCGTACAAAAGTAAATCTCAGTCTGAAGTGAACATAGACTCTGCGGTGGACTCGGTACAAAGTTACAAATTAGATTTTTTTAGAAGTGTAACCGTCACAGTCCTAAGCACAGATCACGGAAAATAAAGTCCTAAGCATTCAATAAAAATAAATTATTTAGCTTTCTCCCTAACGAGGCCGGGTGCCAATTTTTCAGTTTATATTTTTTTGCCTGTATCATTTGTACCATTTCCTCCATTTATGAACTCTGCACAAATTACATAATGCAACTACGCAACTAAGTATCATAAAGTGTAACCTATTTATTTTTACAGACAAGGGAGGCAGCCTAACACCAACCACTATACTTGAAGTGCGAGTTTCCCTACTTCCGAGGGGGCTGGTACTCATTTCTTATGAAGGCTGAGGAAACCACGCCGGTATTTTATTTTGAGTTTGAAATAAACACCGAAACGTGAAATCATTGATGACACCCTCAGTAGGAATCGATCCCCAGATCTCGCCACGGAATGCAAGGATTCTGCCAACTAAGCCATCGACTGAACTTACAAAATTATGTCCAAAGCTACATGCAAACAAAAATTGTAGCCAGGTTGCTAGGAATAATAATAATTGAAATTGGTTACTAAGGACCCTAGTCACATAGACTTGTGACATTTGCCCGCAGAGAAAAAACTTCTAAATTCATTCATTTGTTCAGTCCATTGGTAAATCATTTTGATTACTTAAGTACCTACATACTTTTATTTGAAAATGACCAGAAACAAAACTGGCTAGAACAGCCACAAAAAAACAATCCAACTTTTTTAAATTTAGAACATGATATGGAAATTTCTACAAAATTTAACCATGTTGTATTTTCCTTGTTATTTTGTTGACAGGTTATTTTGAATTGGATTTTTCTTATTGAATTGTATTGTTTTGACATGAATTTGAGCGCAGCATGGATCCACCATTGGACGAAGTGTACCTCGGGGAAGTTCTAGTCGTGGACAAGGTGTCGTTTGGGAAGTATTTTGTGGCTGCCACGATTTCTGGTGTTGTTTCCAAGACTCTGGTGGCTCCTGTCAACTACATAAAGCTCGTTCTGCAAACACAGAGCGTCTCCAGTGATCTGCCCAAGGAATTGCACTATAAAGGTACTTCAATCCACTCTAATAAGAAAAAAAGGCTGAATAAAATATTATACTTACATTAAAAATAAACATTACTCTAGGTAAAAGTTAAGAGTTTGGTTATTGACATTGTGAGGATTAATTTAAAATGAATAATGTAAAAACAAAACACACAGCTATTCTTCACAAGTTGATTTATTTCCTCATTAGTTGCTTGTTGGTTGTCCTCTTGATAATAATAATAATAAATGTGTATTCCAGCTTAGTCATGTGGAGGGTGCAATACATAATGGTGTGATAACATCAAAAGCGCTCCAGGAAATAAATCAGCTCCTGAAGAAAAGCTTTGTGTTTTATTTTTTTAGGTCATAATTACTATGGGTTTTTTTTTGTATATTATGTAAATAGGCAATGTAAATATTAAAATATGTATAAGTATTAGTATAGGAATTCTTTATTGTATTGGTGGGTAGGATTGATAATTGTGTGTAAATAGAGAAGACTCTAGACGAAGTACTTCGAGAAGCTTCGAGCAATTATGTATTCCGGAGTGTTCGAGTCTCTCAGTATAAAAGGGTGCAAGTTGCTTGCACTAGTCAGTCATCTGCGAGCTCCACCAATACATTGAACAAATTCGACCAGTGAACTAAAACCAGTGGTATGAAATAAATGAGAGTGTCTTTGTAAAAATAAATATAAACGTGTAAAATAAATGAGTAAAAAGAAGAGTAGTTTTATTTGAAAAGTATCCGAACCAAAAATCGTAACAATATATTTCTGATTTTGTGTATTTCTGTATTTTTGTATTTTCTGCATTTTTGTACTTTTCTATTGCTGTATTTTATTTTTTATGGCTGGTCATGTATTGCCCCCTCCACATGACTAAGCTGGAATAAACATTTATTATTGTTATTATTATAATTATAATTGTAGGATGATTTATTTGGTGAGCGCTGTTTTTGTGTGAATCACACCTCAAGAGCCCTCTGTGTATATGGTCGTTCCTTTAGAAAGTGCCAGCAAGCAAGACAGTCGCTGTAAGGCAAGATGGATCAAGCTTTTGTAAGGCATATAAATTTTTCATCCCGGCGAAATGTATATTTTGAAAATTAGCCTCTGAAGATGGATGGTTAAAGTCCCATAGCGCCTTGGCACTTTTAACTCAAAATGTAAAAATAAAACTATGTTATGTAAAAAAAGTTATTTTTAATCAAAATTAAGGTTGAATTTTCACTCTATCAATGCACAAACCTTAGAAAACTTAATTAAATGTTATTTTTTTACTCTGCCGGGAAGTAAAAATCAATAAGTTAAAATGTAATAAGAAGTTGCCCTTTATGTGCAGCTTAGTTATGTTTTTTAGTTAGTTGCTTTATACCCACAAACTTCAGTAAATTTGTAAATAATATAATCGCTTCCAGGGTTCAGGGATTGTCTGGTGCGCAGTGTCTGTGAGCGCGGCCTCTTGTCCCTGTGGCAGGGCAACCTGGCCGCGATGCTGCGCCACGTCCCCCACCAGGCGCTCAACTTCTCCTTCAACGCCGTGTACGCGCGCCTGCTGTCTCCCAGCAGCAGCCTGCAGAGCACCCTACTGTGGAATCTGGCAGCTGGGGGAGCAGCAGGAGCCACCACATCACTGTTCTACTATCCGTTTGAATACGTGGGATCAAGGTACAATGAACATCAAAACATTCATGGCAATTACATTTTTTGAATTTTGAGCTTTTTCCAAATGTCAGTCCGGTCGATAGCTCAGTTGGTAGAGTGCTTGCATTCCATGCCATGAGCTCGGGTTCGAATCCCACCGAGGGTGTGTTTCGGTGTTTATTTCAAAACCCCAAAATCAAATACTGGCAAGGTTTACTCAGCCTTCACACAAGAAATGAGTACCAGCCCCCTTGGAACTGAGAAGTTGGGAACCCCCGCTTCAACTGAAGTGGTCGGCGTAAGGCCGGCCCCCTTACCGGTAAAAATAAATAGGTTCCACTCGCCACATGCGAAACCCTTCGGGAATAGCGCGGCAAGAAGTTACACTATATGTGTAGCTTTGTTGCGTTGCGTTGCGTTTGTGTCGTCGCTATAGAAAGCACCAGTTCTCAAGCAGGACGCAGTTGTTGTATTTTTGTTAAAATAATTTATAGTCCACAGATATCAGAAGTCATTGCTAAAATCAATGTGGGTGCCTCTTATTTCAGAGTTCTGGTAGACAAGACGTACCTGGGCTGGAACCGTGAGTACCTCGGCATGGTGGACTGCGCGCGGCAGATCCTCCTCAGGGACGGTGTCCGGGGCTTCTACCGCGGCTACGGCGTCTTCCTGCAGGGCAACTTCATCTACAGGGCCTCGTACTTTGGCTGCTACGACACCATCAAGAGCGCTCTGCCCAATCCACAGCAGACCAGCATCCTGGTCACGTGGGCCATAGCACAGGTTGGTGAAGTCACACTGAAATGCTGCACCTCCAACTGCTTCTGTTCCCTGTGGCCATCCTTCAACTTGCCACCTGGAGAATCTGTGTGGCATCTCTCCAACTTATTCACAAGTTTTGTAGACACAATTTGTGTCTACAAAACTATAACAATGAGGTCTGCGCATTTCAAAACTTCAAAAAAGATGTGACATCAGCTGATTGCCAAGTTTTTAATAATTTTATTGGTTGCTAAAAACCCTAGTTACTTACACAGAGCTGTGACGTTTGCCCGCTGAGAAAAAATGAACTGACAAACATCCAGTGTGTACTCTCTGTAACCAGACAGACCACGGCAACAGATCCCGGAAAGAAACTCTCCAGCATCATTGATATATTGTTAATAGACTCATTGAAATCTGTTAAAATGTGGAACTACTCGTATGTACCAAATTCCTTACTATTGCAAAAACCCTGTCGACCGCTAACACTAATTCCTCTCTTCCTCCTCATATTCCATTACTTTTGTTTCAGAGCGGTTATCGAAAATTCTTCAAGAGTTTTCCACTTATTACTAAATTCCTCACTATTGCAGATTCCCTACCAACCACATTAATCCCTTCTCTCCCTCTCCTATTGCAGTGTGTCTCCCTGTTCTCCACGCTGGCCTCCTACCCCTTTGACACAGTCCGCCAGCGCTTCCTCCTGCAGCCCCCCGCCTCCTCTGGGCGCCCCCTGTACCGGGGCGCGCTGGACTGCTGCAGGCAGACCCTGAGGGCGGAGGGGCTGCGGGGCTTCTACAGGGGCGCCGCGGCCAACATCGTCAAGAGCGTGGGGAGCGCCGTGGCCCTGGTGCTCTACGACCACATTGTCCCCGCCATGTGATGCCCGACCCACATCTCAGGAAAGAGGACCCCATGGGATCTAACCTAAAACGCTACGTTACTAAGCTACACTTAATAATAATAATATTACGATAATTTATTTGTTGAGCTCTGTTTTTGTGTAAATCACACCTCAAGAGCCCTCTGCAAACTTGGTCTTTGCTATAGAAAGCGACAATTTTTAAGCAATACCCAGTAGCTGTAAGACTGGATTGCCTTATGGTGATTGGTCTTTGGTATAGGTGTATGAATTTTTAAACCAAGCAAAGAGCATAGTTGAAAATATAAATGGTATATTTTTAGTGCTCCGCCATAATTCGAACACACAACCTTCCATTTAAGAGTCCGAAGCATTACCGCTAGACTATGAACCTATCCTTGTATACAGGCCCGGATTAAGCCCACCGAGGAATCTGGTGCGGGGAAAAATACTCGAGCCTCCTATTTCTTTACATAATAATTGATAGTAAAAAATTCTGAGTAGTTGGATACAACGCTCCTTACTTTAAAAAGGCCCTCAAAGAGATAGGATGAAATATTTTTTGGGCCCCGCGACCAAGTGGCCTGCAAAGAAATTAATGTTAATTTTTTTTTATCATAAATTTGAAAGGAAGAGGATTTTTAAAACAGGCGACTGACTCATCGTCCTCCCAGTGCTTGTTTGGCTTACCTATTTTTCTAAAAGATGTTCAAGAAAAAACTTAATAATTAACAATAACTATTTTTAATATCAATGTCCAGTTTTCATATAATACATTGGTCTAGTACACATACAAGTGCCACCTGTGCCACTTGTCAAGTGGCACAGGGTCCTAATAACACCATTACCATCGGCTTCCTTTTTGAAATTACGCAAGAAGTTATGTATAAAACTATTTATTTAATTTGTAAAAATAAACTAACAATCATTTTTGTTCAAACCGCGCGAACTTCATTCGATCGTGCAAAATAAAGCTGCAGAGTGACCGATCACTCCCGAATCTTGGTTCCTGACGCGATCACCGGCTTCTAGTTCTGACAAACTATGGCATCTGAGGGGAGCAGCCCGAGGCGCATGGAGGAGTCGTTTGCGCAAAACTGATCACAGTAAGCCGGTCCCACACCGAGTTACTCTTTTAGTAGTATAAAGGCTGTGAGTGAGAAATCTTTTACAAGTTTGCATATTTATGAATAAACAAAATATTATCTAAAAATTTAACTTTGATGTATGGAAGTGAAGCATGGACAGTGAATGATAGCGAAATGAGTAAAGTATGTACGGTGGAAATGAAGCATTTGAGAAGCATGACAGGAAAAACTCTGAGGGATAGAGTTAGGAATGAATGGGTAAAAAAAGAATGTAATTTGAAAGAGGATGTGAAAGTTAAAGTACAAAAGAATGTGATGAGATGGTTTGGGCATGTGGAAAGAATGAAAGATGATAGACTGACAAAGTATGTATACAAAGAAAGTTTGAAAGGAAAAAGAGGGAAGGGACGACCGAGAAAAGTATGGAGTGATCAGATTGAGGAGATTGTGAAAGAATGGGATATACAAAGTGAGCGTAAAAGAAGAAAATGCATGAAAAAGGTGATGGATATGAAGGAATTGAAAGAGGTATGTCAGGATAGGAAAAAATGGAGGCAACTCTGCAGAGGCTCTGGCCACCCCTAGCGGAATGGCGACATAGTTACAGTTACAGTAAATAAAAATAAATATATAATGAATATATATTTTTTTTAAAGATTAATCATTGTTAATGTTAAATTTCCATCAAGGAAATACGATTTTATTGTACATTTATTTCAGATACTCATTCTTTTGATGATTTCTTTAATTTCTAACGATTTCACGTCTTTTATGAAAATCGGAAGATATGTTTTTCAAAGCCACTTTTATTTACTTGCAGAAGTCAAGCTATTTTTTGAGAAATAATTTATTTTCCCCTTGGAATTTTAATGTTTGATGGCTTTCTTTTTCTCAATCGAGTTTATGATCTGAAAAAAATAACCCTTCGCCACCGACACATATAAACATGCCTCATGTGAAATTACCTCTGTTGGAGATAAGAAAAACAACACACTAAGGTGACGTCATACAGAGAATAAAACTCAATGGCTGATCAAAATATAAAATTTATTTCATAATAAAAATGACTTAACATTGTGTTATGCAACAGGGACATCACTTCATCAAATAATAATAATAATAATAATAATAAATATAAAAACATGCCCTTCCTCACAGTGCACACCCTTATTTACATTCTATAGAACCAAAGTCAGCAATCTAGAAGGTTTTCAAAATATGAGATAAATACATAGAAATGATTTCCAGTTCCAATGTATTTACCTCATCTACCAAAACAAAAGCCTACACTACTGTCTTTGCTTCTATGGGACTCATATCATAAATATTACAAATTCAATTAAAATACTTACAGTTAGAAGAATGCTTTTATGTACAAATTACAATAATATATTAACATCTACAGTATTGTTGAAGTATTTCCTAATTGTTATTAAAAATGAGTATTCACATATTCTTCCATTATAACTAAACTTTGTTTCGAATATTTGATTTAAAAGAATTGCTAAATAATACTTCACATATTTGTTTAAAATGAAACTAAGCAATAACAAATGATAGATGACTGTAGTCTAGTGGTTAAATCTGTTGGGAAATTGTACGATTCGATTCAATCCCCGGTGTAGAGTTCAAATATTGTAAAATTGAGCTCTGCTTGTTTTAGGGAAAGGCAGCAAAAGTTGCAGTGTTTGTGTACATATACATTTCATGTTTTTTATTTCAATACACCATGCAAATTAATCTTATAAAACCAAAGGTGGAAATCTACAGTTCTCAGTTTTTCAAAAAACTGAGATAAATACAAATAAACGCAGAGAATGTTATTTAGGAATCTCTGCCTTTGTTTTTAAACGACTCAAATATGCTTAGTATGTGTACAAGAATGGGCTTTAAATGTGAGCACATTTATATCCCTGCAACTTAGATTATCATAGAATGTAAATTACAAGACTGGCTAGCAAGGTTTACCCTGTCTTACAGTATTTTTTAATATTTCTTTAAAATAATACTTAAAATTTGTTCATGGTTGGTTTATATATATATATATATATATATCAGGCTTATTTATTTTTAATTGCACATGATAAGAGAGCGCCGTTTTTGTGTGTGTCACACCTCAAGGGCCCTCTCCGATCACGGATAAGACTTTTTGAAAAGGTGCGTCTTAAGAGCTCCGCGAAATATGCCCATAGATTTGGAGTTCTTCACTCCGGGTGGCAGTCTGTTCCACTCCACCGGACCCGCAACACAGAAAGCACGGTCTCCAAAATTTGTACGGATCTGACGGTGCGGCTGAACCAAATTGATCGCACCATCGCCCGCAGATCTGAGTGTCTGCCTCCTCACACCCATCTCAACAGGCGAAATCATGTCAGTCAGATAAGGTGGAGCCACGCCATTGATGGCTTTATATACCATCAGACAAACACGGTAGACCACCCTCTCCGGGAAACGAAGCCAGTGTAGTTTTTTTTAACAGCGGAGTGATGTGAGCGAATTTGGATATCCCGAATATGAGCCTTGCTGCTGAATTTAACACGGATTGAAAGCGGTTGAAATGCTTCTTTGGCTGCCCACTATAAAGCGTTGAGCAATAATCAATCCGAGACATCACAAACGCACTCACCAGGGTCTTAACCGCATCTGACGGAAGACACTTTCTAATCGCCTTTATTTGGCGCAGTGAAAAAAAGGAGGAAGCTATTGTGGCATCTATTTGCCTTTCCAATGTCAGGTTCCGATCCAGTAAGATTCCTAGGAGTCTCACCGAATCGGAAGGCTGGATCAGCTTACCTCCTATAGAGAGTGCTACCCCATTGACCAATAGATGGTCACGCCTAGATGTGGCTGCCCAGAGTATCTCCGTCTTATCCATGTTCAGGATTAGGCCATTGTTCACCATCCACTCACCGACCTCCGAGATACATCCAGAAACCCTACAACTGAGGTCCTCAGCCATGTCTGGCCGACAGTGAGAGTATATTTGCCAGTCATCTGCATATGAATGTGAGATGAGGCCCCATTTTTCAACAATACTCTCAATGTCAGCAGTATACAATATAAAAAGGATCGGACCCAGCACAGAGCCCTGTGGAACCCCAGAGGACAGCGAGTAGGTAGGTGAGACACTATCACAAACACGCACCGCCTGCTTGCGTTCCACCAGATAGGAAGAGAACCATGCTAAAGCTCCGCCGGTCAACCCATACGACACCTCCAACCTCTCAATAAGAATCAGATGACTTACTGTGTCAAAAGCCGCACTCATGTCAAGAAGCGCCAGCAAGGCCAGATCGCCACACTCTACAGCCGATATCATATCCGATACAAGCTTGAGCATACCGGTTTCTGTTGAATGATATTTCCGGTATGCCGACTGCCTCTTAGGCATTAATCTATTTGCATCTAGATACGACACCAACCGCCGAGAGACAATCCGTTCAAGCACCTTCGACAAGAATGGCAAATTTGACACAGGTCTAAAGTTTGAAGGGTCACCAGGATCTAACTGGGGCTTTTTTAAAATTGGTGAAATGTGAGCTACCTTCAAAGAAGGGGGAACAGCGGCATCCATCAGGCATCCATTGATAACCTTAACAATAAACGGAGCCAGCTGTGAGATGCATTCTTTGAGTACCCAGACTGGTACAGGGTCAAGGTCACACTGCTTGTTTGGCGACCCTACCACGATCTGACACACCTCATCTATGTCAGTAAGATCAAGTACCTCGAGTCGAGAAGCACTCCCAACCCTTGAGGCAGGAGTACCCTCGACCCGAACAGAGCGCATATGAGGTATTTTATTCTCAAAGTATGTGGCAAAATCACAAGCAGTCGACGTCAAACCTACACCAACCCGAGCACTCCCAGACAAGTTCTCCAGAAGTTTCCACACCTGCTGAGGAGATTTAGCCTCAGAGATCTTTGTACAATAATTTTTTTTGTTTTTATATAAAAAAAAAATCTAAATTTTACAAGTAGGTAGATATAAATAAATAGTAAAATAGGCATCCTAATAAATTCCTACTTATTTTAATTGTTTTCAAATGAATTGTACAGAACCAAACTCGGCAATCCAGTTTTTTTTTTTTTCAAAAATAAGTTAAGTAGGTACATTGAAAAGCAGAAAAACAAAATAATAGAGAATAACATTTTCTGCTTTTCCATGTATTAACATTTGTCATTTTTTAAAGAAATCTTATACTGCCGCCTTTGGTTGTAAAGGACTCACTTGTATGATTTGTTTTTATTTTTCTAAAAAATACTGCACATTTTTATTTTTTTTTTTTAATTAAGGAATGATCAAAACTAGTAACAAACTCTGAAATCTCTATTAAATTGATGAGCAATGCATGTAGCATTTATTGAGTTTATTTAATTAAAAAACACTAACTTGGTAGCATTACACAAGTCGTATAGAAGCAAATGCAGCAATCTCGTTTTTTTTTAATTGAGATAAATACATCGAGACACAAAAAAAATCCTCAGTGTTACCATTTATATTTATCTCATTTCCAAAAAAATCATCGATAGCCGCTTTAGGTTCCATAGGACACAATAAATTTAGATATTTTTCATTTTCATTTTCTTGCAATTCAACAGTGGAATTACAAATATTTTATATACTAAGAAAACCTCCATAAAGTAGGTATGTAACAAATTGTTTTTGTGTTTTTTTCAGGTTAGAGCTACCTGTTAGACCATGTTCTATTTGCAGCTTTCACAAGCAGAAAGCATTCTCAAGGTGAGTCATCAAAGCGACGTGGTGGTTTTCATTGTCTTTGCAGTCACTCGCTGTTCATTACTGGCTGTAAATACGATGCGCTTTCCTCATCTCCCTTCGTTTTGAGTTGGGGGTAGGTGTGGCAGGGAGTGGTGACGTTTGCACGGGGGTATGTGCGCAGGTGGATGAGCAAATGCAGTGGCGCACGCGAGACCTCGTCCCAAGTCAGTAAAATTAGAAAACATTTTGCCGACTGGGACGTTATGAACCCGAAAGAACACAATAACAATTTGTTATAGAACTCCGACCATGGTGAAAGTTTAAAACTTTATTTAAAGTAGTGTGTTTGTATCATAAGTTTACATTTTTCAGAAACCAGATGACGCTTGTGATCATAAACAGAGTGTATTTTTTTTTTTAGATAATTGTTAACATTATTTAGACTGCTGGAGATTTTTTCTGGGATCTGTTGCCGTGGTCTATGGGAGCTGGAGCTTCCGGACGTTTCGCCCATGTCTACGATGGGCTTCTTCAGCGTGAAGTATGATGATGAAGATGAGTGTACACACACTTTCATCACAGTTTTCAATCAAGATCATCTTCATCATCATACTTCACGGTGAAGAAGCTCATCGTAGATATGGGCGAAACGCCTGAAAGCTTCGGCTCCCATAGACCATGGCAACAGATCCCGGAAAACATCTCTCTAGCATCATCAGCCAGCCGTGTAAACCTAAAACTCATATTATTTAGACAAATTTTCTGGAATAATGACAACAAGGTAACATGGTCAAACATACTTGAGAAAGTAAAACTCAAGTGAAGAAAAAACTATATCTTATATTTTATTAATCAGAATCAGCTGTATGTGATGTGTGACATTATTTGCGATATAGAGGTATGGATACCGTTGCATTCGTCTCCGCATGATCTACAAGATAACAAAATGATACATTATGTGTAGAATTTATAGGCTTTGAATAGGAAAGTCTAAATTTATAGGCTTTGAATTGCAATACCAATTATATAGTAAAAGTTTGAGAATTATAAAATCAAACCAAACTTTAAATTGCTCTCTGGTAAAATTTGCAAAATAACACATATCATACACAGCCATCTTCCCACAGAATCAAGGTCTGTTTAACAGAGGTTATTTAAAAACAAATACATTAGAGGTTCAACAATAAGGAATTCATTTAATAGTTATTTAATTAAGTAAGTATTAATATTAATATAGAGACCTACACTAACATGCATGGTCTGTAAACACAGGGCAGAGTGTCACCCTGCTAGATATCACATTATGACGGCACATTCCCCTTGCTTATGGCAACTCCAGAGACAGGACAATCAGTCGCCAACTGTCCAACCAACGAGCTGAAACACAAACCTAATGTTCTCTATCACACTGATTACTTATGAGAAGAAAAACATCGGAATACAATCCTTTTTTTATTATTTTGATATTCCATGATGCCTCCTTCTGTATCTGCAGAAACGTATTTGATGTAAGAGCAATGGAATCAAAGGCAGCATTTCAGGATTTTTGTTTTAAACTTACATAAACATTCAGAAATGACAAAAACATGATTTACTATGTTTCATTACATTAATGTCATTTTCAAAACAAATCTAGATTACATTATTTGCTTGTATAGGAATCAAATAGACTTTATTAATGCAACATTTAGCTGAGAGCTTGCATGTGTGGGGTTGACATTGTAGGTTGTAATTTATTATCTGTGGACGGCATCATTTGTACACCATGATTGTTGTACCAGGCGCGACAAGCATTTACTGGCAGATGTGAGATGCTGTTTCAGCCAAAGTTTTCAAAGTGATGGATGAAGTAGGGCAGCTTCCTGCCTTTGTTCACCTCCTCGCAGGCGGACATCACACTCTTGGTGAGGGGGCGCGGGCCGCATGAGAACACGCCTATCTTGGACACCTGAAATGTAATGAGAAACAATCTTAACGAAGCACACAATATATTCCACTATGAGAAATAGTTGTGATGTTGCCAGAGTGAAGGCTAACAATATTATAATGAGGTCCGAACATAAAAAAATATCCTGTGGGGGTATGTGACATCACCCATTGTGAATTCCCGATTATCAGGGAATTTTTGCTAGCTTACAGCATTTGACAGCCACTTGGAGGTCAAAGAAAGCACTAACAATACTTTATTTTTCATAAAATATCATAAAAAATACACAAAAATAAGATATTAATTTGAGAAAATATTTATAGTTATTGAATAACTATGCTGTATTACTTTTAAAGCTGAATTTATTGCAGATTATAATGTAATTGGATATAGGTCAAGATAATATCAGTCGGGGATATTCTTAGACATTTAAGTCGTCGGTTGAGCCCACGCTTTGACAACCTAATGGTGCCTGCGTTGGAAGTTTCATCAGCACGGTCATTCTTACCTACCGAATTTTGTAATATTTGTATGAAGACAAATCAGCTGTTCACTTGAGGCCATCTTGGATTGACAGGTGTTCATACAAATGCATCATTAGTTTGTCAAAACGTGGGCTCAACCGACGACTAAAATGTCTAAGAATAGCCCCGAGTGAGTCTAAAACTGAATTGGCTGGCTTAAGGATGCCCCCCCTTACTTGTAAAAATAAATAGGTTCCACTTGTCACATGCAAACCCTTGGGGGATAACGTGGCAAGAAGTTACGCTATATGTGTAGCTTAGTTGTGTTGAGTTGCGCTGCTCTCATGGAGTCTAGGGATAAGAAACCTTTCCTTTCCCTGATGACGTTGACTACATCTCCGACGTAACATTGAGAAATACATTTTTTCTCAGCTACAGTTTGTAAAATCTGTTATTTCATTCAACACAAAATGTCAAATGAAAATGATTTTAATATAAAAAAAGAATTAGAAAATAGGAGTTCATCTGTAGACTCTGTCCAGTCAATAGCTCAGTCCTGCTTTTCTTTTGTCCCATAAATAAAAAGATGAAAGAGAGCATCATAGAAGGAGAGTGACGCTACTCACATAGCTGTGTTTCTTCTGGACAAACTTGAGGAAGGAGGACATGTCGGGCCGGCCAAAATGGTTGACGGCCTTCAGCCCCGTGAACATGGACATCTTGGAGAGGCGCTGGAAGTGGTTCTCACAGATGTACTGCAACACACATCACACAACCACCATGTGAATATAACTGTAAGATATGACGCACAATCTAGAAGGAATGAGCTGAACGACTGACAAAAACAGGGTACAGAGGGAATGTCAAAGGTAAGCCTGGAAAGGAAAGAATGGATTGATCTAATAAATGAGATTGCAAATGACTCGTCAATACCAATTCATGTGCATGTGCATTGTCACAACTTTGCTTTGTCAAAATTTTCAGAGTATTTTCATAGTTTTGTATGAACTTTTATTAGTTTTTTTTATGCAAAGACTCCACAAAAATCCGGCCACAACAAGTAAAAAGCTTAAAGTAAGTTTTAATTCAAAATGAAAAATAGATTCCACTCGCCAAGAAGTTATACTATATGTGTAGGTTAGTCACGTAGATTTTGTAAAAATAAGATGAGAACAATGAAAACTTTGTAGATAGTGTACACTAGATAGATAGTGTAGATTTAATAGCACCCCTAGCGGCAGTATCCTTTATTATATTACCCTTCGTCGTCGTCATTCGTCGTCGAGTTTCGATTTTCAAAATCAATGCCATCACAGCAGATGAAACACATTCATGCTCTATAGCAAATTAATTTTTGTATATATGCTGCAATGCGGCGAGCTTACGCGTGTGTGTTTAGAAATGTATGAAAACTTTTAGGAATTAATCTGTTTGTTCATACTAAAAATGTATGGAACAATATTGACATCTAGCGGCAAAACGTAAAAGTTTTTTTTACATTTTCTTTTATTTCATGCAAATTAAAAATAAAAAAAAAGCCAAATAAAAATGGATTTCAATCTGTAATCTAAGTTGCAAACATATATAACATTTGAGATTCATATTACATGCATTCTTACGAGCAGACATGTATAAGTTCTAATCTAATCTAATCTAAGCTGCAAAGATATATATCATTTAAGATTTATATTAAATGCATTCCCACAAGCAGATATGTATAAGTTCCCGCTTACATATGCTGCATGTGTACTTACAACATAACAGCCCATTCCAAATGAACATAAGCCCTGCAACTCTTGCCAACCTTCCCTGAAACAAAGGTGAATTTGCAAAGTAAACCATTTTTTAAAGTATGGGTGGTCAGCCTCATACCAACCTATAAGTCAAGAAAATTATTTTGTGTATTTCTTTACATAATCTAAGTTGCAAAGATACATACCATTTAAGATTCATATTAAATGCATTCCCACACGCAGACAGGTACAATTAGTTCACGCTTACAAATTCCCAATGTGGACTTGCAAAATAAAAAAAACTAATCTCAAATGAACATAAGCCCTGCAACTTTTGCCGACTTTTTTTTTTTTTTTTTTTTTTTTTTTTTTTTTATTTATTACAGAAAACAACAGCACATACACATGAAACAAGTAAAGATTTATAATAAATACATATAAGGCCAATAATAGTTTTCTTAAATAAAAATAATTACAATAAAAGCTTGTCTACAGCAAATGTAACAGCAAACGAAAAGAACAAAAGAAAAATAATATGAATGCGGAGGTTTTTATCAGAGAAGATTTGGGAAAATAGGATAGAAAGGACAATGGAAGGGGAAGAGGATGCCATTCAATCAGTTTTGCATTTTCTCAAGTAGTACATCCGCACCCCTTGAAGAAATGCGTTTTTGGACAAACAAAAAATGTCCAGGTGATTAAAATTTGAGTTATAACAAAACATAGCTCTCGTTAAAGTCGAGTTCCTGGCATAATTTGTAGTGTGCGCTCCCGTATAAAAAAGTGAATTTAACCTAGTGCGCCTTGTAGGTACACGCAAAGTGAGCCCCTCACAAAGAACGGTGGAGTCAATATGGCCGTGTACTATATCGTACAGAAAAGCCATATCTAATAGCGTTCGACGGGCTTC
The DNA here is from genome assembly GCA_951799405.1 of Agapetus fuscipes. Classification (NCBI taxonomy): domain Eukaryota; kingdom Metazoa; phylum Arthropoda; class Insecta; order Trichoptera; family Glossosomatidae; genus Agapetus; species Agapetus fuscipes. The sequence continues at coordinate 10,255,240 of OX637341.1, forward strand.
TAGGGACATAAAACCGTGATGACGGCAAGCATCATGATAATTATTAAAAGTTAAATGTTCCCTGTAATTTAGATGCTTTAGAAATTTCTTTTGTATAGCTTCTATTTGTTCCTTATAAACACTGTACTGTGGATTCCAAATAGGTGAAGCGAATTCAAGCCTACTGCGAACATACGCGCAATAGGCCATCTTAACGGCATTAGAACCCCTGAAGGGCTCACAGGTCCTTAAAATAAATCCCAGCATTTTGTAAGATTTAACGGTGGTAGAGGAAATATGGGCATCAAAAATTAATTTAGCATCCATAAAAACACCAAGGTCCCTCACCCCAGTCACAGTGTCAAGGTATTCACCCTTGAGTTGATAATTAAACTTTAAGGGGTTTGTCTTGCGGGTAAGAGATATCTTATGGCACTTAGATACATTAAGATCTAATTTGTTTTTAATACAATAATGTGTAAGGTTGTCCAAATTATCCTGCAGCTTCATGCAGTCCTGAATGCTATTAATTCCTAAGTAAATTTTAGTATCATCAGCATATAATAAACATTTTGTAAAATTAAAACACTGTTCAATGTCATAGACATATACATTGTAAAGAAGCGGTCCGAGGTGAGAGCCCTGGGGGACACCAGACGGAATACTAAAGAAGTCCGACTTGCAGCCACCAAGAACAACCGCTTGAGATCTTTTTATCAGGTATGATGCAAACCACCGCAGCAGATTCCCATGCACGCCAAGTGTTTGTAGTTTATCCAATAATATGCTATGGCTTACCCTGTCAAAGGCCTTTGAGTAGTCCGTGTAGATTACGTCAATTTGGCCACCCTTTTCCATCAAACAGAGATACAATTTGCATGGTAAACCATTGCTTACAGTGTTTGTAGTTTATCCAATAATATGCTATGGCTTACCCTGTCAAAGGCCTTTGAGTAGTCCGTGTAGATTACGTCAATTTGGCCACCCTTTTCCTCAAACAGAGATACAATTTGCATGGTAAACCATTGCTTACAGTATGGGTGGTCAGCCACATACTAACCTTTTAGTCAAGGAAATTATTTTGTTTAGTTCTATAATCTAAGTTGCAAAGATACATACCATTTGAGATTCATATTAAATGCATTCCCACAAGCAGACAGGTACAAGTTCACGCTTACAAATGCCCAATGTGGACTTGCAAAATAAAAAAAACTAATCTCAAATGAACATAAGCCCTGCAACTCTTGCCGACTTTTCCTCAAACAGAGATAAAATTTGCATTGTGAACCATTGCTTACAGTATGGGTGGTCAGCCACATACTAACCTTTTAGTCAAGGAAATTATTTTGTTTAGTTCATTAATCTAAGTTGCAAAGATACATACCATTTGAGATTCATATTAAATGCATTCCCACAAGCAGACAGGTATAAGTTCGCGCTTACAAATGCCCCATGTGGACTTATAAAATAAAAAAACTAATCTCAAATGAACATAAGCCCTGCAACTCTTGCCGACTTTTCCTCAAACAGAGATAAAATTTTCATTGTAAACCATTCTTACAGTATGGGTGGTCAGCCACATACTAACCTATAAGTCAAGGAAATTATTTTATTAAGTTCTATAATCTAAGTTGCAAAGATACATACCATTTGAGATTCATATTAAATGCATTCCCACAAGCAGACAGGTATAAGTTCGCGCTTACAAATGCCCCATGTGGACTTATAAAATAAAAAACTAATCTCAAATGAACATAAGCCCTGCAACTCTTGCCGACTTTTCCTCAAACAGAGATAAAATTTTCATTGTAAACCATTCTTACAGTATGGGTGGTCAGCCACATACTAACCTATAAGTCAAGGAAATTATTTTATTAAGTTCTATAATCTAAGTTGCAAAGATACATACCATTTGAGATTCATATTAAATGCATTCCCACACGCAGACAGGTACAAGTTCACGCTTACAAATGCCCAATGTGGACTTGCAAAATAAAAAAACTAATCTCAAATGAACATAAGCCCTGCAACTTTTGCCGACTTTTCCTCAAACAGAGATAAAATTTGCATGGTAAACCATTGCTTACAGTATGGGTGGTCAGCCACATACTAACCTTTTAGTCAAGGAAATTATTTTGTTTAGTTCATTAATCTAAGTTGCAAAGATACATACCATTTGAGATTCATATTAAATGCATTCCCACAAGCAGACAGGTATAAGTTCGCGCTTACAAATGCCCCATGTGGACTTATAAAATAAAAAACTAATCTCAAATGAACATAAGCCCTGCAACTCTTGCCGACTTTTCCTCAAACAGAGATAAAATTTTCATTGTAAACCATTCTTACAGTATGGGTGGTCAGCCACATACTAACCTTTTAGTCAAGGAAATTATTTTGTGTATTTCTTTACATAATCTAAGTTGCAAAGATACATACCATTTAAGATTCATATTAAATGCATTCCCACACGCAGACAGGTACAATTAGTTCACGCTTACAAATGCCCAATGTGGACTTGCAAAATAAAAAAACTAATCTCAAATGAACATAAGCCCTGCAACTTTTGACGACTTTTCCTCAAACAGAGATACAATTTGCATGGTAAACCATTGCTTACAGTATGGGTGGTCAGCCACATACTAACCTTTTAGTCAAGGAAATTATTTTGTTTAGTTCTATAATCTAAGTTGCAAAGATACATACCATTTGAGATTCATATTAAATGCATTCCCACAAGCAGACAGGTACAAGTTCACGCTTACAAATGCCCAATGTGGACTTGCAAAATAAAAAAAACTAATCTCAAATGAACATAAGCCCTGCAACTCTTGCCGACTTTTCCTCAAACAGAGATAAAATTTGCATTGTGAACCATTGCTTACAGTATGGGTGGTCAGCCACATACTAACCTTTTAGTCAAGGAAATTATTTTGTTTAGTTCTTTAATCTAAGTTGCAAAGATACATACCATTTGAGATTCATATTAAATGCATTTCCACAAGCAGACAGGTATAAGTTCGCGCTTACAAATGCCCCATGTGGACTTATAAAATAAAAAAACTAATCTCAAATGAACATAAGCCCTGCAACTCTTGCCGACTTTTCCTCAAACAGAGATAAAATTTTCATTGTAAACCATTCTTACAGTATGGGTGGTCAGCCACATACTAACCTATAAGTCAAGGAAATTATTTTATTAAGTTCTATAATCTAAGTTGCAAAGATACATACCATTTGAGATTCATATTAAATGCATTCCCACAAGCAGACAGGTATAAGTTCGCGCTTACAAATGCCCCATGTGGACTTATAAAATAAAAAACTAATCTCAAATGAACATAAGCCCTGCAACTCTTGCCGACTTTTCCTCAAACAGAGATAAAATTTTCATGGTAAACCATTCTTACAGTATGGGTGGTCAGCCACATACTAACCTATAAGTCAAGGAAATTATTTTGTTAAGTTCTATAATCTAAGTTGCAAAGATACATACCAATCGAGATTCATATTAAATGCATTCCCACAAGCAGACATTTATAAGTTCGCGCTTACACATAATGCATGTTGACTTACAACATAAAAACCCAATCTCAAATTAATATAAGCCCTGCAACTCTTGCCAATCGTCCCTGAAACACAGCTGAAATCTTCAAAGTGAACCATTTTTTAAACTATGGGTGGTCGATTTTCTTTTACAAAGGCTGCATGTTTTTATTTTACATTTTTTCCGAATTTTAACGCGAGGAAACTATGCGCAATATACACATTCACCAAATGTTAAGGGGTTGGGCTGCGTAGCAGCCAGGGGCAACGCCCCTAGTTTACTTTCAATGCTTCTATCCTGTTTCTGATGAAAATGGTATTTGAAATGTTAGCTTATGTGACTTTAAGCTTATAATAAAACTACCCACACAATTTACATAAATGCGTCCTTTTCATTCAGTACAAAGACATTAATTATGCTACCGTTGAAAACACACCCTAAGGCCCGGTATTTTTACATTAGCATAGCAAATATATACTGAAAAAACAGGAACCACTTCTGTTAGTTGTGTGGGTAGTTTTTATTATCAGTTTAAAGTATCGGGCCTCAGTGACAGCTAGAGAAATTTCAATCATGTTCCGGATGCGCCACCTTATCCCATCTCATCCGTCAGTCACTGGGATGTAAATATTAGTAGTATTGCGTGTAGCGTACTAGCATGGTCGTCCTCAGGTCGAACTTGTGGAAGAACTGCGTGATGAAGATGTGGATCTCCAGCACGTTGGTGACGTCCTTGCGCTCCACGTCACGCAGCACGTCGATGAACCACTCAAAGTGCTTGTGCGAGGGGCAGATCCACAGGAAGTACACCTGCAACGCCACACAACAGTTAAGTTAAGATGGTTATATCTGTGAAGCATGCTCGTTATACTAAAACATGATTATAAGAAAATTAGGCCAAGCTAACATTTGAGCAGGAAGTAATCGCCCATCATAGCCGTGAGCTCGCTATATCTGCCATCTCTATAACCGGGTTTGACTATGTTTTCATGAGAGAGCAATTGTCTGCCATGATTAAGGATATTGAAAGGCAGATGTTACCTTCTTGCAAGCGACCCCCGAGTATCTGTTGGTGCTGGTGCCAAACACCAGGTCGTTGAGGATGGAAGCGTAGGGGGTCACCCCGATGCCTCCGCCCACCATTACAGCCACCTCAAACTTGTACCAGTCCTGGTTGCCTCCCCCGAACGGACCCTGGATCCTGGAACACAACAAATGTTCGGTTAACAACATTTATCATGACATTTGTAAACCAACCATAATTTTTAAAGAACAAAAATATTACAAGATAGAACAAGATGTCCCTGTTTCGAGCCGCAGCATCCAAAGTCAAAATAGCAATGATGATCGCCGATCTTTGATAGAAGTGAAACAAAAAGAAGAAGAATATTATTTTTTATTTATCACATCTCCAAGAAGAAAGAAGAAGATAAAGGATTACAGAAGCCGTTGTACCTTATCCTGGGCTGGTCCTCTGGATTGAAGTTGCAGGGATCGAAGTAGTTCCTGAGCTTCCAGGTCCAGGGCCCCTGCGCCTTGATGTGGCAGCTGAGGAAGTTCTCGTGGGGCGCCGACGTCAGCGTGAAGGAGTGGAACTCCTCCTGCTGGAAGGCTGTGCAGGCCAGGCGCACCCATTGCCCTGCACATCATATCACATCACCACCATTAGCTCAGCTGACAAGGAGTTGCTTGTAAAGGAATTTATGAATAGAAATGTAACTTTTCCAACCTATTGTTACGTACGGGTGGTTTTGATTCTTACAAAAGGGAAGTATTTCAGCTCAAAACACAAGGGGTCAATTTAAATTGATTATTTTTGTTCTACAAGCACAACAGATGTAGGATTTAAAGTAATTTGTTTAGCGTAGCGGTTATTGTGTGCACGATGACTCTCCAGGTTCTCAACGACAATGGCCACCCGGTCACCGTGCGCCGGCGTGGATGACGCTCTCTTGGCGCTATTTTCAAAACCGCACATTCGGTACCTACACTATTTTTGGCTGGCCAGAAACAGGTTATACAAAATATCAATAACAAATTCATCAGTTTTTATTTTAATGAATTATTTACTGCCACCTGTGGTCCGAGAGACTGCCTGTAACAGTCACATAAGAGACATGCATACTCCACGAGTATAAAACGTTGCGTAAATTTCGCTTTGATTGCATAATTTAAAAATGTACAGAATATACGACGGTACTCCTAGAGAGCAATTAAATTTTGATACATTTTTTCAATTTACACATTTGAGGTGAGCTGACTTGATGTTTTATACTCGGGGCATTGAACTGATTCATCCCCAGCAGGTGATGCTTAAGTCGTACACTGGGCAGACCACACAAGTAGAGATGAAGCAAGGTTGCTGACTTACCAGAGAGGTATTTGAGGTTAGGTGGCCTGTAGAACTTTATCTTGATGACATCGGAGGGCAGCAGGTCTGCCTCTATCACATCCAGGGCCATGTACTTGGTGCGCAGGGAGACTATCTGAAAACCCAGCAATATCCACTTGTAATTTTTAATTTCTACCACTGAATACAGATGAGAGCCAGCCATTTATATGGCAAATTTCCAACTGGTTGCTGGTTGTAATTTTTTTATTGAACACCTGCTACACAATACAGGAAGGTACTGGATGCCGAGCCAAAGCAGAACCCAGAAAATATTTGAAACTACTAAATGAATTAAATTTTAGTTAAATCAAAGAACACAGTTTTTCCATATTTACTCAAAAACTGTTGACATTTTTGAAAAACTGTTAAGTATTGAACCTAAACAATGTACAGCTCTGTAAGTAAAAAGCAAAAAAAAAAATCCAAAATACAGTACCTACACACGAAAAAAAAGCTAAAAATGTAGAAAAAACACATTTTTTAAAATATTTTTTTGTGGTGGCAATTCTTAAGTTATATATTTAGTTTAAGCTTTATAATTAAGATAAAAAATTAGTAAACATGCTTGATTTTTCTCATTACTGTAACTATTTTGCTAAGACCATAAAGTGTAAGAAACAAAAATGGCAGATTTAGCTTTATAACACGCCTTAATCAAGCTTAATAAGAAAATATTCATTCAGCCTTACAACAGACATTTGAGAAGAAAAGAAGGCATTTTTTTTAAAGAAATCAAAACTTATTCAAACTGTATGGGATTTCGCAGAAAGTCAAATAAAAAGTTTTTTATATCATTCAGTACCTACTAAGTTGAAGAACAAAGATCCGACAAAAATAATTCTTTTTTTTCCAAATATTTTGACTACTTTTATAGACATAACAGAAACACAACAATAATACATATTGTATGATATTTTCTTTTGATAAATTACTTAGGTATTTTAAAAAAGAAGTGAAAGATTGCATGATAGAGTCATGCTGCGAGAGGCTGTAAGCTAACAAAGCTTGTGATTCGAATAAAGTAAGTAAATTGAAACACAAAAGAAATGTATTAACCTTATCCAGGACATAGACGATGGCGGGCCCAGCGAAGAATATGTAGAAGCGCGGCGCCCCCGTCAGGCGGGCCAGGCCATGCACCAGGCACAGCGCGTACAGCAGCACGTAGAGGGAGTGCGCGCGCCAGAAGTAGGTGTACGCACGCTTGCGGATCACGGGGTGCGCAAACACAAAGATGATCACCATGATGATGAACAGGAGGACGCCCGTGATGCCTGCAAGGGAAGGGGATACTACATGATGATGCTTGTAAATGAAGTTCAAAATTTTTGAAAATAAATAAACATAAATGGCTAGATTGAGGTTTTTAAGAGGGGTTTAAAGGGAAGCAGCTTTTGTAGCTATGCATAGTAGACTTTAACCTCTGGTGTGCCAGCAATTTTCAGCCGTTATCCAGCTACCCAACTCTTGGTTTTGATATTAAATATCTCCAAAGTTACCAAACATACATCCAATCCTCTCTCAAAAGACAGAGAAATGAAGTTGTTTTTAGTTTTCATCTTAGTGTTGGGTAAAAATTAAAGAAAAACGAAAAAAAACTATCAGTAATGAGCGCGGATCCATGTTCATAGTTCGAATTCTCATTCTATTCAAATTCAAATTGAGTTTTGTTTACATATCATAAGGGTAAATGTCAAAAAAACGGCGCCAATAAAAAAAGCCAACTGATTTTTCATCATGTAGCTAGTTACTTTAAACAGTGCTGCATAAAACTGGCCAACTATTATTATTGTCATCAGTGTTGTGTCAGTAGGTACCAGTGATGGTCTGGAACATCCAGTAGGTGATGCCAGGCTTGTAGTCGGAGGTGAAGTGCACCTCTCTAGTGAGGCAGCGCAGATGCTCCACAGGCTGCGTGCTGATGTGGTAGAAGTTCACAAAGTGCCCCACCGTGTGCAGCAGCGAGAAGAACAAGGCTGTGCAGGCAGCGATCTTGTGGAACTGGATGTGCGAGTCCAGCGGGATGTACTGCTGGATGGAGAACTCCTGGAATGTAACAACCACAAGATTCATCATTCGATCTAACCACAAGCGCTGTGATCTTGCAGAGAACTCCTGAAACGTAACAACCATTGACATAGAGGAGCAGAAACTAACTTACTGCATTGATACATACTATAGCCCACATTTGTCTTAGTCCTGTTTAATGTTGTATTGGTGTAGTCATATTATGAAATAAGGTCAGTTTGTCCATATCCCTTTTGTGTTTTGATAGCCAATTATAACAAATGCCATAATATCTTAAAATAATGCCTTTTTCCTTTCAATTAATTAATTTTACCAATCACAATATTTATAATGCGTGTTATCTGTCAACTGGCAGCCATTATTATTCGGAAGAATACCAACTTTCTAGAAACATTTTTAGATTCGACCGGGTTTTTTTGTACACATGGAAATGCAATTGTGAAGTTCTTTGTTCTCTTTCTTATTAATGGCCATTTTCGTAAGTAAATCGAAACAGATATAATATAATGTCTATTTTGGTTAAAAAGTATTCTAGTCCACATATATCATAAGTCAATGGTAATGTAAAGGTCTTTGAGTGTTGGGTGTTATTAAATAAAAATCTTGCATGCCCTTTTCTTACACGCAAATTTTATTGTTTTTTCCAAGCTATTGTTTTTGGGAACAAAAGAAGCAGCATTCTAAAATTCAAAATTAACAGTCCTGTTAGGTACAGAATCACTACAGAGGTCCCCTCCAGCATTTGCCAAGGGCAGATGCGATGAAAGTGGTGATCGGTGAATCTTGACTTCTCTTAGATTTTTAGTAGAATCTGTCTGGAAAGTGCACTTTTCGGCCCGATCTTGTTGTAGTGGTTGTCCGGTGGTTGCTGCTTGTTGCAGCAGTGTTTGCTGTGCCGTTGTTCGGCGATTGGTTGTGCTGTAGTTCAGCGGTTGTTTGTTGTGCTGGGCAGCTATGTTGGGCGACGTTCAAACCTCCAGGGCCTCGTTGCGCTGGCTGGAATTGAGGAGTCGGCTGCAGCGGGAGTTGCTGTAGTTCAGCGGTTGCTGCTTGTTGCAGCAGTGTTTGTTGTGCCGTAGTTCGGCGGGTTGCTGCTTGTTGCAGCAGTTGCTGTGCCGTAGTTCGGCGGGTTGCTGCTTGTTGCAGCAGTTGCTGTGCCATAGTTTGGCGGGTTGCTGCTTTTTGCAGCAGTTGCTGTGCCATAGTTTGGCGGGTTGCTGCTTGTTGCAGCAGTTGCTGTGCCATAGTTTGGCGGGTTGCTGCTTGTTGCAGCAGTTGTTGTGCCGTAGTTCGGCGGGTTGCTGCTTGTTGCAGCAGTTACTCTGCCATAGTTTGGCGGGTTGCTGCTTGTTGCAGCAGTTGCTGTGCCGTAGTTCGGCGGGTTGCTGCTTGTTGCAGCAGTTACTGTGCCATAGTTTGGCGGGTTGCTGCTTGTTGCAGCAGTTGCTGTGCTGTAGTTCGGCGGGTTGCTGCTGGTTGCATCATGGTGGTTGCTGTTACAATATCAGCTACAATCGTGAGCGTTGCATCATCCAGACTCATTACCAAGTGGCCAAATTTTGTTATGTCCACAGGCGGAATTGGCCTGGCGGAATTGTGTTTCCGCTCGGAGAATCCACAACGCGGCATTCTCCTTCCAGAAAGGAGCTAGCTTGACGCTAACCGCAATGCACGTGTGTGGTCGGATTTTCGCCGGTCGCCATTTTTTTTTTTTGACAAAATGGTTTTCAAACACTATTTTTGGTGAAAACTTGTTGACACTTGGTTGGAACACAATTTAATTGGAATAACACCCTTTTTAACTGTTTATTCAAGTCGGGGTCACCAATGTAAAGGTCTTTGAGTGTTGGGTGTTATTAAATAAAAATCTTGCATGCCCTTTTCTTACACGCAAATTTTATTGTTTTTTCCAAGCTATTGTTTTTGGGAACAAAAGAAGCAGCATTCTAAAATTCAAAATTAACAGTCCTGTTAGGTACAGAATCACTACAGTAACAACAATAGAGTACGGGGAAGTACAAAAGCTTTTACACAGTCTATCCGGTAATCCATAGACAATTTGGGTAGACTGAGTCTTGTGTAAAAAGCACCTGATTACCTTGAGCTTGGTGATGAGGTTCCGGGACATGGTGAGCAGCAGCAGGCTGTAGCAGAAGGATAGCGAGGCTGCAGAGCCGCGGGTGATGGCGATGCCCACGCCCATGATGTGGCGCAGGTCCAGGTGCTCCGCCATGAAGGAGTAGTGGATGAAGCGCTCCACAAACAGGCCGATGGTGATCACGTAGAACACAAACAGGTAGTAGATGTTCTGCCTGTTCTCCTCCAGGAAGGTGGTCAGGCTGTCCCACTTTGTCATGATCCAGAACCTGAAGTAACAATATAATCTACAGAGTTCCTTCAACCCTCAATACAGTTTATGGTTGCTTATATTATCCCATCCAAATTAAAAACAAAAACCAAAGGAAAATGGACTTGGCACAAATTCCGTACACAAAATTGCAACGTAACACAAGACAGGTTGCTAGGAAAAGGTAAACACATATTATTTTGTATCTTTTTTAGAGTTTAGAAGTTAACACAATGAAAATCCATTTTGATAAATGTTTATGTTACATATTTTTAAGGGTTTGGTGGTTTACACAGTATAATTGTCATTGTCCTGATGATGCCTTGTAGGCGAAAACGTTAGACAAAGTTAAAAGGATATAAAAGTGAATTGAAACTGTGTTTTATTAAATTAATAATTAATATTAATAATATGTTTATGTTGCAATTTACCAAATATCACAATATTTGTTATTGGTCGCTAAGGACATAAAACGTGAACTTACACAAGTTTTCTTGTGGATGTGCATTAAGGATGAATTGTAAAAATGTAAATATATCTTTAAAATTTAGATTATAGATAGATTTCATTCTTTGATATCGTGAAGGTTGTCCACGTTTTACATTAATGTTATGTTTCATTAAAGACAAGCTGTGCGTAAGTTCCACCGTGTTGCCGGCATGGTTACCTCCTCTTATCGGAGACGGGGTCTATCTGGAAGCTGGTCATGCGCGCCACGTTGGTGGAGGTGTCCAGGAAGTTCTGCTTGGCGCCCTTGCAGTCCAGCCCGATGGCCACGAACTCCCCCTTGTACTCCTTCATCATCAGCTTGAAGTCCGAGTACGTCAGGTGGTCCTTGTGCTGCAGACCTGCGTCCTGCAGTCATTCACAACATTTCAATGGTTGATTTAAAAAAGGCACTAACTAACGCGGTGATCAAACTGAGAAAAGAGGATAACTGACTTGAGAAGATTTTAAATTATGATTACAGTCATTGTTAGACATTTTTTGGAATGAAAAAAACAAATGTTACTGACCGTGGAAAGAGAGGAACGATCTTCTCTACGTTTCGTCAGTCATATTATATTTGATGTCTTCAGAAGGCGTATGTCTTCTACAGAGAAGAAACACGAACTGTTGAATTATTGTTGTCTGCTCGAGGTCAATAATTGTACCTACAACCTTCGACCTAGAGCAGGCAACAATAATTCAACAGTTTGTTTCTTCTCTGTAGAAGACACACGCCTCCTGAAGACGTCGGATATGACTCTGACGAAACGTAGAGAAGATCGTTCCTCTCTTTCCACGGTCAGTAACATCTGTTTTTTTCATTCCAAAAAATGATTTGAGAAGGTTAAAAATATTTCTTGAATCGACTTATGATATCTGTGGAGTAGAAACTATTTTGACGAAATAAACAATATACCCATTTCAACTTACTTAACTGCAAATCATCCATAGTTAGAAAGAGAACAAAAATCTTCAGTGTCTTTTTATTGTAAACAAAAAAACACTGGGGAAACTATGAAATCTTTGCAGAAAGTTGTAAGCATTGAAATTCATGGCTGCGCGAACTGCGTCATAAATATTTTGATGAGTTATGTTTTTTGTATGAAAAATTCACTGTAGGCTGCCGACGAGTCATGGCTTCGCTGTTTGAAAAGAACATTGTAGATACTGACTGACATGAAAAAGAAATATTTTAATTTAATAAATAATCACTAATGAACAGAGAAAGGAGTCTCAACCAGGAAAGTTTTGGAAAGTGAGAAAGAGACTAGGCAGCGGTCTCTCTACATAAAACAATGGTTCACCTGGAACATGCCATCAATGAGCTCCGTGACATGGTCGTCGCTGAGGCTCGTGGTCCTCGCTATCTCCACCAGCGACCTCAGCATCTCGCTCAGCTCCCCCTTGTCTATGACGCCATTCCTGTCGTTGTCACACATATCAAAGATGATGCGCAGCTTGTCCTCCGTCTTTCCCCGGGAGAACAGCACCACAGTGTCCAGGAACTCCTGGAAAATCAAACACAGTGAGGTCGGGACATTGAAAGGGGCGTGAAAATCAACTTGCTTAGCTGGCTGGAATCTGACCACCAGAGCCGCTGGTCTCTCATACATAGAAAGGTTTTTTATCTGTAAAATCTTTTGGAGGTTAAATCTTATTAAACACACTTATTGCACAATGTAAGCATGTTGTTTTAAAGCGAAATAAGATCATATACCTACTAAATTGGTTGAATCTGCGAAATAATTCGAAAAGTAATATACAATTTTGCTTGGGTTAAATAAAACAAAATGATTTTAACAATCATTCAATATACCATTTCAGTTTGACATTTGAGCTCATTTTAATATGCAATTAATTGCATTTATATATTATGAATTTATTTATTTTGAATTTTAATTCGGCTTTAAAAGTGATTTAACAACAATAAATGTTTTCTACTATTAATATCAGTATTAATGTGTATTTTTTAGTGATATTTAATAAAAAAAAATGAAGTTGTTAGTGCCATACTTGACCTACGAGTATCAACTAAATGCTGTAAGCTAGCAAAATTTCCCTGATTATTTGGATTTTTCTATGAGTGAGGTCACATAACCGAGGGATATTTTTAATGTTTGGACCTCATTATTTGTAATAGTTTGTTGAATGCAGGTGGCATGACTATATAATGAGCAGCCTTGCGCTCCGTGTCTTGGCATTTTTGCATGCCATCTAAGTTTGCAGGTGCCTGTACTATCTGCCATTGCAAAATTTCAAACAATTTTCAGGGGGGAAATGTGTTATTGCAACACTGAAAAATGTAAACCTGAAGAGAATTTCTATATTTGCAAGAGGAGATTGTCTTTTAGGAGATCTGTAAAGCTGGGCATTACCTGGAAAGATATCCTGCCGTCTTGGTCCTTGTCCACAATGTTGAACATCTTCTTGACAAACACAGCGTCAGGCTTCATGCCCAGAGCGCTGGCAAACTCCCGCTTGGATAGGGAGGTCCTCATCACAATGGATACCTGGAGAACAGACAGTCATCAACACAGAAAAAAAGTGGAGACGCATCTCTGAAGGTACCGGCCACCTCTCGTGGAACGGCGGCAGGCTACAGTAACAATACATATTGATCAAAATACACACCCTAACTTCAGGTTACTTTCCGAGAAATAGGCAAAAAATAATCGGGATTCGAATCCACAATGTACGTACCCTGACTTATTTGAAAAGTTACTCATTTGAAAGTATATATAAAAAAATTACAAAAAATCAACAAATAACCGAAAGATTAGCCTGCCTTACCTGTAAAAATAAATAGGTTCCACTTGCCACATGCAAAACCCTTCGGGGATAACGCGGCAAGAAGTTACACTATATGTGCAGCTAAGTTGCGTTTTTTTTTTTTTTTAAATAGGAGGAGATGAAATATCATGTTGTAGAGTTAGTTTACCTCCCCGTCTGAGTTGTCGGAACGCCGCCTCCTCTCGCCGGGGGCCAGCCCAAAGGTGATGGCGTAGGCCTCCCTGAAGAAGTGCTCCAGGCGCTTCTGGCGCCGCTCCCGGGTCTCCGCCTTGGCCAGGATGTGCTCGCGGTTAGTCTGCAACACAACACACAGCGGGGACAATAAGACAACTTATTGAAGGTTATAAATATACAGTAGAGCCTCGCTAGTCCGAACCCTGCCTAATCCGTTGATCGGGGTAAACCGAACGGGCGAATAAGAAGTCAATCACGAAGAAGAAGTTGACCCAGGAATTAAGATAATAAGCCATGCTGAGACTGTGGAGGCATTTCACAATGCTTTTATTGGGATGACGAAAAACCGCATGCTAAGTCAGGACACATTGCTGCTGCGGCGATTGTGAAATGATGTTTTTCCCAAAAAATTGACAAATCAAAGCAACAGTCAATGCTAGATTTTCTGTATGCTAATGTGTATGAGTTGCTATGGTTACCTGTATACAGTTGAGGTTCTTCTTCTGCGCGGTGAGGAAGGCCTCCAGCTTGCTGAGGAACTTGCGGCGGGAGGCCAGGGAGTCCAGCTCCAGTAGCAGGTCGTGCTCTCTGGCCACCCGCAGCAGCGCCAGGGGGCGGTTCTTGTTGTTGTGCTCCTGAAATACATACCATAGCAGGGTCACTACAAAAGCTTTTATACGCAGCAAGACTAATACAGATATACCAATGACAGTTTTTAGCAAAAAATAATTCAAAATATTTTGCCATAAACATTCAAAATATTAAGCGGGTATTACAATGCACCAGGTCTAAGATACATCCACTTCATGAACCCACATGTATATAAGAGGGAATTCCTTCAGGATCGCAAAAATACCTAGTGCAAGCAACCCTAAACATCACTTCCTCCCAAATCGTGTGGTCACATCTTGGAACAAACTTCCTGAAGATTTTGTTAGTGCACCTTCAGTGAATGCTTTTAAAACAGATTGGACCAACACATCAACAATAGGGAAATATCACATATAACGAAAACCGATAAAAATATGTGAAATGGATTAAGAAAAATTAAATATGTTATGGAAATCGATTTGGACATTGTGGGAAAACATTTTAATTCATAACTTTTAAAATAAAATTGTGTAAAAATACGACTTTCCGAAAACGTGATTTGATTGGTCGTGCCATCGGTGACGTCATTGTTCACTTCGGTCTACAAACTTTCGGAATTTTGTTTACTCTTTGTATGGCCGCTACTGTCGCGTTGTTTTCACAAAGGATTTTGACGTTAAAAATTATATATTAAGTTATTACTGTAAATTTTAAATAAACCTTAAGTGATAAACAAGTCATTAAAAATAATGGAAGACGGATTTTTAAAAGCCCAATCGGATAATTTGCCGAAAGTAGATGTGATTATGGTTGCATCTTTTTTTGCATCCAACATGCAATATATTAGTGCAGAAATTCGAGGAATCAAGGCTGCAAGGTGAGTAATTGTTTTAAATGTTGATAGATTGTAGTGTATTTATTAACTAAATGTGTCGATGTTTGTCATTATTCATTGAAATACCATCTAAAACACTGCCCAAATACACATGTCATTCTAACCTCGCTTTGTGGTTAGGATGGGAAAACATTACAAATAAAATGTTAACATATATCAAACATCAGAAACTTAAAAACGAAGGAATGCAAATAGTTCATAATCATGATAAAATAATATCGATATGTGTATTCATTTCCTATGTAAATTAATATCGATGGAACTTGAAGTCCATAAATAACCTAACTATTTGTTCCTGCTTGTGTTCTAACAAAAGTACTATTTTATGTGTACGACTAGATTAAATCTGTATTGTTATCAATAATGTACTCAACATAAAATAAATGATTTATTAAAGATTTAGGTTATATTGTAGAATATTCATAAATTTTATTTGACATAGAGATACTTTTTTTTTTTTTATGCAGGTCGTCCAGGGAAAATTATGGAGATAATGCAATTGGATATGTGCAGTTGAAACGAGTTGGAGCATTGTGTTTTATAAAAGCACGCATCACACCAGAACATAAAGTACGCCAAAAAGCATATTCTGTGACTGTGATATGCAATGAAAAGGAGGAAATAGTGGAGTCTTGTACATGTGAAGATTGTCCAGCTGCTCAAGGTTAGTAGCAATGTGACTTAACAGTATTTCCAGAAGTATATCACCGTTGCACCTAAAATGTGACCGGTCCGTAGTTCAGTGGTTACACTTCGGACTCTGAATAGAAGGTTATTGGTTGGAATCCCGCCGTAGCACAAAAAACATACCATTTATATTTTCAAATTTGCTCTTCCCTGGGTTGAAAAATTCATAAACTATTACCAATGACAGGTCACCAGAGGTCCATCCAGCCTTACAGCAACTGGGTCTTGCTTGAGAATTGGCGCTTTGTAGCGACGATGACCAAGCTCGTAAAACAAAAGGTTGATAGCTCAATTGGTAGAATGCTTGCATTCCATGCCGAGAGTATGGGTTCGTTCTCAAGGTTTACTCAGCCTTCACAAGAAATGAAAACCAGCCCCCCCCCCCCCCCAAAAGCTTGGAAATCCCCAAATAGGTTCCGAATCGCCACATCCACGACCCACAGGCAAGGAGTTACACTATATGCGTAGCTTAGTTGTGATTTTGCGTACCTGGTTTGGAAGAAATGAGAAAAAAATATTTTTTTGTATTATTTTGAATGTTTGACCTATCATAATAAATACTGAAAAAATATATTTATATTCTTAATTCGCTACTAATTATTTTCTTTATAAACCAGTATTTTGTTAATCAGGTTATCTTATTTAATCTAACATAAAGAAGGTGTAAAATGATTGTCAATAGTCCTCTTAGGCCAATAGGCATCTTGACCTCTGCACCAAGGTGGCTGCCAATTAAATTACAATCCATGATGTGATGAATGATAATGTATATAAAAGTAAGAAAAAATACTTATTAATTTTCAGGAGGTTGCAAGCACGCCATTGTTCTTTTGTCGTGGCTTCATCGTCGAAGTGAGGAACCTTCAGCAACATCAACTAAGTGCTACTGGAAACGCTCCAAGATGGCTGAGATTGTCGTGGCTTCATCGTCGAAGTGAGGAACCTTCAGCAACATCAACTAAGTGCTACTGGAAACGCTCCAAGATGGCTGAGATTGTCGTGGCTTCATCGTCGAAGTGAGGAACCTTCAGCAACATCAACTAAGTGCTACTGGAAACGCTCCAAGATGGCTGAGATTGTCGTGGCTTCATCGTCGAAGTGAGGAACCTTCAGCAACATCAACTAAGTGCTACTGGAAACGCTCCAAGATGGCTGAGATTGTCGTGGCTTCATCGTCGAAGTGAGGAACCTTCAGCAACATCAACTAAGTGCTACTGGAAACGCTCCAAGATGGCTGAGATTGTCGTGGCTTCATCGTCGAAGTGAGGAACCTTCAGCAACATCAACTAAGTGCTACTGGAAACGCTCCAAGATGGCTGAGATTGTCGTGGCTTCATCGTCGAAGTGAGGAACCTTCAGCAACATCAACTAAGTGCTACTGGAAACGCTCCAAGATGGCTGAGATTGGATCTTCCATTCAATTTATTACTGCTCAGGAATTAAGTAGCCAAAATCCTATCGTAGTAGAAAAAGGTGATGGTTCATTTCTTTCAAGTGTAGTAAAAAGCACTATGAACCCTGAGACAAGGGATGTTATTTTGATGGGTTATTTCAACGAACCAACAGATGTTGAAAAGTTGACAATAATGAATTTGATAGATGATTTTTTACATAGGAAAATGGGATCCACAGCTGAACAGTTCATTAATTATTGCAAAACTAATATGAACATGCCATCCTGCAAGAATGCTGAAAAAGCCACATATAAGCAATCCGACTGTGCGTTATGGCATAAACTACGCTTTGGACGTATTACTGCATCAAAAATGTACGAAGCTGCACATTGCAAAACGATCGACGGTTCCTTGGTTGAAAACATTTTAGGTGCCAAAATTGTAGAGACCGAGGGAATGAAACGAGGTCGATATTTGGAACAGGATGTTTTCCAAGAACTAAAGAAAAAAAACAAGAAACTAAGGAAATGTGGATTTATAATTTTACCGGAGTATCCTGTTTTTGGAGCTTCACCTGATGCTGTTTGTGATGACTATATAGTCGAAATTAAATGCCCATTGACAGAATCTTCTGCAAATAAGTATTTTACAGATAGTAAACCAAGTCCCAAATTCATGGCTCAAATGCAAATACAAATGCTTTTTGCTCAAAAGAAAAAGGGGCTTTATTGTGTAGCTAGTCCAAATTTCGAGACGACAAAGCAAACCACACAATGCTTTGTGGATTATGATGAAAAAGCATGTGAAGAATTATTATCCAAGGCTTTAGTTTTTTGGTTCGAAGCCATATTCAATAAATTGAAGTTTTAGTTATAATTCATTAAACTGTAACTGTAACTCTGTCGCCGTTCCGCTAGGGGTGGCCAGAGCCTCTGCAGAGCTGCCTCCATTTTTTCCTATCCTTACATACCTCTTAATTCATTCATATCCATCACCTTTTCATGCATTTTCTTCTTTTACGCTCTTTGTAAGAATGAATCTTTTTTCATATAATAAATAAAAACTGATCTTATCAGTGTTGAAGTTTCATTGAGTTTTTGACTATTTATTTTATTTCACTTTTCTCCCATACTAATAGAACATCATAAGAACTCAATTTTTATTTTTTAAAGTAGATTTAATATAAATTCATGTATAAATTGTGTAGAACCTCAGACCTTTAATCTGTGAGTTCACGACACTAGTCACAGGACCACAAGCCAACTCAAGGTTTTGTAAGTTAATTTCCTTAGTTTAAAACCCTCCACAATCAGGTGTGATGAGGTCGCTACCTTCCAAAATATCTGAGCATGGTCCATTTGGTTGAACTCTAATTAAAATTGGTTCATAGCAGTCAACCAATTTACAATTTTTATTATTATTTAAAATAAAATAAAAAACAATTTGGATTTTTATAAATTAAGACTTTACTCAAGAAATTCATTTATTTTTTTACAATGTTATTTTACATTTAAAAATAATTGACACAATATTCTATGAACTTATAAAAATGTTGATAAAATGACACAAAACTTTGTTCAGTTTTTTTTCTTGCTTAAATTTATCAAAAACTGCTTTCACCTATGTAAGCAACTTCAGGACTGGCAAATTAAAAGTTCTGAAGACAGGCGAAAGTGCTTGTTGGTCAAATTGAACAAAGTGAAACTAAACCAAGCAGTTTTATTTTTATAAAATAAAGCTATTTTTGTTTAACGTAGTTTATTTTCACAATAATATTTAATATCTCGAGTACTTTCGACCTTCAATATTCAGGCCATTATCAAGAGTGGCCTGAATATTGAAGGTCGAAAGTACTCGAGATATTAAATATTATTGTGAAAATAAACTACGTTAAACAAAAAATAGCTTTATTTTAAAAAAATGAATTTTCACTGTGTGAATACACAAACCCTACAAAATCTTATTTTTATAAATTTATCAACATGGAGTGTTATGAACATTTTTCTGAACAACTCTTCTAAGAAATTAAAAAAAAATACAATATAAACAAATAACAACTGAGATGGACAATATTAAAAAATATATGGTACTATACATGTATAAACATTTGACTGGCGAGACGAGGCGGCGGCGGTGGTTTAAGTAAGGTTCATCACAGCGCAAGGTCTCATTCGCTTAAATTTTTATCAAAGTATCCTGCAGATTGATTAACCCGCAAACAATAACTATAATACAATCAAGTATTTGAATAAGTTTATTGTCAACTGTGGCATGCATTTTCAGCATATGGAACTCTCTAACTCTGCTTATTACTCGTTCCACATGTATCCGCAGAGCGGCAATTCTTTTCGATTGCTTCACCTCTTGTCGTGTACAATTCACATTTGCAAAAACACTTGGAGGGCGAACAAGTTCACAGCCTTGCTGTTGTAAATGGTGTGAAATGTTTTTAAATCCTCTGTCTGCCATTACAGACATTCCTGGTTTGAGGAAATTGAAAAAGCCACAATTTTCTGCAATGGTAGAATCAGTGGCACGACCTCCGTATCCAACTGATATGAAATTAACCATACCGTCTGGAGTACATGAAATAAGGTATTTGAGTGTGTTGCACCCTTTGTAATCAGACCATGTTAGAGATTGATGCAATGGATTTGAAGGTCTTTCAATCTGTATTTCTAGACAGTCTATTATGGATTCTACTTTTGAATATCTAGCGATGAACGCTATTGGTAGCCGTTGCCTAATGCTACGTGCAGATGGCCAAATAATTAACTCGTTTAAATACTTAGCTAATACAGGCACAGTTTTATTGAAAATTCTACCAACAGTAGCAGGTGATAAGCCAAAATGTGCTCCAAGTAATTTGTAGGAAAAATCCAGCCTAATCTTTTTAAGTGCAATTAAAATATGTAAATTTGGTGCTTGAGAATGGCTGCATAAATGTGCTATGATATGATACATTTTTTGAGGTATTCCCAAATACAGCTGAGGCAATCTTTCTATGGTCAATAAAAAGCAAGTTCTCATTTTTTTTTTTAAGTCGTCATTATCCACTTCGCTGTCAACATAATTTTCAGAGTCATTACTATTAGTAGTGCTATAGTCAGAAGAAGTATCTGAATTTTCAGATGTTGTAGCCTCTGATGATGCTGTCTGTTCTGAATGAACAACATTTACAGGTGGAAATTTCACTGGAGAAGACCCCATATCTTTGAAATCACTTTCCTGTACTCCAATAGAAACATTGCATCCTTTGCTTCTGAATTTAGGCTTTATGCTAACTTGGATAGCCTTATCACATGTTTTATTACACTCAGATACATATTCTTGGGCCATTTCCGATGTGTTTGCAGTGCAAGTCGACAAAGATGAAAATTGAGTTAAAGTCGAAGGTTGATCGGACGTTAAAGATGCATTCGAAGTGGATGGTTGACTTAAAGTTGAAGACGCAGTTGAAGTAGATGGTTTAGTCAAAGTCGAAGATTGAAGAATTTCCTCAATTATTCTTGAACGATTTCTTCTCTCACCTCTTTTTCGGGGCATTTTAAAACCTTTTTGACAATCGAATTTATGTGGAACAATGTCTTTTTTTAGTAAAATATTGCCTCCTATCATTTTATATCTCCTGTAATTCTCCAAATCTTCATCCAACTGTAACAAATAGAAAACTTTGTTAAATACCAATATCCTAATCATTACTTATTCATTATCTATCCAACTTTAAAAAATATCATTACAATACCGAAATGATACGAAAAGACACATTATATAGACATATATACTTGCTATAAACATAAATACTTGCTATAAACGTACAAAAGTAAAAATATCAACAGTGTAAAGGCAACAAAAATATGTTTACTATATGAAATGTCAAAACTTCTGTGGTCAATAACTTACTAAATACATATTTAAATTAATTAATACTTCAAATAATACTTACATTAAAGTGATCTTCACAACAATAGATGACTGATTTGGAAGTAAAATTCTTATTCTTCTTAACATCTCGCTTCATAGCGTGGCACCATTTTTTTCGAATAGATGCATCTTTGGGTACATTTAAAAACATTTTTTCTGGCGTTGTTATTGTAGTATTCCTGCATCTGGGTACTATACAGTATTTATAAGATTTAACTTTAGACATAATGCATAAAATGTAGTTATAAAATACTCAAAAAAATGAAATAAATGCGAATGAAATGACATACGGCGATCTCTTCATACACAGTACGTACCGAAATGATAAAACGTCAAAAGCAAACGCGAACTGTGACGTATACGGGGCGTGGCCAATGCAACGCAGTGTTTTCGCGGGAATTCAAAAAAAAATAATTTAAAAATATTTTTTATGCCACTTCCAAAAACAAAAAAAAAATAATTTTTTTTACAAACTTATTTTTGGAGTCTGATGAATTCAAAATTGTAATAAAAAAAAAACATGATACTTCCCTATTATGGTTTTTAAATTTTTAAATTTTGTTGTCACAAACAAAAGAAAAAAAAACATTCCAGTGCTGTGATTTACAGGCATCAGCCTTAGCTACTTATGTATAAATAATAAATAAATAAAAAACACAAACACTATTTGTTATGTTTCCTAGGGTTCGGTGGTTCACACGGAGAAAGTTCACTGATTATTTTACAAATTAAAAACTCATAAATGACTCATAAATGGAAGGTCGTAACTTCATATCCCATTATAAAAAAATATACCATTTAATATGCTCTTCCATGGGTTGAAAAATTCATACACCTTTACCAAAGGTTCATCCAGCCTTACGGCAACTGCGTCTCGCTTGAGAATTGGCACTTTTTATAGTGAAAACCAAGATTGCAGAGGGCTCTTGATGTGTGATTCATACAAAAGCAGCGCTCTCCAAATAAATCATCATAATATTATTATTACTTATTTACTAAACATTAATAAATTTATAATATCTTTGAAGATTTGGCTGGGAGAAAGAACTTTTTTATATTAATTACCTTAACTAGATTTGTGGTTTTACTCTACTCTTGTCTCCTAATTTTAACTTTAATTTACTTTTTATTTCATACTAGCACTAAATACTAAACCACAAAACCGTCTCCTCGGCGGTTTTGTCTTGGCCTAACTTCGCATACATTTGGAGGTTAGATTTGAGCGGGCGTTGAACTCGAGACGCAAGCCTAACTACTTCAAAAATGTTCAAGAATCAAAATTAAGCAAAACGTGGGTTCAAAGGGCGACGAAAATGTCTAAGAATAACACCGTAAGACTTTTATTTTTTAATTTGATTGTTGCACCCGATGACAAACTGAAAATTTTTGGTTTATCGGGACAAAAATGTTTAATTTTTAAGATTTATATTTCTTGTAAAAATTGTTTATGAAATAAAAAAAAAAAAAAAAAAAAAAAAAAAAAAAAACTTCCTAGAGGAACTACAAGCTTTTATACTTGTGGCGAGATCGGGTGCAATTAGCAATATGGTGATACATGTGAGCGGGTCCAATGAGCGAAGGGATGCTCAACATCATGGAAAGACATGAAACTACTGGAAACGACAAAATAGAAACATCCACGCAGTGTCTATCAGGCTCAATGCGCCCAACGGAGGGATAAAAGACAAAATAAGTGATGATAACTAACCACACTCTCCTCAACGTTGACACAGTCCACATTGTTGAAGGGGATGGTGCGCAGCTTGTCCCCCTTGCGGTCCACCATGTGCAGCGCATGCTCGGGCCCAAAGCGCACCTTCACCAGGCGCTTGTGATGCGCATGCAACCATTCACGCACCACCATCTTGTCCACGGAAGCTGAAACAGTTGACAGTTTACATTTTTGGATGGTTTAACGTGCAGCTTGTCTCCTTGTTGTCAAAATCATTCCGAAATCTGTGCGCCCAGTCAACAAAACAATATGCTATTGAATCAAGCCGATTGGAGATTGGCTTATTGTGAGGCATAATTTTCGTAACCTCCCCCCCCAACAACTCTCTACCTCAGCTTTCTTCCTAGCTTTCAAACTTTTTTTTCTAGCTGGGTAACTTGATTTGCATCACCAGGAATGAATACAGGTTCCTTGCAGATGCAGCACTGTCAATTATTTGGATCGTCCTTGTGTATAGCTTACCCCCTGTTGTGGAATGCCTTACCACACGAGCGGAGGACTGTGGAGAGTGCAAATATTTTTAGTCAAATTTAAGTGTGTCTAATCAGCAGATGAGGCTCCGCTGTGCCTTTCCAATGAATTAAAAAAATGGTATTTTAAAAATTCTCTTATTACAATTATTAAGACAGACAGCTTAGGCTTTTAAATTCTCATTTTTATAGATATTTTGTACATTTTAATTTGATTATTTTACTTAGTGATTGTTATACATAGTTAAATGTAATTAATTATTTGAATTTCTCAATAGATCAGTATAAGGCTGACCACCCATCCTGTAAAAAATGGTTCACTTTGCCAATGTCACCCCTGTTTTAGGGAAGGTCGGCAAGAGTTGCAGGGCTTATGTTCATTTGAGATTGGGTTTTTATTTTGTAAGTCCACATGCGGCACGTGTGAGCGCAAAGTTAAAGGTGTCTGCATGTGGGCATGCACTTAAGGGTGATTGAGAGGTCAGTGCGCCCAACTTTGATGACCGAAATAACCCATATTTTGAATGGTAAGGTAGTGTTTTTTCTCCAGTTTAAATTAACACATAAAATTAGGTATTTTTTTCCATAAAATACCAATTCAAAATAATTTTATTTACGGAGATACCTTAAATGGAGATTTCCACTGTTCTTATGAATAAATCCTAACTTTTTTTTATTTCAAAACATTCCTTTTGATTAGTTTTATTTTTTCTACTTGTTAGTTGTTTTTTTTTACTTTTCATTGATTTTTTATGATTATTTAAAAAGTACCCAAATTTTGCATACGATATTGTAGCTAAATTCGTCTTTTAATGGTTTATTTTCCTTTTAGGATTTGAAGTGATATTTTTTATGTTTTCAATGCATTACTTGTTTTATTTTTTCTCCTCTAATTTATAATTAATAATGGAAAAAGAAAGATTTTCATACAAAAAATGATCCAGTCTTTGGCGCCACGGATAAACTGTGGCGGATTCGTGAACTGGCTTTAAATATAATATCTCCTTCGTTTTTGAGCAAAAAATTATGAGTCCGAAATTTAAGTGTAACGGAGTTCAAGCGTTTACGTTAAAACTGGACCAAACAGGTACAAAAATGCATGAAAACCAAAACGCCAGCTCGAGATGCTGTTTGAGATTCGATACATTTTTCGCATGCGGTCTATTTCCTATAGTTACGAGAATTTTACACTTCGGGTATACTCGTATATCTTCGTATATCGACGGAAATGCACGAGTGAGAACTTACGTATACATAAGCGCTGTGGCTTAGTATAATAGTATATACAGGTATTCCACTAGAAAGATTCATTGGCAAATATTTTGGCAAAACAAAAGTTATTTGCTGATTCAGAATATCGTCGCCTTACTTTCAAAACCTCGTATCTCAAAAAATATTTTTATTTTGCTTAAGTGCTTCTTTCTATATATTACATAACTACTACATACTCGATGGTTTGAGCATATGGAGAGAATGAATGAGGAAATACTGACGAAGAAAGTATACGTTGCAAGAATGGAAGGGCGTGGGCTCGAATCCCGGCGGAGCACAAAAAATATACCATTTATATTTTCAAATTTGCTCTTCGCTGGGATGAAAAATTCATAAACCTTTACCAAAGACTGGAGGAAATGAAAAAAGTATGTAAGGACAGATAGAAATGGCGGTTGATCTGTAATGTTAGCGGCTTGGGTTTATAAAATTGGAATTTGTTTTCTGTTTTAGTTTTGATGTCCATAGAAATGATTATTTATTGATTTAAATTGTCGTGTACGTTCCTTGACTTATAAGTTGGTATGCGGCTGACCACCCATGCTGTAAAAATGGTTCACTTTGCCAATGTCACCCCTGTCTCAGGGAAGGACGGCAAGAGTTGCAGGGTGTATGTCCATTTGAGATTTGCTTTTTATGTTATAGGTTCACATGAGTCATGTGCAAGCGCAAACTTGTACGTGTCTGGTTGTGAGAATGCATGTAATGTGAATCTCCAATGTAACATATCTTTGCAACTTATATTAGATTAGATTAGATTAGAATTGATATATATCTCTGCAGCTTAGATTAGATAAGTAAATTATTAAGGTTAACCTGCTTTGTTTCATTGCTATAAAAATCACTAAGCAGAAATAAAGCACTTACTGCCTCTTTAATTGTACATTTACTGAGAAAAAAAGCAGTATCTGTCACTTACTGCTTTTATGCTTAGTTTTTCTCATAACAGTCATAACCAAAAAGCAGTAAGTGTTATAATTTTATGAATTTTTCATTTATTTTCATATTTTTTAATAGTTATACGTAAAGGGTCACTCACAAAAACCATGGTAAAAAATTGAAACTGAAATCTTTAAATTTAAATAAGTTAGCCCAACTTCAAAGTTTGAAGTAGATTATCTCAAAACAAATATTTTGCAGATACTGCCTTTTTCGTAAGCAGGGCAGAGCAGCGGAACGTCGCACTTAGGGTAAATAAAAATATTGCGTGCTCTGCACACAAATCCATGTTTGTATTCAAGATGCAATAAATTGTTAAAGAGTGTTTAACACTCTATCATATGTGTGCTGAATCTTTTATCTGAAGATACACAACCATAGAATTGTCCATAATTATATAAAAAGTAAAACGCTCTCAAGGAGCGTTGTGTTACTTTCTATACATTTTTGTGAAAAATGAAATGTGTAACAAATAATAAATTAATTTATTTCGAAATAAAGTAAATGCTTTTATTTAATAAATGTACAACTTATTGCTTTTAATAAAAGTCAGGATTTTTTTGATGTATTATAAAAAAGAAACACAAAATGGCTAAGAAAAGTTTCTAAGCCCTACCGGTGAATTCTAAAAGCGTTTACCAACCATAGCGTTTATCCAACAGTTTATAAAAACCAAAACGCTGGTGAGTAACGCCATCTGATTACGATGAGTCAAAGTTATTTGACATAAAATTACGATTTTAGTTTCATAAAACAATTAAAGAGGTTCTTTAGTCCCGATATTAATAATCTTCTTAAGCTCTCGTATAACCTTAATATGAATTCCAAATGTAATATATCTTTGCAACTTAGATTGTAGTTTAAAGACTGGCACCCTTTTGGAGTTGTCATGGGGGGGATGGTTACCTTTGCAGTACTGAGAGTTGGTGAGCTCCTCCTGCTTGATCTTGAGGCGCCGCCTGCGGGAGTTCTGCAGCTTCACCACCCCGTACCCCGCCCCGGCACACAGGATGGGCACGAAGCTCAGGAACACGCAGATGAAGATGTACGCCAGCTCACTGCCCTGGAGACACAACACAATATCAATGTAGACAATCATATGGAACAATTTAAAAATTATTTACTCAGCACAAATTTGGATTTAGTCTTTTTCCAGACTAAATAATAAAATTAGGATGATTTATTTGGTGAGCACTGTTTTTGTATGAATCACACACATGGACAGGTGAGAGTGGAGAAGAATCCCGCATTCAGCCAAGGTCCACCTACCCAGGACTGTGAAGCTCATGATGATGATGAAGCGGTTAGTAGCTCACCTCGAAGTAGTCGTACCCCTTGAGGTACTTGCAGGGGGGCAGCAGGGTGATGTTGAGCTGGTAGGGCTGCCCGCAGGGGTCCCCCTGCCTCCAGAAGAACACGTCCCGCTGGATCTCCTCGGGCTGGATGCTGGTGGAGTTCACTATCACGTCCCACAGGGTGATCTTGCGCAGCTCTACTATCTCCTCCTCCGTGAAGACGCTGGAATTGTGATACAAATATACGAAACCTCTTGTATTTTCAAATTTTTTAGCTAACTATCAATGTCACTTCTGTTTCAGCAATGGTCGGCATTGTGGGGCTTATGCTCATTTGAGATTGGGTTTTAATTCATAATATATATGAGGATAATTTATTTAATTAAAATTTAATACATGACAAAAGAGCGCCGTTTTTGTGTATGTCACACCTCAAGGGCCCTCCTAATCATGAATGAGATAGTTAGGCTTAAGTTCGAATTACGGTCGTTTGACATTTTGACAATTATATTATTTTTTTTTAAAACTGAACAATTTTAAAACCTAATTTAAATTGGATATTCATCCTCAGTCGCCGTACAGAGAGGATGTTCTCCTGAAGACGTCGGCTACGTCGCTGACGAAACGTAGAGAATAATGTAAGTTCTCTCCAAACGGCTCGTTAAATATCCGATTTAAATTAAGTTTTAAAATTGTTCAGTTTTAAAAAAAATTAATATAATTGTCAAAATGAATGAGATATTTTAAAAAGGTGCTGTTTGAGTGCTTTTTTAAAAATACCAACAGATTCCGAAACCCTCACTCCGGGTGGCAGTCTGTTCCACTCCACTGGTCTCATAAGTACTCATGCAGCATTTGTAAGTGTAAAATTACACATGTCTGCTTGTGAGCATGCATTTAATATGAATTTTAAAGGTTAATACATCTATACAACTTAGATTATAGATTGTCGTCCCTATTTAAGTAGTTATTTTTTTGCTCCTTGACTAATAATTTAGAAACCCACTCTGTACAAGTTGGTTTACTTAACCAATGCAACCCCTGATTCCAGAAAAGATGGTTTCAAAGATGCAGGGTTTACATTCATTTGAGATTAGGGTTTTTTTCTTAGTACACCTGCGGCATGCGACACTTGGCAACTTAGATTATCGATGACTTACCCATTATTGGTGTTTTCAAACCAAAATCTGTCGGCGTCCCTGATCCTGGTGAACTGCTCTAGGATCACGGCTGTGAACAGCTCTCCAGGCTTCCCATAGGATTCCAGCATGCCTCCTGAAAACACCAGACAGAACAACTGTTAGATTTTGTTTCTTTCTAGAGACATGTATGGTTGAAATGTTTGTGAAAGGAGGCCAATTTTATAAAATATCTTAACACATTCGCGGACACACAAAATGTGAAGTAGGCTAGAAAAAACACACTTATTTCATCATCTCAAATTGTATTTTTATTATAATTTTTTTTTTTTTGACATCCGGGGACGAAACGGCTATTGCCGTGTTCTTTGGGTTGCTGTAGGGACGCACGGATGCTACATGTATGCAAGTTCTATCAGAAATAGCCGTTTCGTCCCTAGTTATAGCCTTTTATCACAACGGCTATTACCGTTTCGTCCAGTCCTAGACAAGCTCATAGAGCAGCTATAACCGTTTCGTCCGCGAACGTGTTAAGGGAACCTTAAAAAAAACAGAGGACCTTCTCTCTTACAGAACAAGGATGACTCCCGAAGATGTTGGGAGAGATTTTTCTAAAGCAGTGTTTTCTGATGTCTTTGAATATGTGAATCTTTTATAGGTTGAAAAATTCTGATTACCACCATGGGCTGAATAAAAAAATAACTCATTTGACATTGGCTGAAGTGCTAATGAAAGCCCCATCGAACTAAAAATTTGAATTTTAATTGATTCTTATATTTTTTAGAAACAAAATTCTAATTAAACACTGTTTCTTGAATTTTAAATCTGAACATAAATTTTTTACCATATATTGCCTACCAATTAGGCGCATGTGCCTGTATGGGATGCACACCCCTGGCTTCATGTCGTAAAGAACTAGATCACATTCATTGCCACTCCATAGAATAATTACCTACATTTTTGATTATTAAGATTTTGAAAGTTTACACACATGAAGAGTTGACAAATGTATCTCACCGATGTACACGTCCACATCATCAATATTGTCATTGTAAGCGCTGGCCAGCAACCTCAGCAGCTCCGGCTGCTTCTCAAACAGCACCGGGTTGATGTCATTGAAGGTCTTGCGCTTCTTCAGCCTGAAGTACGCCCTGAAATCATTATGATGATAATATTAGGATGATTTATTTGGTGAGCGCTGTTTTTGTGTGAATCACACCTTCAGAGCATGGTCGTCGCTGTAGAAAGCGCCAATACTCAAGCAAGGCCCAGTTGCTATAAGGCTGGATGGATCTTTGATGACCGGATGCATAAGATTTTTTTAACCCAGCGAAGAGCATATTTGAAAACATAAAACATATATATTTTTTGTACTCTGCCATGATTCAAACCCAATGCCTTCTATTTAAGAGTCCAAAGAGTTACCACTAGACTACAGACCAGTCATTTTTTTATGATAGTTTTCACTTTATATCAAAGTGGATTTCAAGAGGTGTGTACATTTAGACAGTTTCAGTTATATCAAGGTAGGTATAAAAGTGTGTGTCCCTCTTGGGCGTGAGTGTTGTTAGTCCAGTCTATAGCTCAGTTGGTATAGTGCTTGTATTCCATGCCGAGAGATCAGGTTCGAATCCCACCAAGGGAGTAAGGAGTGATTTCCCGTATCGGTGTTTATTTCAAACCCAAAATAAAATACTGGTAAAGCTTACTCAGCATTCACAAGTAATGAGTAACAGGCCCCTTGGGAGCTGGAACATCCCCCCTTAAACTGAAGTGGTTGGCGTAAGGCCGGTCTCCTTACAAGCTATACAAATAAATAGGTTCCACTTGCCACATGCGACCCCCTCGGGAAAAACGCAGCAAGAAGTTACACTATATGTGTAGCTTAGTAGAGTTAGCGAAGTCGCTAGTCTACAAGTTTATTCATGAGCTTGACAGCTCTGGGTGAGTCTTTGCTGAATCCAGGATTCTCCTCCACTCTCGGCTGTCCATCACCTTTGCTCTCCAGCTACGTATGTCTGTCTTGGCTGCATCTGCGTTGACACCATCCATCCATCAAATTTTTGGTCTTCCATGGCTAGAAGTCTTATTACCGCGGTAATTCTTACCTACCGAATATCGGTAATATTTGTATGAAGACCTGTCAATCCAAGATGGCCGCAAGTGAACAGCTTATTAGATTTTATACTTTTATACAAATATAACCGATATTCGGTAGGTAAGAATTACCGTGGTGATGAGGTCTCCTTCGGCCTTGTGGTACTGAGAGTGTTAGGCGCTTAATGAGGTTCGCCTCCTCCATTTTGTAATTATGTGACTAGCACACCTGCAGGCGCCCTACTTCGATGTAACTGATCACATCAGGCTCTCTGTAGATACCCTAATTTTTTTTTTTTAAATAGATTTGTGAAGAGGAATGCAATTCACCAACCTATTCTGCCTGGCCAGAAACAGGTATTAATATCATCAATTAATAATTCATTATTGTTTATTTTAATGAATCAATAATTAATAATTACCCAATAACATCTGTTGAACCTGGGTCAAAGCTATGGTCAAATGACCCAGGCGGGGATCGAACCAACGTTGTTCTATTCCAAACACGCTAGAAAGATCAGCCCACGTGGCAACTTGGCCCCCTCGGCCATAACACCGACATGAACTGAATTAGTAGAATGTTTACATATCGGGCAAAAAAAAATTGTGAGGATAGCAGAAGTACAGAAAGAATGTGAACATGAGGTTCGTACCTCGCGGTATTGTAATCGGGCAGTCCGTTATCTCTACCGCGCATGATGTTCAGAGCTCCCAGATCCCTGCGGGTGAACTCCATGGGGCCGAACAGCTTGTCTCTGACATCTGAGCACAGCACGGCGTCCTCCTTCTCTGATATCTGGGAGGCCATGCCCATGAGGAACTCTTCTATGGTGTTCTCCGACAGGATATCCTGGAATTAATATCATCGGCTGGGTATTTATCCAATAAAATTTGTTGAAACACCAAGGTGAGAGAAAATACTGGAACCTTCCAAGAATCTTGCTAGAATCCGGTTGGAATTCAACAAGAAGTTATTTTACATTTACACCCCATGCTGCAAAAACTTGATTCACTTTTGCTAATGCCACCCCTGTTTCAAGGAAAAGTTAAAAAAAAAAAGAGGTTCAGTTTATTTTGTAAATACATATGCGTCATGTGTAAGCAGGACTTTCCGTGTGACTGTTGTGGGAGTGTAATAAATATGAAGCTTAGATTTCAACATATATTTGCAATTTAGATTATAGATAGAACACATGGTGGGTCAAAACATTGAACTAGTGATAATAACCCAAATAACCTGATTCTGACCTGGATACGACTTTGATGAAACATTTAGAAAGCCGTTCTACTCTCTATAGTCTATAACACTGTTATAAACTTCTTTGTAAACTGTCTAGGTACTTGACTTTACTTTCTTTGGCTCAATAGTCTTGAAGGCTCAGGGCCTCCCGCACCAAGACTCTTTGCCTTGTGCCGCTTCCCTCTATGGTCCTTTTCTCCCAGAACTTTGGCGTCTGCCACAACGTTGTCTGCCCCCCCCCCCCCCATCCTGCGATGTCCAAGTGTGAAATGTCTAACAACATTAATTTTTTTTAGAATCATATCGATGGTTAAAAGGAAATAGGGCATAAGCGACGTTTTGGTCGAAAATGAGTTATGAATGGTATCCAACTTAAAATTTTGCGCTCACTCCCATGGCTCTATGATGACTTGTATTGTTGTTTATGCCCAAGGAAACAACTGCATTCTCGATGTATGGTTTTGGTGAAACCGACAATTTTTTTGTCCTTTTTTGTCCTAAACGCGCTTGTGACATAAAAACTTTGTAAAACAATGTAAAATTACATTAACAGATGTGCCAATAAACGCCTTTATTTTTTTTCAATTCTAGAGCTGTTATGATTTTAACGATATGATAAAAAGTAAATAAGTTGTGTCCATTTTTCTGCACTCTCCAACTTTAAACTGCTCTCCTGAACAATTTAGTTTTTGTCGCTTATGCCCTATATCCTTTTAGCTGTTGATATATTTGACAGTTTTCCTTACGTTACTGTCCCACCAGGTGGAGCACAGCCTTATCGCCTTGTGGCCCATGGGCGTCTCCCTGAAGTGGCACTTGCCGTCCCTCCTGTACAGACCGGGCGGGATGAGCGTGTGGCCGAAGCGGAAGGCGGCCGCAGCAAACACGTGCGAGACACCGGGGTGGACGTCGCTCGAGTAGCCGGGGTACGGGGGCAGCGGGGAGGAGTCCAGGATGCCCAGGAAGGCGGGGAGGTATTCGTACATTATGATGTTCTGGAACATTCAAAGCCATAGCGATATAAAAGATTATTAATAATTTGAATTGAAAATAACTTTTTTAGGCTAACTGAAGTAAAACAAGAATAAAAAGATCAAAATTCAAAGTAGGGTGGGATTTTCCAAGCAAGTACTGTTAGTGGGGAGAAGGACTAGGTATTTGCTTATAATTAATATTATCTATATTGTTTTGAATTTCTAGGGTTTCAAGGGTAATAAGTTGTCTGCCCAACTGAGTTTTGTAAAAAGTTATTTTTTATTAAAATTAAAAATGAATTTTCACTTTGTGAATGCACACACCACCGTAGAAAATTGAAAGATTATTAAATTTATGACAAACACTTAATCTGGCTTACAAGCCTTGAAGGCTCAGGGCCTCCCACACCACAATCCTTCAGGCAGGCGGGTGCATAGGGTATAGGCAAATACATTTCAGAATAAATATTTTCTCCCATTCCTTCAAAATAATTCATTTGAAGTTGAAGTGCTAACGGTAACTCCAATGGAACTTAAATTTTGAATTTTAGAGAGGTCTGACACCACAGCGAGCACCATCCAAGACATTACTCATTATCCTGGAGATCTCCCAAGCGGCATCAAGATGAGTTGGCAACTCGGAAGACAAGTTTTTTTTGCCTTTTCTTACAAAGTACTGAAATGAATTACAGTGAAAAGTAATGGTGACTAAAAATAAATTGCATGAGTTATTTTCACATTCACACTGGCATGTGTAAGTCCAGCTCATGCGCTGACTTACTTCACCAAGTAAATGATGACGGAGGAGGAATGGTGTACCTGCAGGGATGCTATGACTATCCTCCTGGCTCTCTGGAAGACGTCTTCATCGCTCCAGTCTGGATGCTGCTGCAGCACGCGGCCAGCCACCACATTGTGCCAGCGGAAGAACAGGATGCCGAATGACAAGATGGCGGGGTTCTGATTGGTGCGAGGGTCACCAAGGACTGTAAACACATTAAAACATTTCAATTAAGTAGTATAGTCATCATCATTTTTTTTTTGACCGGTCCGTAGTCTAGTGGTTAACACCTCTGACTCCTAAATGGAAGGTTGTGTGTTTGAATCCCAGCGGAGCACAAAAAATATACCATTTATATTTTCATATATGCTCTTTGCTGGGTGAAAAATTCATATACCTTTACCAAAGACCGGTCACTCAAGGTCCATCCAGCCTTGCAGCAACTGGGTCTTGGTTGGGAATTGTCGCTTTCTACAGCGACGACCAAGCTCGCAGAGGGCTCTTGAGGTGTGATACACACAAAAACAGGCCTCACCAAATAAATCATCCTAATATTATTATCAGTCCTTGACTAACAGGTTGGTATGAGGCTGAGCCCCCATGCTGTAAAAACTGGCCATGGTTACATTGGAAAAGTGAACCATTTTTTACAGCATGGGTGGACAGGGTTATGCCAACCTAGAAGTCAAGGAATGATCATTTTTTGAAAGCGATAAATGTTTAACTGTCGCACGCTTAATCATAAAGAGCAATAACTCAAAAAATAAGAATGTTGGGAAATCACATTTGAAGTTCAGACAACCGTACAACTTGTATGGGATGAAAAAGGCAGCCGATGTTTTATCTCGGTCATATTCGTCCAAATTGAACGGCTGTCGCATTCTACCTATTCTTCTCGCATTGTTCTTGCGTTTTATTACAAAATCTCGATTTTCCCAATTTTTGAGTTATTGCTCTTTATGATTAAGCGTGCCGTATGTTAACTGTATGTAATGTTTAACTGTATGAAGTTCATAAATCCGTTTTTCAGTCTTTGTTCAAATTTTTATCTTTCATTATCAAAATTTATATAAGGGATGGTTCGAGTCCCATATTTTATTAATTTTGACAATAACTTTGATCTTGGTTCAAAAGATGTCATTGTGTAATTTGTAATCAATATTTAATTCATTACAATAAAAAATATCCATTTTCAATAGATAATGTTTCCAGTTTCTGACCAGAAAAAATTAGGTAAGGAAATTCCATTACACTAGAAATCTAGCTACCTTATTTCTAATGTACTTAAATGTAGGTACACTTTTTTTTAATGTACAATTTATGTACTTAAGTGTACACAAATTGCTGCTATTAATAAAAGAAAATAGAAGAATTATAAATAACTCCATTCAAATTGTCACACACAATAAATAATATTTTATGTATCATTATTTTCAAGTTAACAGACTATTTGTATTAATTTTAGAACATGCATAGGTACAATATAGTGATCCAAGTATATTGCCTTTTCAAGGGATATCTCGCCTCCATTTGCATTAAATAATACAATTAAGATTGAAATAATGATGTCAGCCATTGAATAATGGTATCCTTCCACCATGATGTGAGCTGTCTCGGCTTTTGTGTCCATTTATAATTCACCATCTAGTTACAAATCTGGGATGCCGCCATCTTAAGGCAGCTGCATCCGTAAAAATAAATTAACAACAGGATGCGATAATTTAGCACACGACCACACAACGAAATCGAGATCACTAACAATTCAATAATTCGTTTTAGGACCGAGCGACACATAACAATAAATCAAAAGCGAAATAATTTGCAAATGTCTGCGTTGAAGTTTTGTGAAAACTTTTTTCGTAAATAAACAAAACGTAATGCGCACGCGCAGAACAGATGGCGTGATTGGTTATTTTTTTAACATTTGGTAGGTATAAATGGTAGGTATACAATATTAATTATTATTATTCTAAAATGTTTATAATTGAAAAAAAAAACGATTTCACTCCGCCGGGTTTCAAGGCAACGAGTGAAATAAGTTTTTTAGACTAAAACTATAGACATGTGATGTCAACAAGGGAAATTTGGAATTTTCTGACTCAATAAAATAAAAGTAATTTCAATACAGTCGCTGGGATGTTGGCACTCGGATTTAGCAAACTGCCAGTTCGAGACCGGTCTTGTCCTATTGACAATAACTTCGATCCTGGTTCAACAGAAATGTCATTGCATGCACACAAGCTTCTGCTTTCGCATGAAGACAACTGGCCAGGCAAAATAGATTGGTGAATTGCATTCCTCTTCACAAATCCATTTAAAAAATAAATAATAATGAAATCGGATGATTTTTTAATTTGAAACTTTTTTCTCGTCCAGCAAACGTCAGTCTTGTACATGACTGTCATCCTTAGCAACCAGAACCAAAATATTTGTATTCCTTTTCCCAACCAACCCAGCCGGATAACGTCACAATATTGTCTATGCCCATTTACGTGCGGGCCTCATTAAAAGAAAACTTTAGGCTGTTTACATTGGAATATTATTTTTTGCGAGCATTGGGATGAGCAAATTTTATTTTTTCTCAAACTAATATTACTATTGAATATGATTATTTTTATTGCAAAACGTGAACCACGATCTGTTATATCACTTAGGCCATTATGCAGCGCATATTGTTATTATTATTACTGGCGGGGATCTTCAACATTTACAAAAGTAATAATATAATATTATGAAATTCAAAAAATTTTAAATCTTGACAAACGCAAAACTGCGATTTTTTGTGTGAATGATGGTCCGCACGGTAATTGTGTTGTCATGCGGCCGGGTAGCTAGGGAAAAAGCATAAAAATATAACTTGTACACTAAAATCAAAATGAAACGACTTCATTATTGAAATTACTTTCGTTTATGTACGAGTTAGAAATTTCCCTTATTGGGAGGACGTCACATGTCTATACCTAGTTGCAAAAAAACTTATTTAACTTTTTGCCTTGAAACCTGGCGGAATGAAATCGTTATTCTTTTCTGACCTTTTACCTAGCAACCCGGCCGGGTGACGACACAATTTTGTCGATGCCAATTCACGCGCGGACAAAATAAAAGCATGAACACCCCTGTCTGTTGGAAGGTCGGCAAAAACTGCAGGGTTTATGTGCATTTGACGTTTGGATTATTATTTGTAAGTACCAACACATGCAGCATTTGTAAGAGCGAACTTGCACGTGCCTGTTTGTGTGGGTATGCATTTGTTATGAACTTTAAATGATAATAAATCTTAGCAACTTAGATTACATAATATTATAGACTGGTGACGTCACATAGCTGAGGGATATTTTGAATATGAGTTCATCTTGAGATAACTATTTTTTTTTTTTGATACTCGGGGCTAACTTTTACATTAATAATCGTTTTTTTATTGTGAAACCGATTGTTGTCTGCCGCTTTATTCACAAATCTAAGATTTATAATCCCGTGTCGACGCACAGTGTATTATATTATATTATTTGTGCTCACGACCGACTTTATTCTAAAGAGATCCTCTTATCGCCTCACCAGTGCTGGTTTGGCTTATCTACCATTTGATTAAAAGATGACATTTCAATGAAATTGTGAAATTGTTTCAATCA
The DNA here is from genome assembly GCA_951799405.1 of Agapetus fuscipes. Classification (NCBI taxonomy): domain Eukaryota; kingdom Metazoa; phylum Arthropoda; class Insecta; order Trichoptera; family Glossosomatidae; genus Agapetus; species Agapetus fuscipes. The sequence continues at coordinate 10,292,045 of OX637341.1, forward strand.
CATTCTACACAATCTGATCTAAGAAAAAAACTGAAAACAAGATAATGTGAGAGTTGTTTGAAATACTTTTTAAATCAATTTCCAGTTTTCATAAAACGCATTGGTCCAGTACTACACATATACAAACATTGCTCATCTGAAATTACCTTTGATGGAGATAAGACAAACTATCACAAAGGGCACGTAGTATTTAAAAAGCCACGCCGAGTAGATGTGCGAGTAGGTACTTGTAATAACAATAATGATAATAATCATATTAAAGCCTTTGGGTCGTTTCTCTTTGACGATATATTTTTTTCGTGATGCGCGAATTTCAAGTCGATTACAACAACATCCTTGATTTTGCGCCGTGACCAGGTCCACATTAAGACCGCGGGGGGCCCTGGTGCGGGTAAAGTCAGGAGCCCCCCCTAACCCCCCAATCACCCTCTTTTCATTACTGTCGTTTTTTTTAAGACCATAATAAGAATCAAAAACGACAGGTTAAGGGGATAAAGCATTGAGGTATAGGTATAGCGCTTTGAAGCGAGCGAGAATAGTTTTTTTTTTACAAATATACACATTTTTCGACCTTCCCAGTCGAGAATCTCTGTCGCTCCATCGTTGTTCTTTTCCACAAACTGTATACGCACTGAAACAATCAGCTTATGGACCTCGACAACTTGTGCATCAGTGAGTGCCATTGGAGCGACGATTACTCAGGTTAAAGCGTTTTAGAGCAGGACAAGAAGTGGAAGTTTGTAAATATTGTTACGAATGTGCGACTGTGTGTTTTTACTTGTGTGAGTGTGGCTGTATTTCTAGTTGTAGATACTTGTATGACTGTCCTTGTATTTGTTCGATATTGTGTGAGTATTTGCTCGAATATTCTAAATAGAATAGAACATTCTGGCGTGGTCTCGCATGTGCCAGAATAACTCTTACACACCTATAAATAGAGACCGAAATGCTGTGCAGGGAGACTTGTATTTGAGCCGTCGAGCTAATGAGTAGTCAAGCGACCGTGGTGTAAAGTTAACTTTGTGAACGAATTAGCCGTTTTAAGTTTCATTATCTAAAGTGAAACCGTAAAACATAGCGGCCATCTTGGATTGACAGGTCTTCTTACTGTTATGTTTTAACTGGGTTCTCTTTTAATTAAACTGCAATTATTTATTCTTACAAAATCAATTTTACACAATTTGGTTCACAATTTACAACAATTGATTTGTAGCTCTGGCTTTCGAACTTCACGGCTCAATTTTTTATCGACACTCTGGCTACACACGATTGCCGCCCACATTTATGCTCGTTCATACGAACATACGGACGGTTCTCGACTGTTCTCGAACATAATGGATGATTCCAATACCAGAGCGTTCCACTAGCGTGATAAGGATCACGTGTGCACTAATGCTACCATCATGGATCATACTGGACTGTTCTCTATTGTAGGCGCGCGTAGGTACTTCGAAGTTCGTAGTTCGTAACACTATCATTATCATACTAGTGCCAGACTGTTCTATGTATGCATGTACAGTCGCACGTAGGCACTTCTAAATCTAAATCTAAGCTGCAAAGATATACATAATTTAAGATTCATAATAAACGCATTCCCACAAGCAGGCATGTATAAGTTCACGCTAACACATGCCGCATGTGGACCTACAATATAAAAACCCAATCTTAAATAAACATAAGTCCTGGAACTCTTGCCAACCTTCCCTGAAACAGGGGTGACATTGGCAAAGTGAACCATTTTTTACAGTACTTTAAGTTTGTAATAATAGCAATAGATTAGTGCAGGTACTCACGGAACAGCCTCTCCGGGCTCAGCATCCTCATGTACTGAGGAACAGGATTGTTGAAGAGCGGCACCCTCATGGTGTTCCTGACGGGCAGCTGGCCTGATGCATCGCTGAGGAAGGTGCCATTCTGTAGAGGAAACAAAGAAAAAAGTATAGTTTCATCTACTTTACCTTCAAGCTGAAGAAGCCCAACGAAAACATGGGCGAAACGTCCGGAAGCTCCACCTCCCCTCCAACAGATATTGGAAAGCAACTCTCCAGCAAATAATGCAAGCATTTAAGTAATATGAGTGTGTATTTTTATATCACTTTCTTGCTTGTTGGATGAACAGACAATAAATGTTGGTTGAAATTAGAAGTTACAGCAGAAGGTACACAGAAGGTAAAATGTTATTGATTGAGGGTGGTTCGAGTACTGCGTCCGCACCGGGGCCCCCGCGTTTTAGAGGCCCCCAAAGAACTTAAAAATCATTGTAAAAAATATTCCAACATTTATTTTGAAGGCATTCACGACCCAGAGTCCCTAGAGACTTGGCTGTACAAAATACCCTACATTTTTTTTTTTGAAACACATTTCAAAGGCTTCAGCGACCAGGGGGCCCCAACAGACTTACAAAAGTATTTCAATATTTTTGTTTTTAAATAATTTTGTAAAGTGGAATGCAATTCGTCAAAAAATAAAAAAAATGCCTGGCCAGAAATACGGCGCCGACGGGGATCTTTGTTTTTAGTTATCAAACACACTAGTCGAAATTACCATTTTGACTCGCTTGACCAAAGCGCTCACACACAAAACTTCCCCCAAAATGCCACAGTCTGTACTTCAACCTATAATCTAAATTGCTAAGAAAAAAAAAATGCTAAGATATAGTACATTTATGATTCATAAGAAAATAAAATATGGAGTGAAGGGCCCACGTCCTTCCCCGCACCAGGGCCCCCGGTGGATCTAATTGAATCTCCTTTAAAACACTACATTAACATGGTTTATTTATTAGCATTTATGACAAATTGATACATTTAAATTAAAAATATGTTAATTTGTGATTGAAAATCGTGCCAAGTGGCCATGTTGGCAATGATTTACGTTTGTTTTATTTAATTCAACACCGGGCGGATATCCGGTATGGGATTTTAAATATTTTTTCTCAAATAAATTTATATCTTTACCTCCTACTAACGGCCAGGGCCACATACTTTAATTGACTGAATAAAAATCAAATTTAATAATTAAAATGACTTATTCGGAGCAATTCAAACCTAATATTTTTGAAACAAGATTTAATCTTTGCCGTGACGACTCAGTCACACGTGTTTCCAAATTAGCGTAGCAACTTTTTAACCACATTTATAAACATGCCCCGGCCCGTCATTTTCAACGTTAGCTTATGTGACTTTAATGCCCGTTTTCACCAAGAATATTTAAAGATAATATGCTGTTTAAAAATATTTAGGTACCAGTTTTGTTTTCACCAGCATTTAAGAACCTCTTAACTCGCTAAGAACTTCTTATATTTGCGAGCCCGATATTCCGCTCCCTAAACTGTCTCTTACGCTAAAGGACATTTTAGCGGCCTGTCAGTGAGGTTATGTCATGTTTTAACTGCAAATAAGTGGATATGGACGCCGATATCCTTGTTTTTTTAGAAACTCTTGAGGATATAGAAGTTGCTAGGACTTATCTACGTCCAAAAAGTTTTGAGAAAGGTAAAAAAATGTCGATAAGAATGACATCGATTTTTGGTGCGGATATCGGCTGTCAAAAATACAATCATGTAGCTCCTTGCTGGATAAAATTGTAGTAATTTTTATATTTTCGGACAACAGAGCTGTACACATATAGTTTTGGTAAAGATGTTGTGGAATAACTATTATCGTCCATGAATTTATTACGTATTTAAAAACATCGATCTTTTACATTGATCGATGTTTATAGGTACCTACCATAAATTTGTCATATTACAGGCCTTATGATATCCTTCAGATGGATTGTTACTTATTGTTTTGTACAGAAACAATTAAGTGACACACGGGGATAACTGATTAGAGGCATTACAATTTTATGCCACTGTAAGCCATCAGCTGATATCTGTGACAGACGTGAGAGGCGTAAATGTAGCCCCATGTAGCAGGATTGAACAAGTTTCTCGCGGTCAGCCTCTGAAAAGTTGAACCATGTTTCTTCTTTAATTTGATAATTGATTGGTGACCGCCGTATATTCGAAAATGCCGATTTTACATGTCGAATGTGAATTGTCAACAAAAACAAAACCGCATCTGAATGCATCTGCAAAGTGCAGACTACAAGCCGGCAACATTACGCTTTTTTTTATAGTGTGTGCATATCAAAATATCAAATATTCATGTGTTGTTTTTATTTGAAATGTGTATATTATTTTATAAACCATAAAATACATTTCGAATTTACAAAAATCGAGTTTCACAACACTAGTGGTTTGCTAAACAGGCTCCTAGCTAGGTGGCCGATTTTTAGGTGACAGTTTCACTCGTGAAACTCAACGGTGCTAGGTACCCGTTTAAAGAGTCTCTTATATTTAAATACTTTTAGCTAGGTGACGGTTTAGAAGGAGTCGGTGAAAACGGGCATAAGAGTGTTTTATACACTAAATTGGCCGTTTTCGTTTCTTACACTTTATGCTTTTAGTAAAAAAGTGAAAATAATGAAAAAAATCAGGCGGGCTAATGATTTTTCTTATCAAAATTATAAAGGTTAAAAAATATATCATTTAAAAATTGTCACCACAATTTTTTTTTAAAAAAAAACAGGATTTCTCACATTTTTTTCTGTGTTCTATATTTTGGAAACACTTTTATTTCTTTCCAATTACACAACTATACATTGTTTAATATCGTACCGGGCCATTTTTTTTATAATGTCAATAGTGTTTGAGTAAATATGGGAACCCAAGCTATATTCAGAAAGGTATTTGAACAGTATTTTACGCAGTATTTTAACCTATATTCAGAAAGGATCATGGCGCAAGCACTTCATGAAGCTAGGGAAGGCATTGTTGTCAAAGGGCAGCTGGTAAACAACCTGCGGTATGCCGATGACACAGTCCTACTCGCTGACACTCAGGCGGATCTGCAAACATTGTTGACCAGAATAAATGTCGCTAGCAAAGAAGCTGGCATTAACATTAACTTTAAGAAGACCAAGGTCATGGTTATCAGCAAAAACACAAACGCCTCCGTACATGTAGAACTAGATGGCGAAAGCATTGAAAGATGCACTAGTTACAGGTACCTGGGATGTGTGGTCAACGAAAAGTGGGACATGTGTCAAGAAGTCAGAAGCAGACTAGAGCAAGCCCGAAATGTCTTCGCTAAAATGAGCAAATTACTGTTGTGCCGAAATTTAAGCCTTGAACTCCGGAAGCGCATAGTGAGGTGCTACGTTTTCCCAATCGCTCTGTATGGTATGGAGGGATGGACTCTCACGCAGGCACTGGAGAGACGTATTGAAGCATTCGAGATGTGTCTATACCGAAAAATGCTTCGGATCTCTTGGCGTGATCGAGTCACCAATGAAGAAGTCCTTCAACGAATGCGCACTACAAAGGAGCTCCTGCCTACCATTAAGCAGAGAAAGCTAATGTACTTCGGTCACATTATGAGAAGTACCGTCTCCTTCATCTTATCATTCAGGGTAAGATTGAGGGGAGGCACTTTACCCACCTCCACCCACCAAGTTCATACAACTCATGCGGAGTCGCTTCACTTGGTGATACTTCACTTGCAATGTTTTTTTGGCGGCGGAAGGCCTTCCCGTTGAAGTTAATCAGCTAAAGTTACTCGAGGGGAGAAGATCTCAGGGACGCCGAAGGACATCGTGGCTGAAGAATCTGCGACAGTGGTTCGGCAGAAGCACCAAGTCCCTATTTCGAGCCGCAGCATCAAAAATCAATAGCTATGATGATCGCCGATCTTCGTTAGAAGTGGCACAAGAAGAAGAAGAAGAAGAAGGGAACCCAAGGTCTCGGCATGGAATGCAAGCGCTCTACCAACTGAGCTATCGTCAACGTTTGCACAATTTCCGCGATACAGTTCACCAAAGGTCCATCCAGCCTTACAGCAACTGGCTCTAATTTGAGAATTGGCGCTTTGTAGCGACGACCAATCTCGTGAAAAGTACGGTCGATAGCTCAGTTGGTAGAATGCTTGCATTATATACTGAGAGCAAGGGTTCGATTCCCACCGAGGGTGTCAGAAATGATTCCCGTTACTGTGTTTATTTCAAATATTTAATCAGCCTTCACAAGAATGAGAACCAGCCCCCTCGGGAGCTGGGAAACCCCCCTCTTCAACTGAAGTAGTTGGTGTGAGGTTGCCCCCCTTTCCCGTAAAAAAAAAAGGTCCCGAATCGCCACATGCGACCCCTTCGGGGATAACGCGGGCAAGAAGTTCCACTATATGTGAAGCTTGGTTGCGTTTTGCGTTCGAACAAAGTACCTTCTGATCGAAATTCATAGGTGATAACTGCAAGACTACTTACTTAATTGCTCTTGGATTGAATATGTTACCATAATTTAAAATTTTAATCAAAGCAACAACGAAAATTAAAACGTCTTAAATAATCATTTGTTATTTAACAATTGTAGGCTTGGAATGCTTTAATTTCGTTCCCTTTTATCGGTCAAGATCAAATACTTGTAAAATCACATGTTAAAAATTATAGTCTCACATAAATAACGTGTTTATTTGGTACATAGAGGTGTAACCTACATACCTTTGTAGCCGATTTTAAATATGTATTAGGTGCTTGTATATTGGTACATATTTCGGTGTCAGTGTTATGGCTGAGGAAGTCAAAACGCTGTTCTTGACTAGCGTATTTGGAACAAAATAACGTTGGTTCGGATCACATCTGGCCCTTTGACCATAACTTCGAACATGGTTCAACAGATGTCATTGCATACACACATGCTTCTGCTTTCGTATGAAGACAACTGGCCAGGCAAAATAGATTGCCGAATTGCATTCCTCTTCAGAAATCTATGAAAAAAAATAGGCACGTATTCAGGCGCGTGCACTGGATCGAGGCAAATACCTTTCAGAATGAATGTTTTCTCTCTTGCCTTTAAAATAATACATAGTAAAAGGAAATTGTCAAAACAAAATGTAAACAATTTTTAAAATCAATTACAAATAATTGAATAAATGTTACAAAAAAAAAATGTCCAAGAATTGTCAAAATCAATTTGAAAAACCAAAAAAAAGATTTCAATTTGATGGCCATTTTTTAAACCACAAGAGCATTTTCCAACCTACGAGAATCAGGTAAGTCGTAGAGCGCTTGCGTTCAATGCCAAAGAGCTACGCTTCGATCCCCACTAAGGGTGTCAGAAATAATGATTTGTATTTTATTTATTTTTTCGAACTCAAAATCAAAATACCGGCAAGGTTCCCTCAGCCTATGAGATTCGAATGAAGTGGTTGGCGTAAGGTCGGCTCCCTTACATGTAAAAATAATTATGTTCCACTCGCCACATCGGAGTAAACGAGGTATAGTTGAGTTACGTTGTGTTGTGAAAACGTCCACCCTTACGCCAACCAGTTTACTGGAGTAGAGAATCAAATTAATCAGATTGTTACCTGAAACGACCTCATGGCATTCACCCAGGCTTCACTCGTGCTGTAAATGAAGCTGCCGTCTATCCATGACGTCATGGAATTGATCTGAAAATAAATAAATAAATAAATTAGAAGAAAAGAAAAAAATAACAAAAGATTTATACCAGTGCGATAAAAGATATTCGGGGCTATTCTTAGACATTTTAGTCGTCGGTTGAGCCCACGCTTTGACAAACTAATGGTGCCTGAGCTGGAAGTTTCATCAGCACGGTCATTCTTACCTACCGAATTTTGTGATATTTGTGTGAAGACAAATCAGCTGTTCACTTGCGGCCATCTTGGATTAACAGGTCTTCATACAAATGCATCATTAGTTTGTCAAAGCATGGGCTCAGTCGACGACTAAAATGTCTAAGAATAGCCCCGATTGTGATTATGCCAGCATTACAATTAATAGGGTAAGCACTTTCGTCTTTTCTAGATGGTACCTATCCCTTCGCTTATAGGTTGGTATGAGACTGACCAAGCATACTGTAAAAAATGGTTCACTTTGCCAATGTCACCTCTGTTTCAGGGAAGGTCGGCAAGAGTTGCAGAGCTTATGTTCATTTGAGATTGGGTTTTTATGTTGTAAGTTCACATGCAACATGTATAATGACGAACTTATGCATGTCTGCTTATGGAAATGCATTGAATATTAATCTTAAATGAAACATATCTTTGCAACTTAGATTATAGTGTAATGTAATGGAGTTAAAAATATATATTCGGATGTTAGAAGAAACGTTAAAAGAGAACTTACATTATTCTCGACGTTTTGTTAGCGACGTAGATAACGTCTCCTGAAGATTTTAGCTACGTCGCTTACGAGATGTCGAGAATAATGTAAGTTCTCTTATAACAATTCTTCTAATATCCGTTTTTTTTTACTGTGTAGTAATTATAATTGAAAATATGTCAAACGACGGTAATTCCAACATAAGCCTAACTTATATAATGAAGGTCCGATGACCTTTAATTTAGAAGTTTTCGAATATTAAAAGTGACCATCTGCTTTCCACACACAAAATAATAAAAATCATCAAGTCATAATATTGATGGACAAGAAATTATCTTACGGCATTGATTCACACTCTATGGATCACCTGTCAACCTCACTTGTCAATCACAGAGCTGTCAAACACCACAGAATACTTAGTAATCATGTGAAATCCTAAGTTTTGTTGCTTTCAGTGTAACATCTTCGGTTTTCTCATAAGGGCTGCACGTGGGGAGTGGAACCTATTTATTTTTACAGGCGAAGAGGCCTTACGCCGGCCTTACGCCAACCGCCTTGGTTAAAGTGGGGATTTTTAGCTCCCGAGGGGCTGGTACTCATTTCCTGTGAAGGCTGTGTAAGCCTTGCCGGTATTTTATTTAAGGTTTTAGGAGAAATCATTTCCGACACCCTCGGTGGGATTCGAGCCCGAGATCTCAGCATGGAATGCAAGCGCTCTTCCAAGTGAGCTATCGACCGGACACATTGTTAAGATATCATTAATAAGATTCCATATAATCCATTCAGTTTTCAATTTGCATTTTTGGCCGTAATAAACAATTTCATATGCTCAAGACCTTGACGTGCCAAAACACCAAGTAAATCATGCAATTAGGTCCCTGGATAATTATTTGTATTTCACTTACACCAGAGGTTCCCAAAGTGGTTTACATCTGCCCCCAGGGCTCCATTTTGCGCAAAAAAGCTACAAATATATCAAATGTAAATAAACGCCCTTGAGGTGGGCTAGTGCCAGGCGCGTGCATAGGTTTGGTAGATACATTTCAGAATAAACATTTTCTCTCATTCCTTTAAAAGTTTAAAATAACACATTTGAAATTGACTGAAGCTTAAATGCGTTTTTACCATGTATTGCCTACGTATTAGGCGTATGTGCCTGTATGGGATGCACGCCCCTGCCTATTGGCTTTAAACGGGAGTATGCACAATTGGTCAATTATTATTATTAACATAGTGTAACTTCTTGCCGCGTTATCCCCAAAGCGGTCGCAAGTGTCAAGTTAAACTTATTTCTTTTCACTTAGCCGGCCTTACGCCAAAAACTTCACTTGTCATAGTGAGGGTTTCCCTGCTCACAGGGAGGCACTTTTTAATTTATTGCGAAAGCTCAATACCTAAACCTTGCCGGTGCTATAATATTTCTATAATCTATATCTATAATCTAAGTAGCAAGGATGTATTAGCATTTAACATGCAATGCATGCCTACAAACAGAGATACGTGTAAGTTTGCGCTTACAAATGCTACATGTGTATTTCCAATTCAAAAACCAAGCCTCAAATGAACATAAGTCATTCCCTGAAAGAAGGATGGCATTGACAAAACGAACTATTTTTTACAGTTTTACAGTAGGTACAACAACCAACGACTGAGACGGAAAATTATACAAAACAATCAAAATCGGCAGCGGGTTCACGAGCCGAATAGACTTTGGGAATGTCTACTTTAAATTATATTCTTTCATAATATTGCGTAAAATACGTGGAATTTTATTAGTATGATATCATTTTTGTACAATGAAGAGGTAAGCCGATAAAAAAACGATATTTTTACTCATATTATTAATTATAGTCATTAAAATTTACACCTGCTCAGACTTATCGGCGTATTTTTTTTGAACTTGCAAAAAATGAGCGGTAGGTAGGAGCAGAATTCAATAATCGACAGTCCATCTGGTCATAACACACATAACAACCATACGTTCCTTTTTTAAATTCAAATAATACAGCTCGATACACATAACGTGGTTTATAATTTAAAGTTTAAAGCATCGAACGTAACATTACTTGGCAATCTAATTTTTTAACGGAATCGACACAAAATTTGAAATCAGTATTTTCTTGGCAAGTAAACTATGTGAATAGAGTCTTTACAAAAAGTAATAAAGTTTGAGTTTATCTTTTCCCTAAGAACTCCAACGGCTTACATTACAATTTTGTTGTCTACGTAATTTGTACTTAATTGTGTTTTAAATGTTTTATGCTGAAATATAAAAATCGGATAGCAACTAACGCAACTAAGCTGATTATTAGCACTTGTTTGGCGCATTGTCCTCCAAGGAACCTCATTTGTTGATTGGAACCTATTTTTTTAACAGATAAGGGGGACAACCTTACTTTAAAGAAAGGGGTTCCTGAGGGAGCAGATTCTCAATACTGGGATTTGTCCAATAACCGAATGAGGTTTGTCAAAGTTGCATGATGATGATGAGTTGGTAATTTCTATATAGCGCCATTTCGTGATGTAGTCACTCCAAGGGCGCGAGTCTGAAAGGTCGGAGAGCTAGAGGTGCATAGTCTTGATGCCCAACTCAATCGACGCGACGGTTTGGAAGAAAGAGATCACGGATCTCTCCTTTACGGAAGCTTTTAAGCAAAATATTGCAGGTATCGTTCCAGAGTAATTCAGAAGAAGGTGACGATCTTCAGTGATATAATATGACGAGGAAGAAATTTTTAGTGAATTTCATTAGTGCGTTTACCGATTCACATAAGTTCAACTTTACGAAAAATCGTTTTATTTGAAAATGCAACAAGACAGAATAAAATGTTGCTATTGAAAAAATAAACATAGTATTTTTGATTGCGTTATATTTTTTACCTACCAAGCTTTTTTCTTTTTTACAAAGTCAAACTAATATTTATTTATTAAATTCGTGCTTAAAATAATACTCAATTGATTATTTCGTCAAATATTATTAAGTCGTGCAGTATTTAATGCTCTTATTGTTTACAGATCGAGTTAAATTTAAAATGATAAAATCATTATCCATTTTTGTAACCTTGCCTTTTTAAATATATAATCATTATTTTAGAAGAGATTTGGTAACGAGATTAAAAAAATGTAGACAATGTATTTTTGTGTATTAAAAGCCTTCAAATGATTTTTATGTCTTTATAACAAAGGCGAGCTATTTTTCAATTGCTTGATATTTTATTTTACAGAAAAACAGATTTTATCTCATCGTCCCCCCAGTGCTTGTTTGGCTTATCTACCATTTGATTCAAATATGACCTTTGAATGACATTGTCTTGAGAATCACATTCTACACAATCTGAGATAAGACAAAAAACGTAAAATAAAACTCGATAGTGTGAGAGTTGTTTTTCTTATTTTCAAAATCAATTTATAGCTTTCATAAGACATATTGGTCCTGTACAGTGTGCACCTAAAAACATTGCTCGTGCGAAATTACCTTTGATGAACAAAAACTAACAAACAGTAAGGTGGGCGTCATCAAAAAATAGAACATGGGTTTTTACTCTTATTATTTATCAATAGACTCTAAGCGGATGTTCCAAATTTGTTTTTTTTTATCAGCGGACAAACGTCACAGGTCTATGTAACTAAGTCCTCAGTAACCCATAACAAAATTCCTCAAAGTTGGCAATCTAGAATGTTTTAATAAATTTAACACAGAGAATGACATTTTCTATGTTTCCATGTACAATGTACACATTTAAATAGGTTGCTATGAGGCTGACCCCCATGCTACAAAAAATGGTTCACTTTGCCAATTTAATCCCTGTTTCAGAGAAAGGTGGCAAGAGTTGCAAAGTTTATGTTCATGTGAGGTTTAGTTCATTTTGTATGTACACATTCAGAATGTATAAGTGCGAACTTAGATACATGAACCTGCTTGTGGTCACCCATTAAATATGAGCCTTAAATGTCAATATATCTTTGCGACTAAGATTATAGATTTCATTATCGAAATAGATCTTAGATTAACATGTTTAATTTCATACGACTTAAATAGATATTCTGAGCCTTTTCCCTAGCAATCCGGCCGTGAGATGTCATAACTTTTTTACCAACGCCAATTGTGTCGACTACATTTTAGTGAGTAAAATGCTGCTTGTATAACTGGCACGCGTTTTTGACAGCAATCGAAATGAAATCTCATGCAATGTTTTATGAAAAAGACGTTTTGGTATTTATGAAATGCCCACTTGACGTTTTAATCTTGTCTGCAATGATACCCTTAGTACAGTTTGAAGATAATAATCTCAAATATCAGAATTCATAATATATTGCCGTCAAACGTAGTCCAGTCGATAGCTCAGTTGGTAGAGTGCTTGCATTCCACGCCGAGAGCTCGGATTCGAATCCCACCGGGGGTGTCTGAAATGATTTCCCGTTTCGGTGTTTATTTCAAACCCAATATAAAATACCGGCAAGGTTTACTCAGCGCCTTCACAAGAAATGAGAATTATGTATTGAAATTTAAAGCTTTTATTTAATGCACTCTAACAAACAGGCACGTGTTAATTCGCGCCTAAACACGCTGCATGTGTGCACACAAAATAAACAAAACCTCACATGCACATAAGCTTTGCAACTCCTGCTGCCTTCCTCTGAAACCTGGGTGGCATTGGCAAAAGTAAAGATAGTTTTTACAGCATGGGGAATGGAATACAATTTTTTCGCAAAGTGAAAGATAAATTGGGATTACTGATTCACATGCAATACATGTCCATTGCCCATACGCAAACAGCCGTAGGTTTTCTTTGAAACAGCGATGACAATGAAGCAAAATATTTTTACGGTATGGGTGGTCGGCCTCATACCAACCTATAAGTCAAGCATCTACACGATCAATTCAACTAGATCAATATGGTCTAATAAAAATAATTGAATGATGGCAATACAATTGTGCAACTTCGATTATATTATGTTGTAATGTGTAACATATCTGAAGGTTTAAATTCCTTTCTGGGAATTGTAGAATGGAGAATGGACTTGGATGCAAAGGTCATCACTGAGTGTACCTACACGAGAACATCAAACGATACTTGCATGCTATTAACTGTGCAAAACGATCTATAATATGTAATCTAAGTTGCAGACAAGGTTCACACACCATTCATATAAAAAAACAAGCATGTGCCGCTTGTAAAAAAATAAACAAACACTTCTTAGCTCAGGTTGCATGTGGCGAGTGGAATCTACTTATTTTTCTGGTAAGGAACTAGAGTTATGCTAACCAATTTAGTTGAAGTAGGAGTTTTCCAGCTCCCGAGGAGGCTGGTACTCATTTCTTGTTACGGCTGAGTAAACCTCTATATTTTCTAATACATAATGAAATTATTGCCGAGTTGTAGAATTTTACTTTTGTTTTTGTGAAATATACATATGAGGTCCGAGCATTTTTAAAATTTGAACTTTTTCTCCGCGAGCAAACGTTAGTTTTGTATATGACTGCCGTCCATAGCAACCAATAACAGAATACTTAACTGCCTTTTCCCATTTTTACCCGGCCGGGTGACGACACAATTTTGTCTATGTCAATTCACGTGCGGACGTCATTGTGCCCGTGGTTACTATTCGGATTTTCATTAATACCTTCCACGATATATTTTTATGAAATACAGATGATGGATAAATTAAATACAAAATGAAATAATCGGGCAGTACAATTTTGATATCTTCATTCGACTCCAACGAAAAAAAGTATTAATTAATAATCTCGTTCACATTATCACATAATCAAGGAGAAAATCAAAAGTAAAAATGTCTGAAATTCATTATGCCGTTTCGTACAAGAGTCGGCCATTTTCATTCTGACCATAGAGACGGAATTGTGTTGCAGTGTTGCAAGGCGAGAAAAATAAATGACTTGTAGGTATTGGGATTTATTAATGGATTGGCAGGCGTGGGCTGTTACTCATTTGTATGGCAACATCGTTTTCTTTTTTTAAAGAGTGCAACATTGTACAAAATAAATGCAGTAGGAACAAAAAGCCAGAAAAAATTGTAACAAAAACGCATTTTGCATTTCCTTACCGGTTGTGGTTGTTACGGAGCATAGTCACCTCCTAGATCTGTGACGGCTACCCGCCGGAGGGAATTAGGGATGTGCCGACTCTGAATGAGGGAAATAAATTTGACGTCGCTTGGCCGGGCTAGTCAGTCAAAACTTCAGTACCTACTATAATATTGTAGGGATACTGATTATAGATTTTTAAAAACTTTTTGATGAAAAACATAGTTTTATTTTCACAGTTTAATAAACTGAGAAATCCATTAAATACAGCTAGCAAATTCACGGCTCATCCATCGCTTTAAGTGAATTCACCATACAAAAGAAACGATGATCTGTGGATCACCCATGGGTTACATGTGATTTGAATAACACTGTTAGTCATTTGCATTTGTGTTTCAAAAGATGCACCTGGTGCGTCTATTTGTATTGAAGTAAGTAGGTACGCGATAAGTGTATAAATAAATAGGTAACACAGTATGAACTCGAATACCCGAGAATGCAGTTTATTGCAACTTACGATAGCAGTGATGCAGAATCTTTTCGAAGAAGTGAAAACCCTCATTTTGAATTAAACCACAAATCCTAGAACCTGGGGTGGTAGTCTCATCACCACGGTAATTCTTATCTATCGAATATCGGTAATATTTGTATGCAAACCCGTCAATCCAAGATGGCCGCAAGTGAACAGCTGATTAGTTTTCATACAAATATTAGCGATATTCGGTAGGTAAGAATTACCGTGGTGATGAGATTTCCGGCCCTGACACATAAAGACGTGTAGAAAGTGGGATATATGTACGAGTACATGGGAATGAGGAGAAAATTATTTATGGTTCTTCTATCCATTTATCTAATTTTTAAAAGTATAAATTGCAGTCTTTGATTCTGTACGACTTGTACCTACATATCGCACGTTTAATAAT
This sequence comes from Agapetus fuscipes, assembly GCA_951799405.1. Taxonomy (NCBI): domain Eukaryota; kingdom Metazoa; phylum Arthropoda; class Insecta; order Trichoptera; family Glossosomatidae; genus Agapetus; species Agapetus fuscipes. The sequence continues at coordinate 10,307,174 of OX637341.1, forward strand.
AAAGAGCAATAACTAAAAAATTGGGAAAATCGAGATTTTGTAATAAAACGCAAGAACAATGCGAGAAGAATAGGTAGAATGCGACAGCCCTTCAATTTGGACGAATATGACCGAGATAAAACATCGGTCGCCTTTTTCATCCCATACAAGTTGTACTGGTTGTCTGAACTTCAAACGTGATTTTCCAACATTCTTATTTTTTTTAGTTATTGCTCTTTATGATTAAGCGTTTATGAATAATTATGATTTCATTAAAATTGTTTAAAAATATCAATAATTGTTTAACAAAATGTCCAGTCGATGGCTCAGTTGGTAGACTGCTTGCATACAATGCCGAGAGCGCGGATTCGAATCCCACCGAGGGTGTCAGAAATGATTTCCCGTTACGGTGTTTATTTCAAAACCCAAAAATAAATACCTACAAAGCTTATACAGCCTTCATAAAAAAATAGTATCAGCAAAAACTACCATTTAAACTGAAGTGGTTGGGCTTATAGGCCGGCCCCCTTACGTGTTTAAATAAATAGGCTCACTCGAAATGTGATCCCTTCCCGCAGAGCGCGGCAATAAGTTACACTGTATGTGTACCTTTGTTTATTTTAAAAAGGCACTAATTGCCATAGTAGTGAACCTGAGAAAAAGAGGAAAGCATATTTGAGAAAGTTAAAAATATTCATTTGATTTTTTTACAAAAATCAACTGAGTTGCTTGTTTATGCAGGAATTTGAAAATAATAAACCCAAACCTCCAAACCAATTTTTCAAATTAAAAATTAAAATAATCTTCCCAGGTAAAAGTTTGGCCATCACTGTCCAATGCAGGCAACACTATGTTAGGCTATGTCGCAACACACTTTCTGCTTGTAATAAGTTAGTATACAACTATTATTGCGTTCAATCGCAAGCCATTCTGAGAGCAACAAGACTTATCCGCATATTCTAGTATCCCAACAAATAACTCATCTCCCTACGCAACGCCGCGCAAGTAATCTGCACATATAGAACAACTTCTTACCGCGTTATCCCCGAAGAGATCGCATGTGGCGTGTGGAATCTATTTATTTTCACTTTAAGTGCAGTGGGGGTTTCCCAGCTCCTGTGGAGGCAAGTTTTATTACTTAAAAAGGCTGAGTAAGCATTGGCGGTATTTAATTTTCGATTTGAAATACACACCGAAATGAACAATTCATCCTATAAGAAGGCAACGAAACGTCGAGAACAATAAAATTCTCTAACTAATCTAATCTAATCTAATCTAAGCTGCAAAGATATATATCATTTAAGATTTACATTAAATGAATTCCCACAAGCAGACATGTATAATTTCGCGCGAACACATGCCGCATGTGGGCCTACAATGTAAAAACCCAATCTCAAATGAACATAAGCCCTGCAACTCTTGCCGTCCTTCCCTGAAACAGGGGTGACATTGGCAAAGTGAACTTTTTTTTTTTTTACAGTATGGGTGGTCAGCCGCATACCAACCTAAAAATGGTTCGTATAAATAACCGGTTATTTAATTTTAATTGTACAAATATGTCGAACGACCGTAAATCTAACTTAAATTCGATTAATCTATTTTATTTAGTAAAATTCCATTCTCTATCGCTTTAAATTCCGGGCAGGACTGCTATCAAAATAGTACCTACCCCTAAATTATTTCAGATCAGTTCAAATATTTTGCATGATCATTTTTTATTGTAATTAATTAAGTACGGCAACAACTATCTGCCTATAGTGAGGTTTCGCCACTGTTATACAATAACTTATCTCACGAAATATGTCAGCCATGTTCCCACACTCCGATTTAATCATTATTCTACATTTATTTAGACTATTAAATTGATAGCGATAAAATTAAAATACACATTATTCAAACAATAAATAAATATAAAGAAAACATTGCCAGTTTCTATTTTTCAAGCGTTAAATAAATCGATGTACAAAATTGTGAAACCAAAATCAGTACCCTAAACTAATGGCGTCAGAACGAAGAAATGGGTTGAGACTTATAAATACTCAGGGGTGGAAGTCTCGACGGCCGTCGGTAGATCTTACCGTATCTATTTGAAGATAGGACGGAATAACACACGGCGGCGTATCAACAATTGATCCATTAATTTATATGGAACTACGATCCGTCCTATCTTCAAATAGGCACGGTAAAATCTACCGACGGCCATCGAGACTTACACCCTAGGACATTTCCATTACCTAACTCCAATGAATTGTTTCTAGATCTCTCTGGGAGTAGGTATTGAGACATTACCGGCTTTGGCCGCCTGGGACATGCGTTTCACGGCTCTTATTCACGATAGGGGATAGAGAAGACTCATCTCGATTTTCCCCGAAAAAGGAATAAAGGTATTTTGCCTCACAATACCATTTATTGCTTTTTCTGGTAAAATCGAAATGAATCTACTCTACCGGCATAGTGAATACCAGCCCAGCACATGGTTTCCATGCTGTACTTGCGTTGAAGTCTCAATAAGCTCGCTTGGAGAACCAACACAACACAGATGTTCCTGTATTGTACATTCAATTCACGGTAATGATTTAAACCTAAACAGCTAGTATTACTTTTATTTGTAAAATGAAGTGCATGTTTTTCATTTTGCTGTTTTCGCCTGTGGGACAGTGCGGCAAGAGTTGCATGTTTTATGTTCATTTTAGATTTTCGTTGTTATTCTATTAGTGCACATGCAGCATGTGTATTTGTGAAGGCGCCGACATGCAAGCGTCTGCTTGAGGGAATGAATTAATTAATCATAATTGTTTATTATAGGCCTCATTTGTTGACTGACGTCAGCGTGCCGCGGTCTCCATCGCTCCCAATGGAGACGCTTGTCCGGTTGATAGCTCAGTTGGTAGAGTGCTTGCATTCCATGCCGTGAGCTCGGGTTCGAATCCCGCCGAGGCGAGGGTGTCAGAAATGATTTCCCGTTTCGGTGCTTATTTCAAACCCCATAATAAAAATACCGGCAAGGTTTACTCAGCCTTCACAAGAAATGAGTACCAGCCCTCTCGGGAGCTGGGAAACCCCCACTTCATCTGAAGTGGTTGGCGTAAGGCCGGCCCCCTTACCTGTAAAAATAAATAGGTTCAACTCGCCACATGCGACCCCCTCGGGGATAACGCGGCAAGAAGTTACACTATATGTGTAGCTTAGTTGCGTTTATTTATCTTTGCAACTTAGGGGCTGTCCATATATTACGTCATTCGCACGACCGGTCCGTAGTCCAGGTGGTAACACTTCGGACTCGTAACTGGAAGGTCGTGGGTTCGAATCCCGGCGGAGCACAAAAAATATACCATTTATATTTTCAAATTTGCTCTTCGCTGGGTTGAACAATTCATAAACCTTTACCAAAGACCGGTCATCAAAAGGTCCATCCAGCCTTACAACAACTGGGTCTTGCTTGAGAATTGGCGCTTTCTAGAGCGACGACCAAGCTCGCAAAGGGCTCTTGAGGTGTGATACACACAAAAACAGCGCTCACCAAATAAATCAGCCTATTTTTTTTTTTTTTTTTTAAGGGGGGGAGTCTGGCCTGCGGATGATGGCAAATGATGTACGAGTACCAAAAGTGACGTCGTTCTTGTAAATACCAATTTCTACAAAATATTATGTAAGTAATATAACATTATTAATTATTAAGCTCATCCATTATTACAGTAAGAGGGGGAGGGGGTCATTAATGTCATAGGGTCATAAATATAATGACCATAGGATGATTGTAAGGGGGGGGGGGGGGGGGGGGGTCGAAAATCGGCCAAAATCGATGACGTAATTTATGGACGGCCCCTTAGATTAATTATTGATGAAATGCCTGCCCTGATTATGGACCCAGCATAAATACCATAGACAAAAAAAACTTCCTACGTCATTATTCCAATATGGGTTGCCAAGAACCGAACTCAAATAACATATTACACAAATGCAACTGTCCACCAATTAAAAAATAAAAGAGTCTGTTGTGTGAGTCCATTTACTGGCTACTTTTGCCTCTATGAAATGGTCGCCCCTGGATTCATATCCTTTTATACTATGATCAAATAGTCTGACTTCTATTTTGGCATTTTAATGGGTATAAAAAATTACTGTAATAAAAACCATCCATTTAAATAAATTCAAGAAAGTGGTTGTGCAATACAAATAGATCACACGCTGATTTTTTTATGTATTTTAATTTTCAAAATACCTACCGGTTTTACAGTGCTAGCCGCTAAGCGCAAAACTCAGAACAGCCATTTAAAAAAAGAATTAAAAAGCGAGATCCCAAGATGGCGAATAATGGCGGACGCATTAACGTCACCTTATTTACTGTAATCTAGATTTATTGCGATATTTTGGATAGAAATTTACGGTTATTTTCACGTGATGAATGCTCGAGGCTTTGCTGACATATTGCAAAAGCTGAATTGGACTTAATCCCGTGTGATTAAGTGAGAATTGATTAAAAGGAGAACATGGTGGTGTGAAAAGATTCTGTACTGTAGCAGATTATTTTTTGACTCTTTTCTTTTGCTAATTGACAGATACCTTGCAGATGATTCATTTGCTACAATCTGAGATATTGCGTTTTCGATTTTTCAAAAAGACGTTACTTTTGAGATAAAGTAAGTACTTACTCAAATACAAATGACACAATTGCATATTTTATACCCATGGATACAAGATTGGAAAGGATTATTATTTTTATATAAGGCACCGGTAGTCCAGAGGCCTAACTTTGACCAGTTTTTAGTCTAATAGGTAGCGGACTCGTAATCGGAAGGTAGTGGGCTCGATTCCCGGCGGAGCTCAACTTACAAAGCAATAAACTGTACAAGTCTTGGCGCCTTTCCCTGAGGTAGGGCAAAAATCGACACCACTGAATCGCTTTGGCAGAGGTTTTTGTGATAGGAGGACTAAAAATCCTTATAAAATATTAAATAAACAATTTTATTGTAGGTAGGTACTCAGAACATTAAAAATATAGGGAAAAAATAAGATGTCACTTGGCCGGACTAGAAAGAGGACGGAGAGACATAGATATAATTTAATTTACAATGCTGTTAAAACCAGAAAAAAAAGAAGAATATTGGGAAACCTTTTTTCTGGCGAGCAACTCGACCGTCGTCCTTTATTGTTATCTTATTTGTCAGCGGTGAAATTGAAGATAAACACTCATATATCGGGTTTATATGTTTTATTAGTTAGTTTTAACAGACACAACATTTAGCTCACACAACTTGAAAAGCCCTCCATTTTCTCTCTGACAGGTTGAGCAACCCAATAAAAATAAACTGCAACTTTGAGTTGCCAACTCGCACTACCAACTTACAACACTTCCCCTCAGTTTAAGTTTTATTGTCTAACAGATACAATACAAAACATTCATAGAAAGAAAAACAAAACAATCACTTATTGTCAATATGCTTTGACTTATCCAAATCCAATCCTGTCTCACTCAAACCAATGGCACCTTGATTGTCACACATAATCTCAACTGGTTTTGGCAACAAATTTCCTTGACCCATCTCCTCTAAAATCATTTGCAACCACAATACTTCCTTTGTTATTTCACTCATAGACACAAATTCTGCTTCCATGACGGATGCAGCCGTCACAGATTGTTTCTTACATCTCCAAATAATTGGTCCATGGCACATCATTATTATAAATCCTGAAAATGATTTTCTCTCACCCTTATTATTATTATAATCAGAATCACAATAAAGTCTTCCCCTCACACTTAGAATAAACAATTTTCAAATCTTTAGTCTCTTTGAGATATCTTAAAATATGAACAACCTCATTCCAATTCTTTTTCTTTGGATCATTTAGATACTGACTAACTTTGCTCAATGCAAAACTGAGATCAGGTTTGTACAGTTTGGTAAATAATTTATCCTCCCTACAGCATGTTGATACATTACTACATCATACGATTCTTCAGCTGTTTCAGTTTTATCTTCAGTACTAGCGGGAAGGGGAGCACCTCTTCCCTCTGCTTGAATTAAACCAAACTCGGTAATAACCTCCTCATTTTTTCTGATCGATGCTGATCACTCCATTACCTTGAACCACATGCATTGACAAAAAATCTTTCATTTCCCCAAGATCTCTCACTTCAATTTTTAACATCAACTCTCTCTTAATCCACAGAACTTTCTCTTTCACTCTAGTTCCATCTTTTAGATTATCTCCATACCCAACAAACACACAATCTATAGCTCTCTGATTGAATTTTCCATTATCACAATAAATAAATCCCTTACAACCAAAAGGTACAAGTCTCTCATAGTCCTCAGCTTTCAACTCTTTTCCACTCCAATGTACCATGGGAATTTGATTGTCAATGGCTCTAGATGGTGACATATTTCTCACAAAACAGGCAACACTCATAGCTTCAGCCCAGAAAGAAATAGGAAGTCCAGACTGTATAAGCATACACCTAATAGCATTACCTAGAGTCCTATTTTGCCTCTCGCTATTCCATTTTGAGCTGGGGAATCTCTGACTGTCTTTCTATGGATTATCCCATTCTCCTTGAGAAATGCCTGAAACTCTCCATCAATGTACTCTCCACCTCCATCTGATTGCAAGGCCTTAATCTTGGAATCATGTAACAATTCAACATAGGTTTTAAATTGTTTAAACACACCAAACACTTGATTTTTCCTCGCTAAAGGATAAACAGTTACATACCTAGAATAGTCATCAATAAAGGTCACTGCATATTTTGAACCACCAACAGAAGAAGACAATTTACCCATTACATCAGTATGTATTAACTCCAAAGGTTTAGAAGTCTTTCGTTCACTTGTCAAAGGAAAACCAATCCTCGTAGCCTTTCCTTTTGAACATACATCACACTTTTCATCAAGTTTTCCATGACACTCAATAACTGGTATTTTCTTAATGGCTTCTTCATGGAGGTGTCCAAGACGGGAATGCCACTCAACAGCACTCCGCAATGCCACTGCACTCCTAACGTTGCCACCCACACTGGTATCGCTGGAACAAACAACTTTCACATTGTTGAAGTTATAATTTTTCTTTACATCCAAAACATAAAGTCCATCTCTGACAGGTGCAGTGAAAATAACTTCCATGTTGTCTAACTTATCTCTAGCAATACAACTGTCTTCCTCAGAAGTACAATAAATACCCTTTTTGGCTAATTTTGAGGTTGATAACAAATTGAATGAATACTCAGGCACATACAATACACTAGACATGCACAGTTTCCAACCACCACATTCATCAGTAATGTTTAGTTCAATTTGTCCTTCACCTAGCACCGCAACACTACCTTTTCCCATAACAACCTCTCCTGTGGTAACCTTCAACTCCTTGAACATTTGTTTATCATTGCAGATGTGATTATTCGCAGCACTATCAATTAGGAATTCACAAATGTCTGATTGATAACCACTGGTGACCAAAGCTTTTGATGTACTCACACATGACCTAGACTTGGGATTGCTGTTGGAATTATTATTGTCCTTAATTTCTACTTTTTCTTGACAATTTCCTGCCATGTGTCCAAGTTTTCCACAACGATAACATTTGATATCACTACACTCTCTCATCATGTGACCAAACTGTCCACACTGATAACACTTCACACTCTTTGGTTGGTTGCTTGACCCAGCAAGCATCTTGTTGTAGTTTACATTGTTCTGAAAAACATTATTGGAGTTGCTGCTGTTGCCGCTGTTTTGACCTCCTCGATATCCTCCTCTTCTGCCTTGATTCTTGCCTTCTCGACCACGGTGTCCTTCCTTCTCCTTGGAGTTCTTGGTGACCGATGAGAAAGCATTACTAATGCCCTCAAACTCCGACTCATCTTCTTCCTGCAGCAAGGTAGCCTTAACCTTCTCCGTTGTCAGTTCTCTCTCCTTGCCCAACATTGAGATCAAAACTTTGTACTTGTCCTTAGGCAGACCAACTAAGAAAACACCTGCTAGCTGACTGTCATTTAATTCCAGTCCGTAGCCTCCACTCCTAATAACACGATTCAGACCTTGAATCTTCGCCATATACACATGCATAGGCAGGTCCTCTGTCTTCAAAATATTCATCATTTCTTTCATCTTCTCCAAACATTGAATTAACGTGAAAGAAGAATGAATTGTTTTCAGCTTAGCCCACGCTTCATAGGCAGTAACACAATCTCCTATGTCTTCCATGTATGCATCGTCGACATACCGCCACAGAAACACAAGAGCCTTCCTATTAGTTCTTGTTTGTTCTTGATTAAAATTAACAACATCCACACCCTGATAGCCAGGATCAATTGCATTCCAGTAATTTTTGTCTACTAATTCGGCCATAGCTCGTCGCGACCACGCATAATAGTTGCTCCTCTTCAACTTTGGGATGGACTCCCTTGTCTCATTGTAGTCCATCATCTTGCTTATTGTTGCTGGCTGTAGAAAAAGATCTCACACACACTAATTTTCACTTTTGAGCTCCACTAAAAAGATCTCACACTCACTAACTAATTTTCACTTTTGCGCTCCACTCCTCTTCAATTCCTCACGCTCTGGGCCCATAACCTATTGTTATCTTATTTGTCAGCGGTGAAATTGAAGATAAACACTCATATATCGGGTTTATATGTTTTATTAGTTAGTTTTAACAGACACAACATTTAGCTCACACAACTTGAAAAGCCCTCCATTTTCTCTCTGACAGGTTGAGCAACCCAATAAAAATAAACTGCAACTTTGAGTTGCCAACTCGCACTACCAACTTACAACATCCTTAGCAACCAAGAACAAAATATGTTTTTGCCTTTTCCCTAGCGACCCGGCTGGGTGATGATACAATATTTTATATGGCAATTTACGGACGGATCTCATTGTAGGTAATGACGGGCTATTGCATTTTTGATATTATATTTAGCAACACGGTCAGCGTAGGAAGTGAGCAAGATATGAAAGACAAGGAACAGTGATGGGGAATCTGGAGATGTGAATTAAAAAGTTGCAAGTGAAGCATAAATAATTGAAAACCGATTTAAATTCTGACACTATCACTGCTTCTGGATCAACTGAGAACGTATACAGTCCTTCCAACGAAAAAAATTACTAAAAAACTAATCGAGATCTATAACTGCACCTGTATCTGACTGGGATTCCACTGAGGGTAGCCGGTACCTCAGCAGATGCGTCTCCACTTAGAACTGTCCATGTACACTTAATTTAATGTCCTCGAAATTCATCACAAAACTAAACAGCACACCTCACCGCTTTGCTCCCGAAAGCGTCACATGTGGCGTGTGAAACCTATTTACTTGCGCCAACTACTTAATAAATAGGTTCAGAATCTCCACATGCTCCTTGGGGATGCCACGCTGCCATATTGCTAGGGAAAAGCCATGCAAATATTTTGTTATTGGTTGCTAAGGATGGCAGTCCCACGATGACAAGACTGTCGTTTGCTCGCCGAAAAATAAGTTTCGTATTTAAAAATGCTTAGACCTCATTGTCAAGTTAAAGTATGAAAACTACGGTTTTATTTAGTCCCTTCTCTGGAAGGACTATAAAACACATTGATTGTGATATAATTATTTTAATAATATGTTTATCTGGAATGAATGCAGCGGACGTGAACAGCCAAAATGTGAGGCACGCCGATCATAAACTTTGCAACGCAGATGGGGAAGATTCGTATCATCGATCCGGTTAAAACTGTTCATGGAAACCATTGAGTTTATAACATACCTAGAGGCATCCTAGAGGAGTAGAAAATAACTAACGGCGTTGATACATACTATGGGACACAGTATTGTCCCCAGTCCTGTCAAATACAGCAGTGGTGTAGTCATGCAAAACATGTTCTAACCTTCTTGCTTTCTCCATTTTGTGTTTCGACACCCACATGCCATAGTGTACCTATTAAAAAATGTCTTTTTCGAAACGCCACAGGTCAATGTGATAATGGTCCTTGGCAACCAGTAAAATTTGGACGTCACACGGACGGATTAAATTTCATTTGAAGACCTCATATTTAGTTGTGTAGCGTTTTGCTAGGTGTGTCCTTTTACGCCATTTAGGTATGTGAAATCAATTTATTTTCACAAGAAAGGTAAACTGCTGTACACAACACATGACCAAAAAATATATTGTGTTGAGTGTGATCGACATTAAACTTTACACGATCTATTTTGAGGGAAAAACAGAACGTTTTTTTGCACATGTTACGTTGCACACTTTTCTACCGGTTTTACTTGCGATTCTTCACCCAGCTCTGGTGTCCTGATGCTCAATATCTCGCCGCCCACCTATGTACTTGTATTTAAGAGATCGAACCCACGAAACATTTCTGAAGATCCGCTGCGCATTCGCCGTCATGCCTGTCCGAATGTTCGCCGATGAACATGCATGTCGGGCATGCTTCCTTAGAGCACTCACTCTGGTATAATACGAAGATTTTATGGGGCAAGTTTTCAGTAATCTCTTTTTTGAAAAAGTAATGAGTAAGACATAAGATTGTCTGAAAGAACTTTTTGTTTTATTTCTAAATTTTACCAATGTACACGTCCAACAACAAGTGTTTCACAAACGCTATCCTTCACATGAGAACTAACTCTCTAAGGAGCTAAGGGAAACTCACTCTTCTGGCCGGTCTCCTGGTCGTAGGCCGCCCTGTGGGGAAGGAATAGGAGTAGAGGGGATCCGCTCACCTGCTGGCGGGGGTTGTTGGGGCTCTGGCCGGTCTCCTGGTCGTAGGCCGCCCTGTGGGGAAGGAAAAGGAGTAGAGGGGATCCGCTCACCTGCTGGCGGGGGTTGTTGGGGCTCTGGCCGGTCTCCTGGTCGTAGGCCGCCCTATGGAAGGGCATGCTCATCCTGCCGCTGCACTCGCCGTCGTACATCTCGTCGCATTTCTCAACAGCGATGTGGTGCAGCTCTATGGGGCAGCCTGACTCCGCGGCCATCACGATCTCCCCGGTCACCACCTGGCCTGGAAGCAACAACACATTGTTACGAATGTGTGATTGTGTTGCTGTGTGTTTTTACTTGTGTGAGTGTGTTTCTAGATGTAGGTGCTTGGTTAAACTGAATGTGTGACACATTAAGCTAACTTGGGTTTCCCAGATAAATGTACATTTTTCCCTATTTTCTACGAGAGAAAACACTAAATAGAACATCCTGTAGTTTAGAAGTTTTTCATGAGTATTAACTTATAATTAGTTCACTTAGGGCCTGTTGCACCAAACTCCAATCAGACGAAAATCAAAATTAAGTGTGATTTCTCCCTTTCAAATCAAACAATTGATTGCATATACGTAAGTCAGCTGATGTGAATCATATTTCCTGTTCAAATTCCATCACATTTTTACCAACTTTCGATAAATATTTAACCGAGGTCCTTACCAGAACTAAGCAATCAAATTTGATGTTTCAATCAAATATTGATTGGAGGTTGGTGCAACAGGCCCTAACTGTGAGAAGCTACACCCAATATTTTTTTTTATTCTTAATTTCTCAAATCAGTGAATCATCACTTGTTCAGGCGATATGTGTAGCTAAGTTGCGTTACAAAGTCCCCGTTTACCTGAATGGAATTTGGCATGCTCGCATATTGCTTCATGCCGCATTTATTCACAAACATGTAAATCTGTAACAGCGCGCTTAATTAATACAATTACCGAATAGATTGCCTGGCAGTGCTGTGTGTTTCCGGGTTGCGGATGATTTACAAGCGTTTGTCTCGGAGCGGACGCCATTAGTTCCAGAGCTCTAAAGAATGGTGAACTGGAGGTTAATGGGGCACGTCGCTGCGTGGCCGAGTGGATTGTCTATGGTATTGTTGCCATAATAGTTATTGATGTATTAACTAGAGATGTGATAATCACGACGTTTAAAAACATTGACATAAAATATAAATGGACCCGAAACTAGCTTACAGCACTGAAGCATAGTAAACGATACAACAGTCGTCTTCCAGATCTGTCACATATAAATCAGTGCTGATTCACTGATTTGAGAAATCATGGGTACCTAAAGCCCTTTATTGTGCAAAACTTCTCATAGTAAGTGAACTAATTATAATAAAAACTCTTTAACTAGGTATAGGATTTTCACACATTTGAGGTGTTTTCTTTCGTAGAACATAGGAATCAAGGTGCATTTATCTAAGAAACCCTTGTTAGCTTAAAATGTCACTTATTCAGTTTTACCTCTTCTTTGTCTTATGTGTTGGTATGAGGCTGACAACCCATTCTATAAAAAATGGTTCGCCTTGCCAATATCACCCCTGTATCAGGGAAGGTCTGCAAGAGATGTTCATTTGACATTGGGTTTTTATGTTGTAAGTCCATATGCAGCATGCGTTCGCGCGAACTCATACGTGTTTGCTTATAGGAATGCATTTAATACAAATCTTAAATGCAATTTATCTTTGCAACTTAGATTATAGATATTAAGTGGGTAAGAACCAAAGATGACTTACCCACATTTCCATGGTTTTGAGTAAACGGACTTCAAAGTTTCAGTCCAAATAAATAGAATAAATTTAGTCAGCTGCAGCACTTGTGGTCACTTTTGGCTCTGTTAGATATTTAATAAAGGGGAAGGATACGTGGCTTACTCATTTTTATTATTATTGTGGGTTAGTCATGTTTGGCTCTGACCCACTCAATTATAAAGTATCGATATGATGATGGGAGCACTCACCGAAGAACGCCAGGATGGCTGTGCGGTTCATGGTGGAGCCCATGCCGTCCTGTCCCCTCATGAAGATCTGCGACAGCTTCCTGGGGCTGGGCCGCTTCTGCCCCGCCATCATGTACACGCCGTCCGCGTAGGCAGACGGGGTCTTCCTCGTCAGGTGGTTTCCTGGAAGTAGGAGAAACCAACGCATCACTACATGCTCTCATGCCTGGAGAAAGCGGTGTGGAGACACCAGGGCTGGAAGTCTCATCACCACGGTAATTCTTACCTACCAAATATCGGTAACATTTGTATTGTTACAAACTTGGAGTACGTGCGATTGTATATGCATATATAGAACAGTCTGGCACTAGTATGATGATGATAGTGTTACGAACAACGAAATAAAAGTACCTACGCGCACCTATACATGTAGGTACGATGGTGTGGGTAGAACCATGATGGTGGTAGTGCGTAGAATGACGTTCTGGTGTGAGCGAGATCGAAGAATGATCTGGAATATGCAAGAAAGATGTGTTTCGCCTATATAAGAAGACTGCAATAGGGCAGCAGCCAGGTGTCGATAAAACATTGAGCCGTGAAGTTCGAAAGTCAGAGCTGGAAATCAATTGTTGTAAATTGTGTAAAACGTGTTCTGTTAAAATAAATAATAGAAATTTCATTAAAAGAGAACCCAGTAAAAACATAACAGTATGAAGACCTGTCAATCAAAGATGGCTGCAAGTGAACAGCTAATTAGTCTTCATAGAAATATTACCGATATTCGTAAGTAAGGTAGGTAAGAATTACCGTGGTTATGAGACTTCCAGCCCAGGGTCTCTGAGACCAAGGGGACCCCAAAGAGATATAAGACTTATATAATTTGCTTTGGGGTCCCCTTGGACTGAGGCAATGGGCATGGGGGCCCCAAAAAATATTAAAATAAAATAAAAAATCTTCCTGTGCTTCTTCAATGAAGATTGACGAGCATCATAGCGATTCACACCTTAGATACTCCCTTGACTTATGGGTAAGTATGACTTATGAGGCTGACCACCCATGCTGTAAAAAAATGGTTCACTCTGCCAATTCCATTCCTGTTTCAAGGAAGTCGGTCAAAAAGTTAAAGGGCTTATGTTCATTTGAGTTTTGGTTTTTGTATTGTAAGAACACACGCAGCATTTGTAAGCGTGAACTTACACGTGTCTGTTTGTGGGCATGCATTTGATATGAGTTTTGAATGTTGATGTATCTTTGCAATTCAGATTATAGATGGTTAAGGTTTTACAGAGGTCACTATCTCGGCCGTTCTCTCGCATGTGGACCACGGAGGATCGCGCCCCGGGCGTTGGATTTTTGCGATCGGCTTTTTTTAAATCGCCCCAGCTGGCCTTACTGTGACCTTTGTGGGGCATTTATAGCATTTAGTGCGCCACAGTGGCTCGTAAAAATATGATGGACGCCATTTCCAGTTAACCCTCCGTCGGTCGCAACTATAAAGTGCCTTCGTTCGGACGCAATGTCCCAAAACAGCACACAATTTCACATTGATGTTACTCCAATTCCCCTTGGTTTTGGGGGACGTCCTTTCTCACTGACTTATCTTTAGGATCTATATTAAGGAATTAAGAGAAAGAAAATTTAAAAATAGTATTTTATTATCTTACCAAACACAATTTTCAAAATAACCATTTTTGACCCATCTACCCTAGTTACAATAGAATTTGGACAAATATTAAACTAATTGGTAAAGTAAAACACCAAAAAAACACATAAGGAGTTTAATTTAATCCTAGTGAGCTCAGTCCACTTCCGATTCCATTGATTCAGGCTCCTCAGGAAAAGTTGGCTTTGTGGACAATGTGCTTTTTTGGCCACTTGCTACAGCTCCGCTCGCTGTGAAGATGCAGGAACTACTGCGAGGTACGGGCTGGAAGACGTCTTCGAGTCAGAAGGGTACTGGGGAGGGGGGCGTCATTTGTCGTCTTTGAATCGAGAAATTCCGCAAAAAAACACTAAGGCCCAGTATTTTCATCGTTAGCATAGCGACTTTATATTGAATGATAAGGACGCACGTATGTAAATCGTAGGGATAGTTTTTTTTTAACAGTTTAAAGTCACGTAAGCTAACGTTGAAAATACCGGGCCTAAGTGTGCTTTGTTTGCACAGGTGCGACCGACGGAGGGTTAAGCGAAAGGATTAAATCGCAAGTCTTTATAATCATTATTGGTAATCATCTTTTATGCTTTATTTTTACAGCATGAAAAAACGTATCTCGACTACACGTATGTACATATATGCATTATGCAGTATGTAATTTGTTGCTACGTTGGTTGGAAATGGCGGTTGATTTGATTTGAAATGTTGGCGGCCAGGGCTGGAAGTATCATCACCACGGTAATTCTTACCTACCGAATATCGGTAATATATGTATGAAGACCTGTCAATCCAAGACGGCCGCAAGTGAACAGCTGATAAGTCTTCATACAAATATTACCGATATACGGTAGGTAGGAATTACCGTGGTGTTCATTTGAGATGGGTTCTTATAGTGTAGGTCCACATGCGGCATGTGTTAGCGCGAAATTATACATGTCTGCTTGTGGGAATGCATTTGATGTAAATCTTAAATGGTATATATCCTTGCAGCTTAGATTAGATTAGATAAGATTAGATAGGGCTTTTCATACATTTTAATTTACTTTAATTTGAATAAAACTCGAAGAATCTGCGAAGTACCTGCATTAACCTACCTTGAAAAAAAATGCAATTGTAATGCAATGGGATAGGCACAATGAAACCAAAAAAAAAATGCAACGTTACCCAGCCGGGTAGCTATTGGCTAGGAAAAAAATAACGAAGAATTCATGGTATGTTGAACATATTTATTTTCACGGGTAAAGGGGCCAGTCTTACGCCAACTACTTTTCTTGAAGTGAGGACTTCCCAGCTCCCGAAAAGGGTTTTTATAATTTACTGTGATAGCTAAGTAGGTACACATTGACGGTATTGATTTTTGGGTCTGAAATAAACACCGAAACAGGAAAACATTTCTGACACCCTCGGTGGGGATCGCACTTTTGCTCTCGGCATGGAATGCACGCATTCTACCAACTGAGCTATCGACCGGACTTTTTACGAGCTTGGTCGTCGCTACAAAGCGCCAATTCTCAAGCAACACCCAGTTGCTGTAAGGTAACCAGTCTTAGGTAAAGGTATATGAATTTTTCAACCCAGCGAAGAGCATGTTTGAAAATAAAAACGGCATTTTGTTGTGCTCCGCTGGGATTCGAACACACGACCTTCCAATTGCGAGTCCGAAGTGCTACCACAAGACTAGGGACAAATTATCATAATGTTTTTGAAAACATTTTACAATGTGTAAGCCTTTTTTGTAAAACCATTTTAAATTAATCTGAAGCATATTTTTTTTAATTCCGTCACTCACCTCGCCCTGTGATTGATTGCGCGGGCAGGCTGAACATAATAATTAAAATTCATTTCGTTAACTGGCAATCCCTTTCGGCGGCTGGCAGGCAACGAAAGCGTCGTCATCGCCGTTCAGGATTAATTAAAAACTTATCATTTGCGGCGTTCTAATTGGTGCGCCTTCCGACCACAGACAATGTGATGAATTTTGAAATTGGAACGTTTTTTTTAAATTTGGACAACCCATCTACTTCTCTGGAAATTTAACCCACTCCTACCGGTTACGAGTCCGTTAACGCGATTTCGGTTTTTAATTTTTATGTTGTAAATTAACATGCGGCATGTGCAAGTGCGAACTTATCCGTGTGTGCATGCATTTAATATATATTTTAAATGTAATTTATCTTTGTAAAATAGATTTTAGATTATGAAAGTGTTACAAATGTGTGGTTGTATGTCTGTGTATGTTTACTTCTTATTGTGTGTCTGTGTGTTTATACTTACTTGTGTGTGTGTAGCTCTAGATGTAGGTGTTTTGATGGTTGTACTAGTGTTCGCTCAAATCTTCTAATTGAGAAGATTCTAGGGTATGTCATTGTAGCCTTTATATACCTTTACATAGAGATAACGATGCTTTGAAGGGGGCATTATTACTAGAGACATTGAACGAGATATTGCGAAAGTTTAACTGTGAGTGAATCCTAAAATAAATTGTGTAAAATAAATTGAATCGAAGTGTTATTTAAATCGAACTAAAATAAATTGTAACAAGAGATTATAAACGATTTTGAAGGTAACAGCCATGGGATGTAACAGATTTACTTTTACGCGATAAGACCCGTCAGCCCGGGGCTTGGACGTACATTTTTATAACTCAAGATATAGCTTCTTATGTTACGCGTTGCGCCAGAAACATACGAGTATATTATGTTTCATCGCCATTTTTTGTGTACTTTAATAAAGAAATCATCGCGTACACTTTTGTTCAAAGTGCCCTTACCACAATAACCTTGGGTTGTTTTCCATTTTTATATAAAAGTCATCAATATTACTGCTATAAATATAACTCACTGTGTAAAAAATATATAACTACATTTTGAGTGGTCCGTAGTCTAGTGTTAACGCTTCGGACTCGTTAATGGAAGGAAGTGGTCTCGAATCCCGGCGTAGCAGAAAAAATATATTATTCATATTTTCAAAAGTGACCTTCGTTGGGTTGAAAAATTCATATACCTTTACCAAAGCAAAAGACCGGTCACCAAAGATCCATCTAGCCTCACTTTTCACCCAGACGTTTCTTCAGCGTGAAAGTGAAATGATTTCAAAATGATCTTGATGAAACTGTGTGATCAAGATCATGAAACTATGTAATCAAGATGATTTTCATCATTTCACTTTCACGCTGAAAAAGCCCGCCGTAGACATGGGCGAAACGTCTGGAAGCTCCAGCTCCCACAGACCACGGCAACGGATCCAGGAAAGCAACTCTCTAGCATCATTCAACCAACAATTCTACCGATAAGCATTCTATTTTTTAAATGGGATAATATCAGAAAACACAGAAATTGGCAGTATTTTTGTTTCCATATTATATGAATATATTTTCGTCTGTTGCATACAATTTACTATGTAAAAAATGGCGTGTGTGAGAAAATTTTAAAATGCCATAAATAAGCAATAATAATATTAATTACACTCGATAACATATTATTATCATATGTACCGGGGAAGTTGCCATGGTTAAAAATAAAAGTGGCCAATTTCTTTTTTTATAAATGGCGGACCCCCAAAACGAGGAATGTCATGCACCTAATAACAGGTGGGTCGCACAAATTAAGGCGATTAAAGCAAAAATAAAATTCCTCAAAAAGGTGGAAATTCATTGATTAAGGGGTAATTAACAGAATAATCAGGTGAGATAAAAATCGCAGGTTTAACTTCATGGCGACATAAGTCTACTTTCAACATTTTGCGTTTTAGATATTCGAGATCAAGCAACTGAAGATTATTTTCATCTGTGCCCAAGCGACTGAAAACAATTTCGAGAAACGCAACTCGCAACTAAGCTACACCAATACTGTAACCTCTTGCCTGCGTTATCGAATGTGGCGCTTTGTGACCTATTTATTTTTACGGGTAATGGGGTTGGCCTCATAACGACGCTAACCACTTCAGTTGAAGTGGAGGTTTCCCAGCTCCAGGCTGGTTCTCTTTTCTTGTTAAGACTAAGTAAACCTTGCCAGTAGTTAGTTTGGATTTGAAATACACATCGAAATGGGAAATAATTTCTGACACTCCCTAGCAAGACCTCGGTGGGGATCAAACCATTGCTCTCTGTATGGAATGCAAGCATTCTACCAACTGAGCTATCAAAAGGACTTTTTTAAAGCTTGGGCGTCGCTACAAAGCACCGATTCTCAAGCAAGACCCAATCGATGTAAGGCTGGAAGGACCTTTTGTGACCGGTCTTTGGTAAAGGTACCTATATGAATTTTCCAATGCAGCGAAGAGCATATTTGAAAATATAATCGGTATATTTTTTGTTCTCCACTGGAATTCGAGCCCACGACCTTCCATTTATGAGTACGAAACATTACCACTAGACTGCAGACCGGTCAACCCAGCTATAGCATGGTGGCTCAAAACTGCTCGTTTTTAAGGTACGGCAGTACTGTAACGCAATTGAGATTTCGTTCGTGTGTACTTGTTAGCTGTGAAGTCGTGACGCACGTGCGGGCATAACGCGGCAAAAGTAAAATGAAATTTGTGGCAAAATGGCGCTGAAACGAGGCGGCAATTAACGAAGTCGCTAATTCGATGCGCCTTACGTGATCCAGATCGCTAATTAACTGATTAAAGATAGTTGTCTATAGTTGTCCTGGTATGATCGAGCGGATAAAGCGTCGGCACTCGAATTTGCGTCATTGAAACAAGCGCAAGTTTAAGCCCAGCATGTGTCGTGTCCTATCGACAATAAATTTGACAATGCGCTGCCTTAATTCTTGTTTATCGTATACGCCATAGAGAAAATTTTACATGAGCAATGTTTGCATGTGTACTGGACCAATGTGTCTTATGAAAACAAGAAATTTATTTTAAAAATATTTAAAAGAACTCTCACATTGTCGAGTTTTACGGTTTTTCTTAGCTCAGATTGTGTAGAATTTGATTCATAAGACAACTGCATGAAAAAGTCATATTTGACAAGATTGGCGTATACGATAAACAAGAACTGGGGGAGCGAATGGTTCAACATATCGTCCTCTTACTGCTGGTTTGTCTTATGTCCATCAGAGGTAATTTCACATGAGCAATATGTGTATGTGTACTGGACCAATGTGTCTCATAAAAATTAAATGTTGGTTGAAAACACATTGTCGTGTTTTACGTTTTTTCCACAGCTCGGATTGTGTGCAATATCTTAGGACAATTTTATTTAAACACAATTTTTGTATCAAATGATAGATAAGCCAAACAAGCACTAGGGGGACAATATGTCATTGTGTAATTAGTAATTAATAATTCATTAAATTATAAATAATTAATTATTAATTGATAATATTTCTGGTCCGGCAGAATATTCTGATGAATTTCATTCTTCTTTTATTAAACCAGGATCAAAGTTGTTGCCAATAGGACACGGCGCAGGCGGAGTTTGAACCTGCGCTTGTTTTAATAACACAAATTCGAGCGCAGACGCCTTATCCGCTTGACCATACCAGCGACATTTTGAATGTTAATGCATTTACAACTTATAATAAAGGTTTTATTTGCAAGATTTTCGTTGCTGATTTCCCTCCATACATCTAAAATCTAAGTTGCAAAGATATAGATATTACATTAAAGATTCATATTAAATGCTTCCCATAATCAGTCACGTATAGGTTCGCGCTTGAATATGCCGCATGTGGACCTACAATATTAAAAAACCAATCTCAAATGAACATAAGTACTGCAACTCTCGCCGACCTTGCTAGCACCTAGGGGTGACATTGGCAAAGTGAACCATGTTTTACAGTATGGGTGGTCAGCCTCATACCAACCTATAAGTCAAGGAATGCATCATGCGCATAATCACGTAATGATTCTTTATATTGTGAATGGCCGCCCTGCGTTGCGTTGGCGGGAAAATGGGGGCTCTTTAATCAAAGACAATAATTAATCAGCGTTCCATTATTCAAATTTGAAAATTGGAACGCGTGGTAGGTATGATGCATTAATGCGCTGCAGACGGTCACACATGCGTGCCATTTTTTGATTAATCCGAAGCAGAACTTTATAAGTTGATTCGGTCCCCAAGCCTTGAAGGCTCAGGGCCTTCCGCACCACAATCCTTAGGGGCAAATTATACAGCTTTAGACTTAATAAATTATTGTGTTATTTGTGATGTTTTATCATCTGATGTTTATGGTATGTTATGTTTTAGCTATGTGATTTTTTGCCATGTAATGTCTTATCCTTGTCATGTAATTTACTGTCATTGTAACGCCCCCTTTACGGTAAAAATAAATAGGTTCCACTCACCTGTATTTTGGGAAGGGTTGTATAATAAAAGATAAGTTTAACATGAACAAATAAGGGTTTATTTAAAAAAAAAAAACGCAACTAAGCTACACATATAGTGTAACTTCTTGCCGCGTTATCCCCGAAGGGGTCGCATGTGGCGAGTTGAACCTATTTATTTTTACAGGTAAGGGGGCCGGCCTTACGCCAACCACTTCAGTTGAAGTGAGAATTTCCCAGCTCCCGAGGGGGCTGGTACTCATTTCTTGTAAAGGCTGAGTAAACCTCGCCGGAATTTATATAATGGGGTTTTAAATACACACCGAAATTGGAAATCATTTCTGAGACCCTCCTCGGTGGGATTCGAACCCGAGCTCACGGGGTAGAATGCAAGCACTCTACCAACTGAGCTATCGACCGGACTAATTTACTTAAGTAATATGGGGGAAAAAAGGGAAATAAGGGAATGGCCCGACCTGTACCTTGTCACTAAAACACTCCCTACTCTGTTGACTGGAGTTCCGAACTGAAGGCCTGGGGCAGCGCCCCAGGCTAGCGGCGGCTCACGAGGCGGACGCCTCCACACGTTGGAGCCCCTGGGTGGGCGCTCCTATGCACTATGTCTCCTATGCCTCTGGTCCACAAGGCGGGTGCCTTGCTGGCAGGAAATCCAAGTAGATGGGGAGGAGGGAGCTCCATGGTGATGCCCCCTCTTGCACCGCTTGGTGCTTGGTCGCCGACGTCTTCACCTCTTGCCGAGAACTGATGAGCGACGGCCCGAGATTAGTTCACACGGCGCAGTTCGGCCGCTTCCGTGACCGTTCGGCTCCGTTCGGCCCACAAAACACACTGTACACTTCGAGATTGTTATTTCTATGTTATTATAAAATAACATAACATCGTATGTAACGATTCACAAAAATGCGAGAATGATATAATTTATTCGTACTGTAAAATAGAGCCAAAGCTCTCTATAGGGGAGAAGTCAATCGACCGTTGGATTGTGCAAGTATGAAGTGACTCTGTATCTGAAGTAAATTGTGTATAACAATAATTTAATTAAGAACTAAATAATAATAAAGAGTGAAAAAACAGTGTTTGAATAACTAAAGATAAGATGAATTTTCACAGTGTTAATGCACCAACCATCCAAAATATATAAAAATAAATTTCACGCACGAGTGTTGAACGTTAAGCGATCGTCTGTGGGTATAGTGTGGTAGGTATGATGCGTTGAGGTGGTCCTGGCCGGTTAAGGAGAGTAATGAGCAGCCATGATGATTAGTCAACCAGAGACAATGATGTGACAAGATGGCGGCGACTGCGCGGGAGAAATGACTTGCTGTAATTCCTCATCGATACAATGTGCATTACCATTATTCCATTTAAAAAATGATTGTCTTAAATGAGCAAGCAACGCAACTAAGCTACACATAAAGTGCAAATTTTTGTCGCGTTCTCCCCGAAAGGATCGGATGTGGCGGCCAACAACTTCAGTTGAAGTTGGGTTTTCCAGCTTCTGAGGGGACTGGTACTCATTTCTTGTGAAGGCTGAGTAAACCTTGCCGGTATTTTTTATTTATTTAAAATAAACACTGAAATAGGCAATCATTTCTGACAGCCTTGGTGGGATTCGAACCCGAGCTCTCAGCATGGAATGCAAGCATTCAACCAACTGAGCTATCGACCGGACCAAAGATATAAGTATTAACATTTAAGATTCACACATGAGGTTTAAGATTCAATACGTGAATTGTCAGAAAAACAAAATTGTGACGGAACACGGCTGGGATGCTAGGAAAAAAGGCGTACAAATATGTTGTTTTTGGTTGCTAAGGACATTAGTCCCATACAAGCGTGACGTTTGTTCGTCGAAAAAATTATCATACCATAAAATGAACATTTTAACGTTATTTCACGGTTAAAGGCGAAAAAAAAATCTTACCTA
Source organism: Agapetus fuscipes (assembly GCA_951799405.1). Classification (NCBI taxonomy): domain Eukaryota; kingdom Metazoa; phylum Arthropoda; class Insecta; order Trichoptera; family Glossosomatidae; genus Agapetus; species Agapetus fuscipes. Next base: position 10,329,705 of record OX637341.1, read on the forward strand.
TTATATTGCCTACCTTACAGCTACCTGTGCCTGTATGGGATGCGCACCCCTGCATGGTTTGAACGTAAATAGCACGCAGAGATCGCAACCGGTCGCAGGTTTTGCTCTCAGCGTTCATGGCGCGGCGTGACAAGTGATATTTGCTGTGGGCCCCAAATAATTAGGCCGGCATATTCTCACATCCCTAGTGGTGGCAGTACTCGAAGCGGGTATCTGATATTCTTGATACAAAATACTTGGTTATATAATGTATAATCTAAATTGCAAAGATACATTTCATTCAATACTCATATTAAATGCATTCCCATAGCAGCCACGTATAAGTTAACGCTTACACATGCCGCATGTGGTCTTATAACATTAAAAACACAATCTCAAATGAACATAAGTCCTGCAACTCTTGCCGTACTTCCTTGAAACAAGGGTGACATTGGTAAAGTGAAACATTTTTTACAGTATGGATAGTCAGCCTCATACCTCATTTCAGTCAAGGAACATGCAAAACATATAAATACAGAGAAATCTTGTAAGAAGACAGCATTCGTGGATGCAATGAAAATATGCATTAAAGTAATGCTTGTTTGTGATCTACACATATGGCCCGGTCAATAAATCAGTTGGTAGAGTGCTTGCATTCCATGCCGAGGGCTCAGGCTCAAACCCCACCGAGGGTGCCAGAAAATATTTCTCGTTTCGGTGTTTATTTCAAAACCAAAAAAAATACCAGCAAGATTTATTCAGCGTTTACAAGAAATGAATACCAGACCCCTCGGGAGCTGGGAAACGCCCACTTCAATTAGTAAGGGAGCGGACCTCCCTCCAACCACTTCAATTGAAGTGGCGACTGGTATTCCTTTCTGATGAAGGCTGAATAAGTCTTGCCGGTATTTTATTTTGGTTTTGAAATAAACACCGAAACGGAAAATCATTTCTGACACCCTCGGTGGGATGCCAACCCGAGCTCTCGATCGGATTTCTTGTAAATTCGGACTTGTCAGCAAATTTGGATGAAGAATCTCAATGTTTTAAAAAGTAACTTCTGTTTTGAAGGTATCAGTTACTTTAAATTATAATGCATTAAATCATTGTTTCTCCATCTCTAGTGGTCAGTCAACATGATTTTCTGCTTAAAAAGTGGTCAATAAACTTTGAGTTCCACTGGTGTAGTCCAACGCGATCTTTTAGGGCAATTACTCGGTAAGGAAATTACTCAAGTTATCGACGAATTATAATTTAGAATTTTTGTTCCTTGACTTTTAGGTTAGTATGAGACTGGCTTTGCCAAAATTCACTTTTCCAAAATCATTGGTTTTTCAGAGAAGTTCGACAAGATTTTCAGGGCTTACTTTGAGATTCAGTTTTTATGTTGTAAGTACACAATCACATGCAGCACGTGCAAGCGAGAACTTTCACGTCTCTGCTTATGGTCATGTATTAAATACGAACCCTAAAATAAACTAAAAGTAATTGTTTTATTTTTGATAAGGTGTAAGTCTATTATACTTGTTTTAATTCGTTCTGGATTTGTTTTTTTTTTTTAAGGCAACGCAACTAAGCTACACATAGTGTAACTTCTTGCCGCGTTATCCCCGAAGGGGTCGCATGTGGCGAGTTGAACCTATTTATTTTTACAGGTAAGGGGGCTGGCCTTACGCCAACCACTTCAGTGAAGTGGGGGGTTTCCCAGCTCCCGAGGGAGCTGGTACTCATTTCTTGTGAAGGCTGAGTAAACCTTGCCGATATTTTATTTTGGGGCTTGAAATAAACACCGAAACGGGAAATCATTTCTGACACCCTCGGTGGGATTCGAACCCGAGCTTTCGGCGTGGAATGCAAGCACTCTACCACCTGAGCTATCGACCGGTTTTTTGCTATGTGAAATATTTATTTTATGAAAAAAAATGTAAGTACATATGTATTATGTCGTAATATTGAAGGTTAGTGACTCGAGCATAATTTTAATGATATGTTATTAAATTCGATTTAATAAACAAGAAATTAGATTACATTTTTTTTCTAGCATGCATTGATCGCTTTATATATTTTTCCACAGAAATGCTAATATTCCCAAATTAATTTGTATTCATTTTTTTAAATTAAAATATTGTAGTAACATATTATAATGAGGGCTTAAAAAACAATCGTAATGTAAATATTTGTGGCATAATATAATATTAATCAAACGTGAAAAAATAATCGGCTAAATAATTTAAGAAAATACTTTTACCGAAATCATCACGAAAGTAGGTACCTTTTTCGTAAAATTTCAAAATTGGAACGTCAGAAATGATACGGATCGTAAGGATTCAAATTTCGAAAAATTTATGAAAATGTCAAAAAAGATTGGGATAATTAATCGACAAAGGAAAGCATCTGGATTTGTTTTTTTAAATCCAAATTTGGAACGTTTCATTCAAACGTCAGAAACGATTCGGATCTTTCATTGAAAAAAGAGCTAACGAGCAGCATTAATTATTTACGTACTACCTACCTCTACAGATTATTCAATACAGATCATTTAAAGCGATTACCTTAGAGAGAAAAAGTAGAATGCGAAACAAAGTGTGCTCAATACATTCCGAACGTACGTACACACGTTGCATATTATGATAATTCTGTAAGATTATACACACGAGGGCATTTGGTAAGTGGCAAGTAGTTACTTGCTACAATGTTTAAGGATAGACAAGTCGTTAGTCATCTTCTACGACGAACGACTGAGGAAAAAATCGTACAAATGGAATGTCAACGGTAGGCGTGGAAAAGGAAGAACGAGGAACGCATGGATGGATCTATAATAATCTATACTCTAAGTTGCAAAGATATATTAACATTTAAAGCTCATATCAAATGCGTGCCCACAAACAAACATGTGTAGTTCGCGCTTACAAATGCTGAATGTGTACTGACAAATAAAATCCAAACCTCGAATAAACATAGACCCTACAACTTTTCCCGACCTTCCCTGACACAGGGGTGACATAGGGGGATCAAATAAATAATATAGAAAATGACTGGAACCTGTACAATGAGGAAAAGAGAAGATAATGATGAAGCCCAAAGAGATGAAAGAAGTGTGCAAAAACAGAACAAAGCGGAGACACCTATGTGGAGGTGCTGGCCACTGGAATGACGGCCAGATACAAGTACAAGTAACGCAACGCGACTAAGCTAAACATGCAGTGTTACTTCTTCTCACGTTTTCCCCGAAAGTGTCGCATGTGACGAGTGAGCCTATTTATGTTATATATGTACAAGTAAGGGGGCCGCCCTTACGCCAACCACTGCAGTGGACTGTATAAATACTGTTTATTGTTCACTATCTCGGTCTGAGCGGCCGTTTATGTATACAAGTTGGTACTATATTATTGTTGTTACGTCGCGTCGGCAAGACAGGAGTCTGACCTACTTAAACAAACGGTTTTTTGTCAAGTCGCGCACTTGCCGCGTGTTTGTGCAAAAAGTCTACAAGTTTAAGGCAGTGGTAGGAAAACTTGTTCAAATGAAAAAGTTTAAGGGTTTGTGTATTGACATTGCGCTCCCCCAGTTCTTGTTTACCGTATCCGCCAATCTTGTCAAATATGACTTTTTCATGCAGTTGTCTTATGAATCAAATTCTACACAATCTGAGCTAAGAAAAACCGTAAAACTCGATAATGTGAGAGTTCTTTTAGATATTTTTTAAATAAAATTCTTGTTTTCATAAGACACATTGGTCCAGTACACATGCAAACATTGCTCATGTAAAATTTTCTCAATGGCGTATACAATAAACAAGAACTAAGGCAGCGATTGACCATTATCGGGGTGTTCTCTTGATAATGGTGTGATAACATTTCGATGTTTCTCGAGAAGAAAAAAATTGCGTTTTGTTTTACATTTTTAATTGTTTAGGTGGGTTGCACACAAAATGATGGATTTTTATGAATTGAGATAAAGAAATATATCAATTCCTCGACTAATATGATGGTATGAGGCTGACCCCTCATCCTGTAAAAACTTGGTTCACTTTTGCCAATGCCATCCGGGTTCCAGGGAAAGGCAGCAGGAGTGGCAAGGTTTGTGTTCATCTGAGGTTTGGTTTATTTTGTATGTACATATGCGGCATGTGTAGGCGCGAATTTACATGTGGTTGCTTAAGGGCATGCTTTAAATATGAGCCTTAAATGCTTACATGTCGCAAAATATATCTTTGCTACTTAGATTGTAGATTATAGATATATGTCGGAGTAAGAAAAGTAAGTAAGTTTCTCATGCTAAATGGAAATGCATTTTAAGCTTCATAATAAGAGGCTTATGCCGTGAAATAAATAAATAAATTAAGGTCTTGCGTAAAAAGGTCCAAAGAAGCGAAGGTAATTCACCTCTTCCTCTAAAAGAAAGAACGTCGTTACTACACACCTCTGCGGCGTTCTCTTAGATGGTTCAAATCCCAAATTTAGAAAATCGTGTAAACAAGTTTAAAAAAAAACAAGTAGAGATCGGATGTATTCAATTAAAAAAAACCTCGTAAAAAGTCCGATTAATAGCTCAGTTGGTACAGTGCTTGCATGCCGAGAGCTCGAGTTTAAATCCTACCGAGGGTGTCAGAGATAATTTCTCGTTTCGGTGTCTTTTTAAAACATAAAATAAAATACCGGAAAGTTTTACTCAAATTTCATAAGAAATAAGAACCAGCCTGCTAGGAAGTTAGGAAACCCCCACTTCAACTGAAGTAGTTGGAGAAAGGCCGGTCGCTTTACCTGTAAACACAAATAGGTCCCGAATCACCACATGCGACCCCTTCGGGAATATCCCAGCAAGACGTTTAGCTATTTGTGTAGCTAAGTTGCGTTTAAATGCCACGCCATGTGGTTCGCAAGCCACTGTTTACCGATCACTGAGCTAAGGTCACATGGTACTTCGACAAGTAATGCAATGCCTGCGTCAAGTTGTAGCATAAAAGTGTATTCCGGATCTGGTTCAGGATGTAGCATTGGCATTCGGGAAAAATTATTGAGATAGCTAGGGGTTGATCCACACCGAGGGTTGATCCACACCGAGGGTGTCAGAAATTGATTTGCCGTTTCAATGTTTACTTCCAACCCGAAATACAAACACCCGCAAGGTTTATTCAGCCCTCACAAGACATGAGAACCTGCTCCCTCGGGATACAAACTGGGAGACATAAACGGTAGACATAAATGGGACACATAAACGGGAGACATAAATAGGACACATAATACACATAAACGGGCCACATAGGTGATAGGACACATAAACGGGAGACATAAATGGGACACATAAACGGGAGACATAAACGGGACACATAAACGGGAGACTTAAATGGGACTCATTAATGGGACACATAAACGGGACACATTAACGGGAGACATAAACGGGATACATAAACTTTCACTACAGCAGCAGGAAAAAGTCACGAAAATATGGCGTTATGAAAATCATCATCGCACATACAACTATTTTTTTCAAATTAAAAAAATGACCCGGAGCTTGAGGTCAAAGGAAAAATACGACCCTTTTGTTTTGGAAACTCCAAAATGGTGTTCAAAACATCCTGCTTAAAAAAATATGTATAATATTAAATTATTGTTTATTCATCCGTTTTTTTATTGCAAGTTCTTCAATATTTCCTCAAACAAATCTTTTGTCGTTATTTTTTTTATTAAAAGTCATTTTAAATATTCTATTCAAGACGTGATGTCATATTTTTTTGCTACGCGACGAATTTCCCGCGTTTACCTTGAATTAATAATTTAAGTTGCAGAAATATCTATAAATCCATAATCTTAGTTGATTTGGATTGAAGAACCTATAAGAAGAGTTAACACAATATTTGGAGAGCGTGCATTTGCAGTTGCTGGCCCTCTGGCCTGGAACCACTTGCCACATCATGTGAGAGAGCTAGAGGACCATGGAAAGTTCCGGAATGCACTGAAGACAAACAAATTTCTGGCATCGTTTACACCAGAGCCCTTGGAGTGACTGCATCACGAAACGGCGCCGGCGCTATAAATAAATCATCAACTCATCATCATATATATATTTATAAGTAACATTCAAAATTCATATTAAATGCATTCCCATAAGCAGACACCTATAAGTTTGCGCTTACACATGCTGCATGTGGGCCTACAATATAAAAATCCAAATCTCAAATGAACATTATCACTGCAACTCTTGCCGACCTTTCATGGTACAGAAACATGGATGGTCAACCTCATATCATATAATGTATTTTTTAGCAATTTAGGTTTACATAATATACTCTAAGCTGGAATGTGTAAGTTCGCGCTTATAAATGCTGCATGCGTTTCTAAGGTACACATTTAGTGTAACTTCTTGCCGTGCTATTCCCGAAGGGTTTCGCATGTGGCGAGCAGAACCTATTTATTTTTACAAGTAAGGAGGCCGGCCTTCCGCCAACCATTTCTGATGAAGTGGGGGTTTCCAGATCCCGAAGGGGCTGGTACTCATTTCTTGCGAAGGCTGAGTAAATCTTTGAAATAAACACCGTACCGGGAATCACTTCTGATACCCTCGGTGGGATTCGAACCCGGGCTTTCGGCAACGAATGCAAGCACTTTAACATCTGAGCTATCGACTGAACGGAGCTATATAAAATTGTCAAATTAATATGATTATTAATTTGAGCCTTAATTCTTAAAAATATATTTGCAACTAAGATGATTTATCAACTTCATACAAACGTTTTACTTAAATTCACAATAAATAAAGTAATTTAGTGCATTCTTACAAAATAAGCGTCATTTCTATCCATCAAATTTATATTTAAAAAAAAAAACAGTTCTTATGCATTTTTTCGTTCGATTAATAGCCCATTAGAGCGTTGCTAATTTCTTATCTATGATACACTAATGCACAACAAACGTCAAACGTCAAAAAAAAATATAACCTCAAAAATTAGCATAAGCCAAATACGTTTCACAGCTATTGCAATAACGTCGGATTAATTACATTATTCTTTGTGCAAGCTTCGGTGAAATGTTAATTTTTAATTGGTGTTATCTGTGCGGCCATCTTGTGCAGCGATAGCATCGAGGATTTAAATTAAAGGCGACAGTAATTCGCTACGCAAACGTTCGCCATCTTGCCAAATTATATTACGTTTCAAAATTGGCGCAAGTGATTTTTTATTGCAATATTTGATGCAAATGAATGTCGATACAAAAATCAAATGAGACGCATCGGACCGAAGACGGCATTCTAGGAATTGTATTTATTGTCAAAAATGATTAAGTAATAATAGACAGACAAAAAAAGTTGTAAACCACATCAATTGAAGTGGTTTACGTAATGATGCCCCCCTTACCTGTAAAAATAAATAGGTTCTACTCGCCACATGCAAAAACCCTTCGAGGATAACGCGGCAAGAAGTTTTACTGTATGTGTAGACTAGTTACACTTTGTGCATTGTCTTCTCAGCCCCAACACTGACGAAGTGCTTACCAATAGACGTTGTGACAAAATCATTGTAGAATTTTTGGTTTTTTAACATGGGCAGTCGAACTCAAGGCCTCTCGCATGCCAATCGGACGCTTTAACCAATGCCTCTATATCCTGATCATGATATAACTAGATCACAATAATATTTAATTAAGGTCGATTACATATAAGTAATAATACATGCGCACAATGTCATGTATGCCCGTGAATTCATGAATAATCCAGCGATGAAATGATGCAAGAAATAGTTAGATTTATCATAGTTCATCATTTTTTATTAAAATTCAAACCTTGGATCCGTTTTTGACACAACTGATGCAGAGATTGAATATTTTTATTCTTAACTGGTAGGCTGAATACAACACCTGGCTGAATAATGAATTTTTTTACGTTGGCAGCACCATAAAATTTTGAATGAGGTCGGAACATTTTCGAATTTGGAACTTTTTTCTCGACAAGCAAACATCAGATTTGTATGGGACTTTTTTTTTTAAATGTGATAACAAACACTGTTTTACTCTACTGTTTCCGTTGAAACATTTAAAAATTGTACAATTAAAAAAAAAACATTTGCATGCCTTTTCCCTAGCAACCCGGTCGGGCGACGACACCATATTGTCAATGCCGCAAGTGTGGACCTCATTGAATACAATCAAGTTGCACTCTGATTCAAAATTGATATACCTAACATTTGTTCGCGAGTAAAAAAAATTTTAGAAGTTGGCAGCTTGCGAAAATTTTGAATTAAGAATACAATGAAGTTGCGTTCGTAATACCATCGTGAATGAAAATGCGAGTTCAGACAGGTCCAATTGAAATTTAAATTTGGAGCAACGTGAAGTTGCTGCAAGGCATTATGAATGAAAAATAGGTATTTTTGATGCTTTCGTAACCTGTATCAGTATAACATGGATACCAAAAGAAAATCATTGTGCTGCGAAGCTACTAAGCTCCAAATTAAGTGAAACTTCTAAAATAAATAAATATTATAAGATCAAAAATTGTCATTGTCCTGAAGATCCCTTGTAGGCGAAAGTGCTAGACAGAAATAAAATTATAAAAGTGAATTAAAACTTGTTTATTTAATTAATATAAAATTATAAGATCACACTTTAAGAGCCTTCTGCGAGCTTGGTCGCCGCTGTAGAAAGTGCCATTCTCAAGAGAGACCCATTTTGCTGTAAGACTCTATGGACCTATGGTGACCAGTCTTTAACACAGGCAGGTTAATTTTTCAATGAAGGGCATAAGAATTAAATAAGTTTTTGTGCTCCGTTGGGAATATAACCCACTACCTTCCAAACACGCGTCCGAAGCTTTAACCACAAGACTACGGACCGGTCAAATGGATGTGGCGCGTCGAACCTATTTATTTACGCAAGGGACTCGACCTTATGCCAATCACTTCAAAGTGGAGGTTTCTCAGCTCCCCAGAGGAATAAAGCTCATATATTATGAAGGCTGAGTAAACCTTGTCGGTATGCTTTTTTAATTTATTTTAGGTAGGAAATGAGCACTGAAACGGGAAATTCTTTTTGACACCCTCGCCTCGGTGAGATTCGAACCCATGCTCTCGGCATGGAATGCAAGCATTCTAGCAACTGAGCTACTCGTATCAACCGGACTTTTTCTGGACTGCTGATCCATTAAAAAATATAATAAATGTTTGTTTAATAAACCAGTGGGTAGGGTTCGATTCCCATGAGGCCTTTAGAAAATTTAAATGACTTCACTTCTCGGTGTTTTTTTTTAATGAAAATCATTTTACTGAAAACGTTTCCTCAGGCTTCACAAGAAATTACAACCTACTCTATCGAGAGCAAATCCTCAGAAGAAATGGTTAACGTAGGTCCTGACCCCATTAACTGTGAAAATAAATAGGTTCCACTCGCCATAAAGGATCCCTTTGAAGAAAATGCGGACAGAAGTTTCATACTACAGCTTAAAAACGATGTATTGATCCAGTACAAATCTCGTTGGTATTTATTTTTGAATTTGGAATAATATACTAAGTTGCATCATCAAGCGTTCCAAATACGTATTTCAAATTTGAATTTGGAAGCTATTGCGTTTGACAGGAGGTGTGCGAGAAAAAACCAAACAGTGGTAGAGACATACATGAGTAAGTTTAAACTTCGTTATAATTATTCAAATGATTTTATTTTAACGCCTCTCTCGTGATCGTTCCCGCCCACTGCTGACAACCGAAGCGCTCCCGATGCTCGAAATTCGAAAGAGGAAAATTCAAATTTGGAACGCACGCCCACGAAATCAGGCTTGTAACTTGATCATTCGCAAAAAAAACTACATGGCTGTTGAGTGAATCACCTTCCTTACCAAGTTTTTTTATTCAATTAAAAATTGAACATACCTATTACGTGTCTTGCATTCGCAATATTTTCGAACGATTTTTAAATATATACAATGAGGTCTGCACATTTCAAAACGTCAAAAAAGTTATCACACGACCTGGTTGCTAGGGCAACGGCTAACTAATCATTTGTTATTGGTTGCTAAGGACCCTAGTTACATGGACGTCAGACTCTCATTGAAGTGTGTGAAATTGGATCAAAGATGCTAAACTTTGGAGAAAAATGAATGAGGTGGAAAAATGAGACGTCTCCTGGCCAGGCTACAGACAGGAGTGTGCTGCAACTGTAACACTGTCGCCATCCCCCTAGGGGTGACTACAGCCTCTGCAGAGTTGCCTCGGTTTCTTACTATATTTAATACCTTTTCAATTCATTCGTATCCATCACCGTTTTCATACATTTCCTGAATAAAAATACATATTAATATAAGTACATAAATAAAAATCCTAACTGTCTAAACCCGTATTCAGATTCTTTATATTGTTCTTTCAGGTTTTAAGCGTGGTTCATAGCCTCTTTTTTTCTTTTGCTTACGCTTCGTTACTTCTGTGCGTAGCTTCTTTGGAATCCGGTTACCTTATGATTGAAATTGAATTTATCGATTTGGGATGATCCGAAGTATTTTTACATCAATCATTCAAGCCACGCCTTTGTCACAAGAGCAAGAAATAGCCGCCAACAACTGGGAAACTAACTTAAAGAATTGTGCAAGGACACAATACAGTGGAGACACATCTGGGGAGATATTGGCCATCCCTAACAGATTGGCGGTATGATATATCAGTAACCAGACGAGCCGCCACAAGAAGTGGCAGGATACAGATGGATAAATATATTTAAAAAAACGAAGGACGCGTAAATAAAACAATGTAATTTTATTATAGAGTAGTTTTATTACCGCTTAGCTACCGTATCAACCGCTGCTAACATCCACAGTAACAACATTACGTAGAAGCAAATTTGCTACCGTTTTTACCACGTTATGCCACTCGGTATTTTTATTGCAACCAAAGCTGCAGTGTGAATTTCAAGTGAAATTTCGTAATACTACGTGCATCACCATGATTTATTAAAAATCATGTCAACATGCTTATAATAATAACAATAATACGCTGATTCATTTGGGAATCGCTGTTTTTGTGTGAATGAGTCTGAAAGTTTTTTGTACGCATGCTCAAAATTAGTTTTTTTTTCTCTGCGGTAAACGTCACACGCCTATGTAACTAGGGTCCTAAGCAACCAATAACAAATTATTAGTAAGCCGCTGCCCTAGCAACACGACCGTGTGACAGCTTTTTGGACCTTTGGAATGTGAAGACTTCATTGAATCATCGCAAGAAAATATTTCAAATTCAAAGCACGTATCCAGTAGGGATTTACGAGTATGTTACATTTTTAATTGAATAAAAAAACTTGTTTGTATGGTGATTCACTCAATGAGTTCCGAACATTCAAAATACCCCTCGGCAATGTGACGTCACCCATAGTAAATTCCTAACTATCAGGGAATTTTTGCTAGCGTACAGAATTTAGTCAGTCAAACAACGCACTATTCCTTTTTAAGTTTTCATAAAAATAAATTACCAAATCAAAAGAATGGAACCTGCAGAGTGAGAATAAGAGAAAAGTATGTATAAAGAAAGTGATGAATGTGGAAGAGATGAAAGAGGTATGTAAGGACAGAAAAAAGTGACACCCCTAGTGGAACGGCGGTAGGATACAGTAACAGCTACAGTCACTAAGAAAGACACACAAATACACATTGGTATTATTGTAGAAAAAAAATAGTTGTTAAATTACTTATTAAGATGTACTCGAATATACGTCAAACTGAAATCAGTTATTTGTATCACAAAAATAAAAATTAACCCTATAATTGCATGTAGGTACTCTTAGAATTATTTCGCAGATCCAACCAATTTAGTAGGTTTATTATCTTATTTCGTATTAAAAGCGACGTGCTTACACCATGCAATAAGTGTGTTTAGGATTTAACCTGCAAAAGATAAAAAAAACTTTGTATGGATGGATGAGAAATCAGTCAGATTGCGGACGGATGACGAAGTTATATGCGCGCCCTTTTCAATGTTTCGACCTCATTTCACTTTCACTCCAGGCTTCACTTCCATACATCAAGGAGGATAATAGCTAATAGATTTCTACTAATCTATGAAACGTGCTTACTGACACACACTTCAAGCGTATTCCACCATTTCGAAATCCAATTAAGATCCGCTTACTTCTAGAAAAGTCGACGAATGACGAAATGTTAAAAAAAACAATACGACACGTAAGTGGCGCGGTGTTCAAGGTAAAAGTGACCAAGTACAAATAAAAACTAATCGATATTTAGAGTGAATAATGGAGCGCTTATTTGACAAGTCGGAAGTGAGGTTTTTTTTGCAATTCACGAGGTCGCCATCTTGTGCAAAGTTCGGGTAATGACAGCGCGCAAAGTGTTTCAAAATGGCTTCCTAAACAAATAATCATTAAATGTTACGAAATTAATTTGAACATATAAAAAACACTATGAAACTATTAGACGGCTACTATATCACATAGTCTATTGGTTAACGCTTCGGACTCGTATTCCGAAGGTCGCGAGTTCAATTCCCCGCGGAGCACAATTTTTGTTTTAACTTTCAAATGTTATGCTCTTCGCCTGGTTGAAAAATAAATTTATTTTTAAAACCAAACCGGTCACCAAATATTCATTAAAAAATGGGTCTTGATTGAGAATTGTTGCTTTCCAGCGACAACCAAGCTAACAGAGGGCTCTTGAGGTGTGATTCACACGAAAACAGTACCTACTCACTAATTATTTTTATTTAACGGTTCCATAGTCTAGTAGCTACCGCTTCGGACTCTTATAAGCAGGTAAAGAGGTTCGATTCCTGCGTGGAGTAAAAAAATATACTTTGATTATCAGACGTGGTCTTCGTGGGGTTGAAAAATTAAGGAACAAGCCCGTATTTTTTTATCTCTCTAATTCGCTCATGGATAATCTGGTAGGTTGAAGAAAATGCCTGGTCGAAGCACTCCATATATTATTTTAGATATTGGCAGCATTTTTTTAACATTTGAATTTAGAACAAAGTGAAGTTGCATTTATATAACAAACTTTTAAATTTCAATAAAAAAAAACTATTAAGTTGGTAGTAATGCATTTTTAAATTTAGAACTAACTGAAGTTGAGTTGCTTAGATAATAATTGTCAGCATTGCTTGTCTCTTTAAATTTGGAATAGGTACAGCGAAATTGCATTGCTGCTAGAATTTTTAAAGCTGGCAGTATTGCAATGAAGAGGGTCATTCTAAAAGTTGTACGTTATTTATTTTAAAAGACAAGTATGCTAACCTCGATGTAGTGTGCAATAAATAAATGACAAAACTTGATTCGTTTGTCGTGAATCAACAAATATGAATGGCCGGCATTTGCAAACAAACGGCCTGTTCTTATTTCCTATTGCAAGAATGTAATATATTTAATAGCAGTTGTAAAATGGAATTAAATACTAACCACTTATTAGTAAAAAAAAACGATGATTCATTAAAAATAAAATATTATAGAGGGCCACTTATCAATATAAAATGCACTCGGAACATTTTTGAATCAGGAAACTTTTTTCTTGGCGAGCAAACGTCAGACTTGAATGGGACTGCTGTTCTTAGTTAGCAATAACAAAGTATTTGTATGCCTTGTCCCTAGCAACCCGGCCGACACAACATTGTCTATGCTAATTCACGTGCGGACGTCATTCATATTGAATAAATATTAGGATGTTTTCTTAGGTGAGCGTTTTTTTGCGCGAATCCCACCTCAAGAGCCCTCCACGAGCTTGGTCGTCGCAATACCTACAGTCAACAATTATACAAGAAACTGCCAGTTGCTGTATAATATTAGGTGAACCTTAACTAACGGTGTTTGTTAAAGGGTTATGGATTTTAATAACCTAAAACATAACTAATTACAGCATAATGGAGTCCGAATGTATTTTACACTATTCTTCAAAATTCGAATTATACTCGGCAGGCAAACGTCACACGTCTATAACTAGGATCTTAAGCTGCCATTAACAAATTATCAATTAGCCTTTGTACTAGCGACCCGGCCGGGTGATGTTACAACTTTTTCGACTTTTTAAAATGTGTAGACTTCATTGAACATTAAAATAAAAATTGTGCTCCGTCAGAAATCGAACCAACGGTATTCCTATTACAATTCAAACTTTTAACGATAGGCGTTAGGCGTGAAAGAAATGGGATTACTGGAAATTGCTGAGAACTGCAGAGTAAGATTCATAACGCTTGAAGCCAAAACATCTGGCAATGGATTCTGCACTAAATTTGAAATCAGTTTTTTTCTCAGAGGGCAAATGTCACTGTTTTTTTATGAATAAGGCCCACAGTAAACAAAACATAATATTGGTTTGTCTTTTCCATAGTAATCTGGCCGTGTGACGTCACAGCTTTGCCTATGTCCATTAATGTGCGAACTGCATTATTGTAATTCGACGAGGTTTGCAAAATTCGTTCTACATTTTGAGGTGCGTCAATTTTATTCAACATTTTATAGCCCTGGTTTCAATAAAGACTTATTTGAATAAAATCTAGAGCTAAATCTTAATTTATTGAGTTATTCGACGACCATAGACAGGCTTTCCCGCCTTATCAGCTGTCAAAATGAAAGAGAGTCAAAATGGCGTACGGACCATAGACTACCGAGTTGTTACACATGCCCAAATACAGAGAAAAGTGTCATGGCGTCCATTTGGCGACAATGTGTCATTCTGGACCGCTTGTGAAATAAGAATGGCATTGGGCTGTTTGAATGATCAATAAATTTACATATTATATACTTGCCTAATTTAAAGTGTTTTTTTCGCATTTTGTCTGAATTGTATGAATGACGATATCTCGGCTATCTTTAACCGAATCGTCTATATAAATTTCATGATTTATATACACGAAATGTCGCGTGAACAACCTGTCTTCCGTCTTGCTTGATTATTTCAGTAGGCAAAACAGCGTGTACACCGAAACGGGAAAGCATTTCTGATGCCCTCGGTGGGATTCGAACCCGAGCGCACGGCATGGAATGCAAGCACTCTACCAACTGAGCTATCAACCGGACCGCATGCTTCTTGAAAAATTCTTTGTAGTCAGTTAGTTGGGTAGACCATGGAGTTAGTAATTATATCGATGGAGTAAACGAATAGTCAAAGAGAGAAAAACATTTTTGTAATCGATAAAACTGATTTCTTGTAACGTAAACAAAAATGTCGGTTAATATGCAATTTTTGCGGCTAAGGCTTTTAAATCTTGAATGTTCATTTTAATCATTTATTTGTATTTCATTTGGTTATTATTTTAACGATAAATTTAATTTTACTTTTTTATTCGATGACTTATAGGTTCGTGTGCGGCTGACCACTCACACTGTTAAAAAAATGGTTCACTTTGCCAATGTCACCCCTGTCTCAGGTAAGGTCAGCGTGAGTTACAGTTCATTTGAGATTGGGTTTTTATGGTGTAGATCCATATGCGGCATGTGTAAGCGCAAACATATACGTGTCTGTTATGGGAATGCATGTCATATGAATCTTAAACGTAAAATATCTCTGCATCTTAGATTATAGATTCCGTGATTACGATGCATTTGTCTGGAGCCCATTTTTTATGTAGTCCAACTGTCCTGTAGACAAAATGGAAGTGTACAATGTTTCGGCCAGAGGTCAAACTGAATACTTGTGACGTAGGTATAAAGGTTTCTCAGATAAATGCACCTTTTTGCTATACGAAAAGAAACACTAAAGAAGTGTGAAAATCCTGTAGTGTGGAAGTTTTTCATGAGCACTGCCTTATAATTAGTTCATTTACTATGATAAGTTACTACCAATAGAACGTTTATATTCATGATTTTTACAAATCAATGAATCAGTACCTACTTATTCTGCTTTACATTTAAGGTGGCGATAATTGTATTTAACTGATATGCCAATGGACCATTTGATCACGGCTGAACCTATAAAGATAAAGCAGTTTGGTGTAAGGCTTTTTTTTAAAATGGTCTATAAAAAGTTATATTATATTAAATTTAAGAAAAAACAGTAGGCCATATGACAGGCTATGTAGGTAATCGACACATAATCGTTTCTGTCACTGCCAGTCCCAGAACATAAAAATCTTAGAAGCAATAAAAATTAACGTCTTTTAAATAAGAAATACAGCCATAAAACCTTTAAAAAACAAGCTATAAACGTATTGCATCGTTTTCAAATACATTAAAATAATCAATAACAAAATATTCAAACGTGCTACCTACAAATAAAAACAATAATTATAGAAAATAATTAGCATACAGTTAACGCAACAGCCATAAATGTATTAGTTTTTTTTCATCATTTCAATTCTCATGTGATACATTTAAATGTGATCCGACATGAGATTAAGCGTCGCCATTGATAGCCTGGCATTACATTTCAAATGAAATTATTTCGTGAAATATAATATTAATCTAGCTCTGGGCGTATTTGTCTTTCGTTCTGACAGCCCCAAAACTATGGCGGGCTTTTGATTAATTATTATGGATTTTATTTTTTCGCGATGACCACACTGCGCGTTCCATTTTTGAATCGTCCAAAAAATTTGCATACCTATCCGTATTTATTTTTTATGCGTACAATTTTTCGTAATCTAAAAAAATACGTTTGCTTTTTTCTCGGAATAAATTCTGACCGTTTTTGAATTTGGACCTTTTTTCTCAGCGAGCAAACGTCAGTCTTGTATGAGAATGCGGTTCTTTAACAACCAATTACAAAATACTGATAATATGCCTTTTCCTTAGAAACCCAGCCGGGTTTCTAAGGAAATATAATCTCACAATATTGCCTATGTTTTTATATTTTCCGAAATAAGGACGGTTTACAAGAAATAATATAGAAAGTACAACATTTTGGTATTTCAATCTAATTCCATAGGCCAAAAAATTGTGACGTCACACGGCCCGGTTGCATGAGACAAGAAAAACTACTAATTTTTTTTATTGGTTGCTGAGGTTGATAAGTCAAATTGGTGATAGGATTGTGGCCCCCGAGAAAATAATAAAATATAAAACTTTATTCAGAGTCCATACTGAGCTGGTATTACAAATGGTTGTAAACGCACTAAGCTATACATATAGTGTGACTTCTGGCCGCGTTATTCCCGAAGGCGTCGCATGTGACGATTTGGAACCTATTTAGGCTTAATAAATTAGATTATTTATCAAAAAATGTACAACCAAAGAGCATTGCTGAAAATTAAAAACTATTTACACAGTAAGTACCTAATTAATTAAAATTAATTAAATGAAACACTAATTCCTTGACTTGTAGGTTGGTATGAGGCTGACCACCCATACTGTAAAAAATGGTTCACTTTGCCAATGTCACCCCTGTTTCAGGGAATGTCGGCAAGAGTTGCAGGGCTTATGTTCATTTGAGGTTTGGATTTTATTTGTAAGTACACAATCAGCATTTGTAAGCGCGAACTACACGTGTTTGTTTGTGGGCATACATCTGAGAGCTTTGAATGAATATATCCTTGCAACTTAGATTATAGATTATAGAAACACAAAATAAATAAATAAAATGTAAGTACATGAGTAGGTGTAAAATAACATATTAAAGTGCACATTCAGAAAAAAAAATATTATGTAGGAAAATATGTCACCAGGTGTTCAATAGATCATACACCAGTGCTTGTTTGGCTTATCTACCATTTGATTCAAAGATGACCTCTAAATAAAGTTGTTTTAAGAACCACATAATCTGAGCTTAGAAAAAAAACGTGAACCACGATAATGTGAGAGTGGTTTTTAAGATTCTTAAAATAAATTTCTAGTTTTTATAAGACATATTGGTCCCGTAGACATACAATCATTGCTCATGTGAAATTACCTCTGTTGGAGATTAGCCAAACAAGCACTAAGGGGATATGATGACGATGACGATAAAAAACTTAAAATACCTTCTGAGGTGATAAAATACCAATCAAACGAATTCAATTTTATTTTATGGCATTTGAATTAGGAATGGAACACATTTGAATTTCATTTTGACTGAGACGTTCCATTACTGTGAAGAAAGATGTCTTTAGCTCTTTTTTAGCTCTTTCTTTGTTATTTCGCCACCTTAAAGGTAAAACTGAATTAGTGGTGATTCACTGATTTGATAAATCGTGGATAACACATTTTATTGTGAATAACTTCTCATGGTAAGTGAACTAGTTATGAGGATGTGGTCATAGCAACCTTCTAAACTAAAGGATTTTCACACTTTGTAGTCGTTTTCTCTCGTATAAAATAGAAAAAAAGATGCATTTATCTAAGAAACCCATATTAGCTAAATTTGTTACTTATTTAGTTATATGTACTTACGTTTCAAGTATCGATATTATAATTATAACAATACTCGTATCAGGATACATTTTTAGACAGTTTTAACATCTCTTGTCATATAGATTGGTATGAGGCTGACCACCCATACTGTAAGAAGATGGTTCACTTTGCCAATGTCACTCCTGTTTCAGGGAAGGTTGGCAAAAGTTGCAGGACTTATGTTTATTTGAGATTGGGTTTTTGTATTGTAGGTCCACATGCGGTGTGTGTTAGCGCAAACTTATACGTGTCTGCTTGTTGGAATGCATTTGATAAGAATCTCAAATGATATATATCTTTACAACTTATATTTAGATTAAGCTTTAGATTGATTCTGTCTTACTTTAGAGTTTAGGCGGCAGACTGTTTCACTATTTTGAGCATGTAAACTGGAAAGCGTGTTCTCCAAAATTGGTGCGTGCGCCTGGACCAAGTCCATACACTGCTTATATGAGCGTCAGCCGCCTCCACCTATCTCAAAGGTTGAAAGCTGCCAACAAAGTATGAAGGAGCCGCACTGTTAACAGCTTTGTTGATCATCGAGAGAGAAATGTATTGATACGATTTTAATGGAGTTCTCTTTTAATTAAACTGCAATTATTTACGTAAACAGAATTTATTTTACACGGTTTGGTTCACAATTTACAATAATTGATCATCTCTACATATATTGATCTCTACGTAAAATGCTTGGAGCGACTAATCAACTTCGCACCATTTCAGTCCCTATATAGGTACAAAAGAGATCTTTCTCGCATATTCCACATCATTCTACGATTTCTCGCTCACACCAGAACACCGTTTTATACATGTACAGGCGCACGTCGGTACTCCATAACCACAGTTCGTAACAGTATTAATAGTACAACAGCACCTTAGTGAGTGTTTTTATTTATTTATTTACGCAACTTCTTTTGTATGTATTTCTTTGAAAGGTACAGTTGTTTTTATATACCTAAATGTCAGTTGTTATTTATATGGATTATGGAAAAATGGTGGTAAAGTAAGAATTGCACTTACCAACTGTGCCCCAGTCAGGATGCGCTCTGTTGTTGAACCAACCGTCATATCTTTGTTTTTCTGTGTGACTGTGTAGGGAACCTGGAAACAGACGTGAAAACAATTATGTATTTAAGCTGTAGAAATAAATAGGTTTTCTTGTTGATATGAAGGAATCAAAGAGTGTATTGTAAAAAATAAATAAAATACATTTTTTTAGTAGTGAAATTTTTAAAGTAAATTTCCCCGGAATCAGGAGTACAAATGTGATCATATACTTTCACATTCAGAAAAAAACGATTAGTCTATCGCCACATTAAAAGTAAAACTGAATAAGTGCTGATTTCCTGATTTGAGAAATCGTGGATATAAAATTTTATTGTGTGTAACTTCTCATAGTAAGTGAACTAATTATAAAAACGTGCTCCTTCTGTTGTCTTTTCTCTCGTAGAAAATAAGAAAAAGTCTTCCAATTCACGTGCGGACCACATTATTTTACAATTTATTTTACACACACTCTTCAAAAACAAAAAAGTTTAACGATCGTATTTTGTTACATTTTGTTTAAGGCGTGTTATAAAGCTAAAAAATTAATAAACATGCTTGATTTTTTTCTCTACCTACTGTAACTATTTTGCTAAGACCATGAAGTGCAATTCCTGGCAATGATTCCTGGCCAATTTTTTTAGTGACCAAACATTCATCCTATACAAGGCAATAGAGAATAAACAAAAATAAAAGGAAGTAATAATAACACACTCATATATAGTGTTTTTTTATGACCTCAGTCACCTCTAATAGGGCTTGGTGTATCACATCAAAAAGGTAAGTCTTGTGGTTTCTCCCGAAGCCTTATTATGTCAAAGGTTACCTTATTCACGTCAAAGGCGCTTGGTGCAATCCTGCAAACCTGGTCACGACAAATGCGTCACAAACAACTCGTCCACAGATAGCTTGTCCATTGACAAATCGGTCACACGACAGTTTATCCACAAACAACGCCGCCACAGATAAATCGCCACACACAAATCGGTTACACGACAGTTCGTCCACAAACAACGCCGCCACAGATAAATCGCCACACACAAATCGGTCACGGCACAAGGCACGACAGTTTCGTCCACACGCACACGATTTTTCGGCACACGACATTTTGGTCACACACAATATAGGCCCACAGATAGCTCCATCACAGAAAACTTGCTCTCCAAATTAACTGTAGTTTTAATTAATTGTAGTTTTCTGTGATGGAGATATCTGTGGACCATAAATAGGTTTCACTCGCCACATGTGAAAGCCTTCGGGAATAACGCGGCAAGAATTTGCACTATATGTGTAACTTAGTTGCGTTGCGGTTTCCTCGAAGGGGCCTCGAAGGGTGAGTGGAAAACAGGGCCGGCCTTACGCCAAAAACTTCAGTTGAATTGGGAGTTTCCCAGCTTCCGGGGGGCTGGTTCTCCTTTCTGTGAGGCTAAGTAGGTAAGATAAATTTTGGTCATGTAATATGATTTAGTGACTGTCTTATTTGTTGTTGTTAATACATAGATACGTTTTGTATTCACACAAAATAAAATTGAACAAAAAATGTCGATAATTTTTTTTGTGATTTACGATCAAAATGAAAGCAGGATGATTTACAATACCACCGGAAGCCATTCTTTGCATTTCCACCCGAAATAATTTATTTAAATTACAATTTATTTAGTTGATAAGTTATGTACGTTATAATTTATTTATTTTATAATTTATTACGTCAATAATCCACCAGATCTCGTTCATTTCTGTTCCCTACTAAATCACAGACTAAATGTAAATTCCGATCGATTTATTGATTTAATTAGACAGCAATATTATAAAACTTAATTATTGTACCTACATTTTCCAGATATGATGTAACTACTCCATTATTTTTTTGCCTATAATTGCCTACGTAGGGTCATTAAAAATTTGCAAAAAAAAATGGCTGCCAAGGTCATCAAAACCAGGTTCTTTATTTAATTTAACAAAGAATGTGATGTATGTTATACTCGTTGAAATTAGATTTTTAATCAATGACTACACATTGGTATTCGTGTGATTGCGCAACGCTGTTTTACTTTTTTTATTTTTACGGGTAACGTGGTCAGTTTTACACCAACCACTAAAGACACTGATTACACAAAAATTTGAAAAGAAACATCTTTGGGAGATGACTTAGAGGAAGATCAAGAACTTTATACTTCTAGGATCTGCCTCCTATCCACAACTCTAAAAGAACATGGCAACCAACAGTGACAAATGGCTAGCACAGCAAGGTACTGCCTTACAAGAGGATGGCAACCAACAGAGACAAATGGCTAGCATAACAAGGCATTGCCTTTACAAAAGGATGGCGACCAGCAGAGACAAAAGGCTAGCACAACAAGGCACTGCCTTACAAGAGGATGGCAACCAACAGAGACAAATGGCTAGCATAACAAGGCATTGCCTTAACAATAGGATGGCGACCAGCAGAGACAAAAGGCTAACACAACAAGGCACTGCCTTAACGAGAGGATGGTGACCAACAGAGACAAATGGCTAGCATAACAAGGCATTGCCTTTACAATAGGATGGCGACCAGCAGAGACAAAAGGCTAGCACAACAAGGCACTGCCTTACAAGAAGATGGCAACCAACAGAGACAAATGGCTAGCATAACAAGGCATTGCCTTTACAATAGGATGGCGACCAGCAGAGACAAAAGGCTAACACAACAAGGCACTGCCTTAACGAGAGGATGGTGACCAACAGAGACAAATGGCTAGCATAACAAGGCATTGCCTTTACAAAAGGATGGCGACCAGCAGAGACAAAAGGCTAGCACAACAAGGCACTGCCTTACAAGAGGATGGCAACCAACAGAGACAAATGGCTAGCATAACAAGGCATTGCCTTTACAATAGGATGGCGACCAGCAGAGACAAAAGGCTAACACAACAAGGCACTGCCTTAACGAGAGGATGGTGACCAACAGAGACAAATGGCTAGCATAACAAGGTATTGCCTTTACAATAGGATGGCGACCAGCAGAGACAAAAGGCTAGCACAACAAGGCACTGCCTTACAAGAGGATGGCAACCAACAGAGACAAATGGCTAGCATAACAAGGCATTGCCTTTACAATAGGATGGCGACCAGCAGAGACAAAAGGCTAACACAACAAGGCACTGCCTTAACGAGAGGATGGCGACCAACAGAGACAAATGGTTAGCACAGCAAGGCACTGCCTCTACGCGAAGATGGCAACCTGTACAAATTCCTAACCTCTCGTCGGCTCAACGACTTGCATTCCTGTGGGCATGCATTAAATATGAGCCTGAAATGTGATTTTTTTTTCACTTGGGTTATGGTTAAATGGTTCACTTTGCCAATGTCACCCCTGCTTCAGGGAAGGTCGGCAAGAGTTGCAGGGCTTATGTTCATTTGAGATTGGGGATTTTATATTGTAGGTCCACATGCAGCATGTGTAAGCGCGAAATTATGCATGTCTGCTTGTGGGAATGCATTTAATATGAATCTCAAATGATACATATCTTTGCAGCTTAGATTTAGATTTATAGTGCTGTTGTTTTCATGAATACTTTTGTATCGAGTATTCGATGACTAGAGAAGTTAGTTTGGGTATAAAGTTCATCCTGGATTCAGAGAGGTCGCATCCGGGTTATTCCCCTTGCAGTTGTTTATAGTGTTGCCAGAAGGCAGACTCACTATAACAGTGCGGTCACATCTAAATAATTTAATATATTGTAAGATTTGATTTAAATGAGACACAAGTGGATTTAAATAAGAGTATGTATGAGGAAGGTAATGAATATTGAAGAAATCCAAGAGATGCAAGGACAGAAAAAAGTGGAGACGCATCTGCGGAGGTAACAGCCACCCCTAGTGGAACAGAGGCAGGATACAGTACAGTAAAGTACCAAATTTGAAATCATCTACGAAGTTTACAGTTTGGTGCTATCACAAGGTGCTATGTTCACTAAATGCTACTAAGCTATACATATAATTTAACTTCGCGGCGAAGCTAACCACCCACACGGTAAAAAATAATTCACTTGAATTTTAAATGTTAATACCTGTATATCTTTACAACTTACATTATAGATCGATAGTTAACTATGTGTGACGTCACTAGTCTAGGGTTTTTTTGAATGATTGGACCTCGTTGCATATTCAATTATCAAGTAATGACAAATTCCAGAGACAATTAAAAAAAAGACATCATAAGGCTTTGTTGTGTGCATTTTTACTTAATATTGTTACGAATATGTGGTTCTGTGTTGTGTTTCTCTGTGTGAATCAATAATAAAGAAGTATTTGAAGTCTCTCTAGAAATAATATTTTTTTCGAGATTGCTTGAGAGTTTCGTAGAATGTTTTGGCAAAATCTAGCCAGTGGCAATTCTCCATGTTTCGAAAATGATCTTTATTCTTACTATGAAATAAGGGCCAACACTCTATGTAGCTGGAAAAATGAACCGACCGTTGTATTGTGCAAGTGTAAAGTGACTTTGTATCTGAAAGAAAATGCGTTAAATATATCACCACAATTTTAATTAAATAGAAACCACGTAAAAACATAACAATATGTGGAGTAGCCACTCGTGAAATTTAGTGACTGCCATGCATTTCTCTACTAAACTCGCACAGAGAAGTTTCACAATATATAATATCTTTTGAACTTTAGAGATAATTGGCTGGGGATGCGACTATGCGAGGCAGGATTCCCGGCATACCATCATCTGCAAAAATAATCAGAAAACAACGAAGTGCCAGCCGAACACTTCAAGGCAATCCACTGATCTTCATAGGCCAGCAATTAAAAAGACGAAGATTTACCTTCAAAGGGCGCACTGGGTAGTAATCATTATTTTAATTTGTGCGTGCTGAGTTCTTTTTTTTCTTACTTTATTGTGAATATAAAAATCTTATACTTCATCTTCTTTGTGGAGAGTTCCCGCGAAGAGCAGAGGCGCCAGAGTCAAGTTAACGAATATGAAGATAAATAAATATTTTCTAATTTTATAATTTTTGGATGAATTCAAACAAAACACTGTTTATTTTCACTGTAAAATTTATTTAAAAATATTTGTTTGAATTCATCCAAAAATTATACAATTAAACAATATGAATTTTCACAGTGTTATTACACAAACAGTACCAAATATAAATATTTTCTTAATGTATAGGTTGGTATGAGGCTGACCAGCCATTCTGTAAAAAATGGTTCAATTTGCCTATGTCACCCGTGTTTCAGGGAAGGTCGGAAAAAATGCAGGTTTGGATTTAAATTTGTAAGTACACATACAGCATTTGTAAGCGCGAACTTAGAGGTGTCTGTTTGTGGGTATATGAATTTTAAATTTTAGTATATCTTTGCAACTTAGATTATATAAAGATGACGGTGGCGAGAGTTCCATAAAAGCAAGAATATCCAACATTTACATGAAAATTACATACATATCAATGGTTGATTCCAAAAAGGCACTGAGTATCATACATTGTTATTCAGAAAACTTTTGATCCATAGTTGATATACGGATCATCGATTTTTTGTACGAAAAATTTACTGTAGTCTACGGATGACAGATATAATATGGCTTTGCTGTTTGAGAATATCATCGAGAGTAGCCATGCTTAGAAAGGAGAAAAACGTGCTTGAGAGGGTTAAAAATATTTTCAGATTTTTTTACAAAAATCTCGTCTACGCGTTCATCTTCCCCATACATTTTGGTACAACTGTCGTTTACAGTTAGTGGTATTTAGCACCGTTTTTGAATATGCAAAATCCATTTATAAATTTACTTAAAAAAAACAAGTTATAACATTTAAAAATATATTCAAGTTCTTCAGGCTGTTTTTAAGTTACTTCCCATAACTTTATTACTACAATTTTTCATTTCCTTTTTATTTTACTACTTTTTTATATCTTAGCATACCTACCATTGTGCTCAAGTTTTTCTCAGTGGCAGCACCAAAAATTCAAATTTTGACAGATAGGTACAAATGGAACAAGATTCGAAATTCAAACGTGTTTGATTGAACGTAAACCTAGACGTCATTTTTGTTTTACGATGTGTAATGGACGATAGCTGTCAAAATTAAACGCGTTTACGATTATTAAAGCAACCAAAAGGTCTATTAGTTATTTTGTTGTATTGAAATAAATGAATGGGCGCTGTTTTATTTGTGTAATGGCTCGGGGCGGGCGCGGTCAGCGGTTAACAGATGTTAATATGATTTTTAACATCGGATTAAGGATGACTTCGTGCTCGCTCGCATTATCCGAGAAAGGCAAGAGACAAGATGGCGGGGAAGACATTTTACATTAAGTTATTAAGGCGGTAAAATGATTATGGCGCGTGCATTGTTTCTCGGATGCAATGGACCAAAATTAAGTAGGTACCTACCTACACGGTGGCCCAAAAAAAAGAATAATTATTTTTAATTTAAAAAATACCCAGCATGCACGTTTAGTATGCCACTTTTTAAAATGTAAATCCGTACAGATAGGTAAATGCGATACATCAACGGATTGTTTCGTTTTGCCAGTGCCACTCTGTCTCAGAGAAGGGCGGCAAGAGTTATGGGGTTGATGTTCATTTGAGATTTGGTGTTTTATTGAGTACACATGCAGCATGTGTAAGCACGAACTCATGCGTGTCTGCTTATGGACTGCTATACATTTAACATGAATCTTACTCTGTATTACCCAAATCTCAAATGCACATAATTCCTGCAATGATTCCACAATTTTCCCTTAACCATGACTGACATTGTTTAACCATGAATGACAAAAGTGAACCAAGTGCTTGAAGCAGTTTTTAAGATGGACAAATTTGAAACTGCATAGAATGTGTTTCTCTGCGTGGATGGTTTCTCCAGAGGATGGCTGAACACAGCAGCTCACAGACAGACATGGGGAAGATTTGAGGGGGCCTAACTTTAGGAGTGGACTGACAAAGGCTGATGAAGGAAAGGAATATGAAATGATCTGTGATCTGTCCATTGATTTACATTTTAGATCACATTAATTCAGAGAAGCATTTTTTGGGTTACCCATTGGGCGTAGGCAGCCCACAATGCGTTTACACACAGTCTCATTACTTTATACTGTCGTATGCAGTTGTCATGAATGCAAACATCGTTGCCCTCTGTGCCCCAAGTAGTTTACAGCCCTACGCTCAAAATGTAAACGCAACCCTACCGTTTATCAAATATAGTATATGGAGGCTAAGACAAAACAAAAACTAAATATATGACAAAAAATTGGCCTCTTTATTTTTTCTCGGCGGGAAAATATCTAAGGACTTAGTAAATAGGCACTTAGCAACACATAAAAAATATTACTTCGCCTTTTCCGTAGCAACTCATCTGTGTGACGGCACAACTT
This sequence comes from Agapetus fuscipes, assembly GCA_951799405.1. Classification (NCBI taxonomy): domain Eukaryota; kingdom Metazoa; phylum Arthropoda; class Insecta; order Trichoptera; family Glossosomatidae; genus Agapetus; species Agapetus fuscipes. Next base: position 10,356,374 of record OX637341.1, read on the forward strand.
TTTCATCTTTCAAGTAGGCATGTTGTCACCGTAGTGCTTGTTTGTCTTATCTCCAACAGATGTTATTTCACATGAGCAATGTTTGTATGTGATGTTTGTAGACCAATGTGTCTTATGAATGCTGGAAATTGATTTTGATAATATTAAAATCAACTCTCACATTATCATATTAAGTTTTTTGTTCTTAGCTCAGATTGCGTGACATTTCATTTAAAGGTCATATTTGAATCAAACGGTAGATAAGCCAAACAAGCACTGATGAAAGATGTATATTAACTAAGATAAGGTTGCTGGAGTGATGTTTTCCGGGATCTGTTGCCGTGGTCTGTGGGAGCTGGAGCTTCCGGACGTTTCGCCCATTTCTTCGATGGGCTTCTTCAAAGAAATGGGCAAAACGTCCGGAAGCTCCAGCTCCCACAGACCACGGCAACAGATCCCGGAAAACATCACTTTAGCATCATCAGCCGGCCGTGTAAGCCTAAAACTAAAATAAGGTTTATGTCCATTCATGCAGCATTTGAAAGCGCGAATTTAAACGTGTCTGTTTGTGGGCATGCATTTTAAATGTTAATATATCGTTGCAAATTAGATTAGCTAACTTGATATTTTACAAAACTTAGGGAGGAAACTGAAAAACACCAATAATGCGTTTTATTCCGTTTTCGCGCCGGTTGTGTACTATCGCAATCTTGTGTACCCGGTGCACTGTTCTGCAGTACGCAGCACGAGCATTCCTCGCCCCAGATGCTGCCAGGATAAGCTTCCATTAAAATAACTGCGCTCCTGCATGACGCATGTCGCCTGTCAAGGGTTATTGTTTAAAATGCAAAATGCAGAGAAACGGCAGCGTCACTGCTGCGTACATTACTGCAGAGGAAAGTAAATCTGTGGTACTGAATAACTCAGCTACACATACCATAGAAGCGAAGGTATACTGCTACACAGATTAAGTATAGTGAACGCGGGTAAAATCGAAACTACTATAATCTAAGCTGCTAACATTTACGGTTCATATTCATATCCACAAGCAGGCGCGTGTTAGTTCGCACTTATACATATACCGCATGTGAACTTTCAACATTAAAACCCAAATCTCAAATGAACATAAGCCATGCGACTCTTGCCGATCTTCCCTGAAACAGGGGAGACATTGCCAAAGTGAACCAATCTTTACAGTATAGGTGGGCAGCCTCATACCAACCTATAATTCGAAGAACAAAAGTTTTACAATATTACACATGAAGCGGAACACTTTTTAATTTGGATTTTTTTTCTTGGCGAGAAAATGGCATTCTTGTATGGGACTGCCGTCCTTAGCAATCTATAACAATATATGTGTTTACCTAATTGTTAGGGATCAACCCGGCCGGGTGGCCTTTTTGAAATTTTTCTGAATCTACAAATAAGACAATTATTAATATCTCTTAAAGAGTCGAATATTATATAAGCCATTCTCTCATATTTTTGGAATTGTCTTTTTCACGTAAGAGCAATGACATTCTGTCTGTATACGCACACACCCTCAAATATCTCTTTCAACATTTTGTTACAAATTACAGGATAAGTTAAAATAAATTGCTAGATAGAAAAAAATGTGTAACGTTTGAAAGATTAATTTGGTAAACACGTCAGTTTCGGTGTTCTATTTGACAGTTACAAGATTTGAAATAATGTCCGATATCCGGTCAGGCTGCGCGCGCCGATAGCAGGCAGACACTCCCACTTCCACACAGACAATATTACATACCTACCAAAAGTATGATAAAAAATAAATAAAATGTATGCCCATGGGGGCCACTCATAATAAATGAGAAAATTGCTTACAGATTTAGCGAAGATATGTAGTACGAGGGATTGAGTAAGCATCAGACCTCAAATTGATACAGAGTTTTCGCAAATAAACTCATTATGGACTCGGCACAAATTCAAATTACGAAAACATTGTGGCTTCACACGGATGGATGGATTTCTAGGGGAAAATGCACACTTTTCTTTTGTAATTGGTTGCTAAGGACCCCAGTCACATAGACCTGTGATATTTGCTTGCCGATAAAAATTCCTAAGTGAAAACGGGCATAAGTATGGTAGAAACGTTAAAAAGTTGAACGGAAATTTCTGCATTTTGTATTCTTTAAAAAAATATTGCCAAGTCCTCAGCAGTCCCATTTCTCGCCATTGTTTCGAACAACAAGTAACCATATTTTACGTCGATAAAATCGATCGCTTCAAAAAACCGTTTATTATCGACTCCATTCTTACTTCGCACAGAAACAAGATCCGGATCTGGAGCATTTATATTGCTCTCCAAACATGATCGGAATTCCATTCATTATTTTATTTTAAAACCCACACATATCCCGATCTGGGCACAGATTCCATAGACAAAGAAAATGTGATGTCACACGGCCGAGATGCTAAGTAAAGGCAAACAAATACATCGTTATGGTCATGTGGATATGTGACGTTAATTTTTCTGCTTTGAAAATAACTCTTTTGAAATTTGTGTTGAGTCCATTGTGTTTTATTTGTTGGTACATACATATTGTAAAAAATAATACCTCTTAATAGAAATGTTTCACAGTCCCCACATTAATTCAGAAGTGTCGTATAACCTTTGTATAATTTATTTTCCAAATAAATATTATTGGGAACTGCTTTTAATAGTCAATTTCGATTTAAGCCATCGACGCTTTATACGACCTTTCACAAGTTGTGAAGGAACCACGAAACCCTTTCAATTTATTGACTGGTGTTGCCTGAAGCGAGAAAAGAGAAATGAGATCAAGATGTTACCATATCGGCGATAAATTTTCCCCACAATAACGATAAAGACTGGTAGGTATGTTATTAATAATATCATTATTTATTGTTTTTTTTTGCGTTTATGAGTAAAACTCACGCAATGGATTCGAAAAAAACGACCGTATTGAATTGGCCAGTGATATTTGGAAAGTCAAACAATTCATTGAGGTGGCCGAAAGCTTTGCGCCTATGAAAATATGAAGAAAAAACCATTACCTAAATGAAAAAATATTAATTAATTCCTTCCGGCCTTACCTGAAAAAAAATAGGTTCCACTCGCCACATGCGACCCCTTCGGGGAAAACGCGGAAAGAGATTATCCGTTACACTATATGTGTAGCTTAGTAGCGTAGCCTTCTCTTCATCTTTAAAAATGCTTTACTCTTCGAATTCTACCTTCTTGCCCACCGCGTAGGTAGGTATTGTTGAGAAATATTAGGTAGGTATATATGTTACATCACTACTAAATTATATTTGTTGTCTCTGGTACTTCTTCCTGTCATCAGCATGGCTGACTAGTAAAAATATATTGTGAATTCGTAAATAAAATAGTTTTAATTAATCAACCCTCGATCCCACAACTTAACATGGTAGCAGAACGTGGTTAATAGTGAGTGAGGTTGATTAATAGTGAAGTATATTTTGGGGTTGCGATCCGCGCAGTAAAAAAGGATAGTAAAAAAAATGGCTGGCACTGCTCTGTCTAATTTGCCATTTTTGGATGAGAAGTCAAACTTTAGTACGTGGAAATTTCGTCTAAAACTTATTCTACAGGAGAAGCAGGTTGAATATGTGTTGGATGAAAATGAAATTAATACAGAAAAATCCAAAAAGGACGATGCGAAAGCTAAATCAATCTTGGCTCAAAGCGTGTCTGATAAATATATAGAAATCATTAAGGATGGCAGAACTGCAAGAGAAATGCTTCATTTTCTTCAAAATGTTTTTGAAAGAAAAAGTGTTTTCAACAGATTCCACTTGAAACGCAAATTAATAACATTGAAATGCAATAATGAGCCGCTGCAGCAATACCTAATCAAGTTTAGTTCGATTATCAGCGACCTGAAAGCCATCGACGTCAAAGTAGACGAAGAAGATCAAATTTGTTACCTACTCTCATCACTGCCGAAAGAATATGATCCTGTAATTACATCAATAGAAACAATGGCTTCAGAAAAGAAGTTAAGTTTTGATTTTGTCAAGGCCAGACTGTTGGATGCCGAAACTAAGATCAGCACCGATACAGTGAACCAGGAGAACGCATTTATGATGTACTGTTACACATGCGGGAAACCAGGGCACAAGTCTTATGAGTGTAGTACTGGTAATAAGGAACAAGGAAAATACAGAGGAGGACGGAACCAAGGTCAAGGTCGAGGTTATGGTCAAAATCGCAGAGGAAGAGGCAGATTTCAAGGACGAGTATCCCGAGGCAGAGGCTTCCCGGGACAAGGTGCTACTTCATTAATGAGTGAATCGGAGATCGGTTTTGTAGCCAGTGAAAATGTTTTTAGTGCTGAAAGTATAAACAAAGGCTATGATATCACCTTCATTGTGGACTCAGGGTGCACACAACATCTTGTAAGTGAAAAATTTGAAAAATACATGACAAACATTCAAATACTAGATAAAAGTGTAAAAATATTAGTTGCAAATGGCCAGTACATTAATGCTTACAAAAAAGGTAATTTAAAAATAAAATACAAAAACTTAAAAATAAATGTTGATGCTTTAATTGTAGAAAACATAATCTATAACTTACTCTCAGTCAAAAAGATAACCGAGGCCGGATTTCATGTAAAGTTTGATAAATATAAAGTTGTTATTACTGGAAAGAATTCATTTGTTACTGGTAATTCTGATGGGAAATTGTACAAATTAAATGCTAATGTATGTCATGAAGTGTGTAATATTAGTGCAGGTAAAAACCAATGTGATGATGTTCTTTGGCACAAACGTCTGGGCCATTTAAATAGAAAATGTTTGGGTATTATGCACCTACCAATAAGTAATAAAACGTGCAGCCCATGTATGGAAGGAAAGGCAACTAGAGAACCATTTCAGCAGACAACAAGACCAAGATCTAAAAGAGTAGCAGAAATGTTGCACACAGACATAGCGGGACCTGTCAAGGAGTGTGGACTAAATGGTGAGAAATATTTCATGACGGTATTAGATGATTATTCTCATTTCTGTGTAGTGTTCCCTTTGGTAAACAAATCTGAAGCAACAGAGAAACTGATTGACTATATAAGAAGGATTGAAAATGAAACTGGAAGTACAGTTCAGCGAATCAGGTGCGACAATGGCGGGGAATATACAGCCAATAAGTTAAAAGATTTTTGTAAGAAAAAAGGAATAAGTTTAGAATATACTTTACCCTACACAAAACAGTCCAACGGTGTAGCGGAAAGATTAAATCGTACCTTGTGTGATAAGGTAAGAACTTTATTTGCAGATACTAATTTGCCCAAAACTTTATGGTGCGAAGCTATTCAATGTGCTGCCTATCAGCTGAACAGGTCACCTTCTTCAGCAATAAATTATAAAACACCGTGTTTCATGAAAAATGGAACCTGTGACCTATCAAGACTAAGAGCTTTTGGCGCAAAGGCGTGGGCCACTATTGTACCTCAACGCGACAAACTGAATAAAAGAGGAAAAGAGACAAGAATGGTTGGCTATAATACAGTGGGATACAGATTGTGGAATCCAGAAGAAAATTCAATAATAATATCAAGAGATGTGAGATTTGATGAAAGTGATACAGTATACAAAAAGGAAGAAAACGAGGAAAGAAGATATATTCAAGAAGAAGAAGAAGAAAACCAAGAAAATAAAATAGAGATGAGACAAGAAGAGAAACAAGAAACTGAGAATTTGGAAGGAAAAGGAAACAAACAAGTCACTGATGAGGGAAATTTAAACAAGGATGCAACAAGAGAAGAGAAAACAACAAGATCAGGAAGAATAGTAACACAACCTGCACATCTTGATGAGTATGAGACAAATATAGTTATTTGCTTGAGCGCAAATACACCTAGCTCCTATGAAGAGGCTATAAGCAATACAGAATGGAAAGAAGCTATCAATAAAGAGTTACAAGCACTTGAAAAATTAGAGACCTGGGAAGAAAAAGAATTACCCAAAGGAAAGAAAGCTATTGATACCAAATGGATTTTTAAAGAAAAAGATGAAGAAACCAAAAAGGCTAGACTAGTTGTGAAAGGATTCCAACAGCAGAAAGGAGATATTTTTGAAAGCAATTATGCCCCTGTTGCGAGACACTCTACAGTGAGAATGTTTCTATCAAAGGCAGTCCAAGAAGACTTAATGATTACTCAACTTGATATACCATCAGCGTTTTTAAACGGAAAACTAAAGTCAGATGTATACATAAAAGTTCCTCAAGGATTGAAATCAAAGAATTCAAATACAGTATTAAAACTAAGAAGAGCATTGTATGGATTGACTGAATCACCAAAGTGTTGGAATGAGACAATAGATAATTTTGCTAAGAAAAATAAATTTCAAAGGTCAGAATATGACTACTGTCTTTACTACAAAAACGACACGTGGATGCTGATATATGTAGACGATATCTTAATAATTGGAAATGGGAGAGATATCATAAAGGCACTAAAGAATGAATTTGATGCTAAATACTTAGGCGAAGTAAGAAAATTTCTTGGCATGGAAATCAAACGAAGTAACAACACCTTGATAATAAAACAAGAAACCATGATAGAGAATATCCTTAAAAGATTTAATATGACTGACTGCAAAGGAATAAAGACACCAATAGAAATACAATATAATATACAAGTTAATGAAGATGATGAAATACTGGATGTGCCTTATCGTGAATTAATTGGATGTTTAATATACCTGACAGTAACATCAAGACCAGATTTGACATTTGCTGTTTCATATCTCAGTAGATATCTGGATAAACCGAATGAGAGTCTATGGAAGGCTGGTAAAAGAGTCCTGCGCTATCTTAAGGAGACTAAGGACAAAGGGCTTATTTTTAGAAAAATTGAAGATGCAAACTTATATGGATACTCAGATTCGGATTGGGCTGGTGATAGAAGAGATAGAAAGAGCGTAAGTGGAGGCATAATCCTACATGGAGCAAATCCCATAGCCTGGTTCTCGAAGAAACAATCATGTGTTGCTTTGTCAACAGCAGAAGCTGAGTACATAGCTGCTGCTGCCACTGCACAAGAGTTGGTAAATCTTAAGGGCCTGAGTAAACATCTTAACGACAACTGTGATGCTTTATTACTCGTTGATAATATAAGTGCTATATCTATGTCTAAAAGTTATGAAAATTCTAAGCGAACCAAACATATAGATATAAGAGCCCATTTCCTTAAAGACATTGTTGAAAGGAACATCATCTCAATTGAGTATGTAAATTCTAATAACAATTTAGCTGATTTAATGACTAAAAGCCTGTGTAAAGAAAAGTTTGTAAATTTTGTTAACCAAATTATGGATTAATTTAAATTTTAGTTTGTAAAGAGTATTTTCCTAAAGTTGATTTTAGAGTTAAGAGTCACTAAGGTTATTTTGTTTAATGATAAATCTTTATAAAATGTATTCATAGAGTAGAGCTGTTGTAAAATAAAGAACTAAATAGTAATTTGTTGTAACTTAAGTTTATTTTGCTTGTTTAAATATGCTCATGTTTTATAGGCAAATTTAATATGTTGTTCTAAGTTAAATTTGAGGAGGAGTGTTGAGAAATATTAGGTAGGTATATATGTTACATCACTACTAAATTATATTTGTTGTCTCTGGTACTTCTTCCTGTCATCAGCATGGCTGACTAGTAAAAATATATTGTGAATTCGTAAATAAAATAGTTTTAATTAATCAACCCTCGATCCCACAACTTAACAGGTATAATATGTCATAAGATTGTCCCTAAAAAATGACGCACGATCTTGTTTTAATGTTTGGATATAAATTTATTTCACTTTACTGTGGGGAGCTTATTGCTGCATTAAAGAAAAGCCTAAATAAATTTATTTCATGTTTATTAATACAGAAGTTAATCATCATGAAAAAAAAAAGCATGTTAATCCCAACAGGGATTGGGGCCATAACGAAATTTTACATTGGCTTCTCTAAATTTCTTTAACATATGGGTTGGTATGAGGCTGAGCACCCGTAATGTAAAAAAATATTCACTTTGACAATGTAACCGTCTCAGGGAAAGTCGGCAAGAGTAACAGGGTTTATTTTCATTCGGGATTGTTTTTTTTATGTTGTAAGTTCTGGATGAAATTAGGGCATGCATTTAATATGAGCCTTGGATATAAATACATCTTTGCAACTTAGCTTATAGATTATAGACGAACTTTAGCACTGACTGAAAAAAATAATATAGGTACAAAGAGAATATCAAAGATAAGCGTAAATAGGGAATACCGAGGAAAGATGGATTGATAAAATACGCAAGATAGCAACTGACTGAAATCTTTAGAGTGAGAGAAAGAGAAGAGTACCTATGCATGAAGAATGTGATTAATGTCGAGGAGATGGAAGAGTGTAAGGACAGAACACATATACGAGCTATATCGATATCCCATAGCCAGGAGCGTGCATCCCATACAGGCACATGCACCTAATAGGTAGTGAATATATGGTAAAAAACGCATTTAAGCTTGATATTGAGATTTGAAATTCAAAATTTAAGTTCGATTGGAGCTATCGTTAGCACTTCAGTCAATTTCGAATGAGTTATTTATATTATAGGAATGGGAGAAAATATTTATTCTCAAATTATCTGCCTATACCCTATGCACGCACCTGTTTAAAGATTAAACGGAATAAGTAACATGCTACGCTAACATGAGTTTTTCAAATAAATGCACCTTTTCCCCTATTTTCTACGAGAGAACACTACAAAGTAGTTCATAATTAGTTCACTTACTATGAGAAGTTACTCCTAATGAAATGACTTATCGACGATTTTTGAAAGCAGTGATTCAGCACTTATTCAGTTTTACCTTTAAGGTGGCGATATGTATGCACAAAGATAATTTATTTGGAAGGTAAACATAATTAAAGAGCGCCATTTTTGTGTGTGTCACACCACAAAGGGCATCTCAAATCACAGACAAGATTATTTATAAAGATGCGTCTTCAGTGCTCCTTTAATGATACCAACAGTTTTCGCCTTCGCACTGGCCACCCCAAGCGGAATGACGGCTGGATGCAGGTACAAGTACACATATCGTCTCCTTAGTGCTTATTTGTCTTATGTCCACCAGGAGTAATCTCACATGAGCAATGTGTGTAAATGTGTAGGTACTAGACAATGTGAGAACTGAGAATTAATTTTAAAAATATTTAAAACGACGCAAATAAGCTACACATATAGTTTAACTTCTTGCCGCGTTATCCTCGAAGGGTTTCGCATGTGGCGAGTGAAACCTTTTTATTTTTACAGGAAAGGGCCTTACGCCAACCAATTCTGTTCAAGTGGGGGTTTCCCAGCTCCCGAGGGGGCAAGTACTCATTTTTTGTGATGACTAAGTAAACCTCGCCGGTATTTTATTATGGGGTTTAAAATATATACCGAAACGGGAAATCATTTCGGACGCCCTCGTTGGGATTCGAACCCGAGCTCGCGGGGTGGAATGCAAGAACTCTACCAACTGAGCTATCGACCGGACAACTCTCACATTATCGGGTGTAACGTTTTCTTCTTAGCTCAGATTGTGTAAAATGTGATTTTTAAGACAATTTCATTGAGAGATCATCTTTGAATCAAATGGTAGATAACCCAAACAAGCACTGGGGGGACGATACATCTGGAGCAGAAATATCTTGTTGATAAGATCTGCAGCAGGCAGAGTTTCCGCCATAAAAAGCGCGCGAAAGCTGAGAGCGCGAAATGCTGGGCGTGCGATTTCTGCAAGTTTAAAATTTATGCTAATTACAATACCAGATACCGGAGCGAGGATGTACGAGATCTCCTCAGGATGGTCTACAGATCATCGGTGGACATTCCACATTCAACAATCTTACGGGTATAAAAATATGCTGTCATCTAAGTTGCAAAGATTGATATTTACATTTATGGAACACATCAAATTTTGCAGACAGGAGTTTTGCGGTGGCCGGGCCGGTTGCCTGGAACAATTTGCCCGTTGGTGTTCGCGCGAACCAGCCTACCACAACCTTCAGAAAGGGACTGAAGATACTGCTTTTTTCCAGAAGCCATGGCGCCCTTGAGATGGTCCTGGACCATTAAATGGCGTAACAGGAAAGAAATCATCCATCATCATAATCATGGAGTGATCTGATTGGGGAGGTTTTGAATGCTGAACGATGGTTTGTAGGGACATGAAACTAAGTATATAGTGAGGAATTAAAAAACCACCCAGATCACAAATCTTTTTACTGGTGAAAATAAATGGCGACCATTTTGATTTTAGAGCACTCAATTTTTCTTGTTCACCCTTTGGATGAATTACCTACTTGAATTGTTTATTGAGGAAATGAAAGCATATTTATTTACGTAGGTGCTGGCCAACCCTAGGAAAATTATGGCAGACACAGACAAGTGAATTAATAATAAAGGTAGGTAGGTACTTAATTTAAAATCGAAAATAACGTAGATATGCTTTAAAATTAACGTTGAAAGCATTTTTCAATGATGACGCAAAGCTGTCACTTCCTAAAGATTAATGACTGCGAATTGATTAAGAAAATCTCTTATAAAACATTCATTCCAACTATTTTCTCTTTAAAATAAAAATAGAAACAAAAGTTAGCGTAATATTTGACATGTAAAAACTTCAGGCGCCATAAGAGAGCTGTCAGTGCTGCAAGCATGGAGTTATATTAAATGGAGAGGCTATGAATTTGATTTAGTTCTAAACATTGTGATCCATACAGTCACTGAAGTTTAATTTCGAAGACATTGTCGAACGAGATTGTCAAAAGTCCATTGTCAAAGTTCGAGACATTATCAAAAAAAAAAAAACTTTTAATCTTTTAAAACTTATAATGTTTGATTTCCAGCCCAAGTAGTACAGATTGTTATTACTATTTTACGAAGAACAATTAATGAAATTTGAAACAAAATGATATGAATCTTTCAACACAATCATTATGAATCATACATGAACATATCTCATATGTGACTTTACATGGATTATAAGGTTCTCTGATTGAATCGAAGAATAATTGATTCTATGCAATATGTTAATTGATTGTTACAGGATATTTAACTGATAATTGATTAGAATATATTGATTTATTTAAATCTATGTTTATTTATATACTTTAATAAATACAAAAAGGATATCCTCATACATCGACACCTTAAAGGTAAAACTGAATGATGATGATGATGACTTAATGAATTCTTTACAGCGCCGTTTCGTGATGTAGTCACTCCAAGGGCGCTTGTGCAAATGATGCCAGAAATTGGCTTGTTTTCAGTGCATTCCGGAACTTTCCATGGTCCTCTAGCTCTCTCACATGATGTAGCAGGTGGTTCCAGGCCAGAGGACCAGCAACTGCAAATGCACGCTCTCCAAACATTATGTTAACTGTGAATAAGTTCTGATTAACTGATTTGAGAAATCGTGGGTAAAATTTTTTATTAGGTGTAACTTCTCGGACTGGTTATAAGAATATAAGTATTTTCACACTTTTGCAGTGTTTTCTCTTGTAGAAAAAAAATATATATACATTTATCTGACAAATCAATGTTGGACTAATATGTCACTTATTCAGTTTTACCTTTAAGGTATCGATATAAATCAAATTAAACTATTATTAGCAATCGAATCCACACATATAGCAGACAAAAAAGTAGTAACGTTTCACGACCGGATTGCTTAGGAAAAAGTTAACTACAACATTGTTTTTATTACAAGTTCTATCGATAGCTCAGCTGGTAGAAACTCTTGCTCTCAAAACCAAAGCGCTTGGATTCGATCTCCCCCACAGGTGACATAAATGACATCCAATTTCGGTACTTATTTCAGATCCAAAATCTTAGTAACGGCAAGGTTTACACAGGCAACACAAGAAAAATAACCTCCCCTCTCGGAAACAGAAAACTTGAAAATATTGGCTACATCGCCAGAGAATAATGTAAGTTTTTCCATAGCAGTTCGTCTAATATCCGAAAAGTGTTGATAATATTATGATTTTTAAATATATACAAATATACCTATTTTTTTTTTGTTGCATCGTTTTTTAAACTCATTAAAAAATGTCACAACAGTAAAATATAAGTAAACATTATTTTAATTTAAATAAACTGTAATATAAACATGAATTTGCGAGCATCTTCTTCAAAAAACTCGCAATTTTTCGCCACTAATTCTAGTGTGCGAGTTAACCCGTGTAATCTATAATGACCACAGTGAGAAGAATTAATCGCACGAAATTATTTTGACAGCTCTATCGGCCGCCATCTTTAATATGCGCGCCACGTTTGGCAACCTCAAGATATCACTTTAATCGCTAAATTAAGTCATTTAATACCTACCAAAGAAATACGTGTATTTTGTTGCCATAATTAATGCCTCCCCATTACTTATATTTTAATTTTTTTGCGGTAAATTACTTTAAATTTGAGGTATTAAATTAATTTTCTACATTAAATTATTCAAAGTATTGTATTTTTTTAAGATGAAATGACATAAAAAATATTATATCGGTTTTATTAAACATCGCAACTACGCAACTAAGTCACCATAAAGTGTAACTTCTTGCCACGTTATCCCCGAAGGATTGCTCATGTAGCAAGTGGAACCTACTTATTTTTAAGGTAAGGGTACACCAATCGCCTCAGTTGAAGTGGAGGTTTCCCAGCTGGGTGCAGAGGGTGCTGGTACTTATTTCTTGCGATGGCTGAGTAAGCCATGCCGGTATTTTATTTTTGAATCTTATTTAGAAATAAGCACCGACAAGGGGAAATCATTTCCGACACCCACAGTGGGATTCGAACCGCAATTCTCGGCATGGAATGCAAGCACTCTATCAATTGAGCTACGGAAAGGCGTCAGAAGTTGCAAGGTGTAAATTCATGTGGATTTTGGTTTATTTTGTATGTACACATGCAGCATGTGTAAGCGCGAACTCACATGTGGCTGCTTGTGGGCATGCATTAAATAGGAACCTTAAATGCTTAAAATATCTTTCATCATTATAAATTCGCATAAATGCAAGGAAAATTGATTGGCATGTTAATTATCCGTGAGAAATTGCAAAATTAATAAAACACGACAGCTGAAAAATAAATTTAAAATATAAATCTTCATCATTTATTTTCCGTGGTAGGTACATTAAAATGAATAAAGAGTGAATCTTCTCCTTTTAATTTTTGTAACGTTGGTAGTAGTGGCTTCATTATTGAAATGCTTTATGGTCACCTTCAACTTTGAAAAAGGAACGCGGCGGCGATGCGCGCGCCATCTGATTGGACGGAACTGGTTACCTACCTGGCACATCGCTTGTTCCAAATTTAAAAAATTCGAACACAAATTTCCGAATCCTTAAAAAAATAAGAAAAACAGAGTTGGCACTATCTATAAACTAAGTTGCAAAGATATAATATATTAACATTTAAAATTCCTTTTACATGTTTACACATAAATGTATTTCGTATTTACAAATGGTACATATTGTGTAGTCACTTACAATTCAAAATTTTAAATGAACATACTCGTAAGCCCTGCAACCTTTGCCAACCTCCCTGAAACAGGGGTGACATTGGCAAAGTGAATTTTTTTTACAGTATGGGGGGTCAGCCGCATACCAAGCAAAAAAAATGGCGTCCTAAGCCGGGTTGTTGGGAAAAAAACGAAGTTATATTTATTGGTTACATACATAAACACGAGACGTCTGCCCCCAAAGAATAGGTTTAATTTAGAACATCTGTACCGAGCATATATGAAAATAATGAAAGTCTAGAACTTCTCCAAAATGGAGTCTGAACATTTTTTGCTCAATACCTATTGATTTTTTCTCGGCGGGCAAACATCGCACAATTTTAAGGCGTGTTATAAAGCTAAATCTGCCGTTTTTGTTTCTTACACTTTATGGTCTTAGCAAAATAGTTACAGTAATGAAAAAAATCAAGAATGTTTATTATTTTTTTATCTTAATTATAAAGCTTGAACAAAATATATAACTTAATTAAGAATTGCCACCACAAAAAATATTTAAAAAAAACGCGTTTTTTTTACATTTTTAGCTTTTTTGTTCGTGTGTGCTGTATTTTGGATTTTTGTTTTTGCTTTTTAATTACAGAACTATACATTGTTTACGTTCCGTACTCAACATTTTTTTTATAATGTCAATTGTTTTTGAGTAAATATGGAAAAACTGTGTTCTTTGATTTAATTAAAATTTAATTCATTAAGTACCTAGTTTCAGTTTTTCCATATTAACTCAAAAAATATTGACATTATAAAGTAGTTCTGTAATTAAAAAGCAAAAAAATAAATCCAAAATACAGCACACACGAACAAAAAAGCTAAAAATGTAAAAAAAACGCGTTTTTTTAAATATTTTTTTGTGGTGGCAATTCTTAAGTTATATATTATTTTGTTCAAGTTTAATAATTAAGATAAAAAAATAAATTGTTTTTTTTCATAACTGTAACTATTTTGCTAAGACCCTAAAGTGTAAGAAACAAAAATGGCAGATTTAGCTTTATAACACGCCTTAAGAGTCCTATGCGACCAATGAGTTTATTTTAACCCCAAATGAGTTTATGTAACTCCTGGGGAATGTAACTTGTTATATTATTTCAATAAAGAAAAAAAAAAATAACATCTCACTAGTTATCCTTTGACCTAGCAAATCGACCGTGTGACGTCACAACTTTTTTGACGTTTTGAAATGCGCGGACCTCATTGTGTGTTTTAACGCAAGTACGAAATACGCGGATGAGTAATAAACTGAATGAATTACAATTATTGGATTTAAATTTCAAAATATTTTATTTTGCGTGTAAACCTCACACGTCTATGTGACCAGACTCCTCAGCAACCGAAAGCAAGAAAAATTTTACACAAGCTTACCGAAGTCCGGTCGATAGCTCAGTTGGTAGAGTGCTTGCATTCCATGCCGAGAGCTCGGGTTCGAATACCACCGAGGGTGTCAGAATTTTTTCACGTTTCGGTTTTATTTCAAACGCAAAATAAAATACTGGCAAGGTTTATTCATCCTTCACAAAAGATGATTACCAGCCCCCTCGGGGGCTGGGAAACCCCTACTTCAACTGAAATGGTAGGCATAAGTTCGGCCTCCTTGCCTGTAAAAATAAATAGGTTCCACTCGCCACCCGCGACCCTTTCAGAAAAACGCGGCAAGAAGTTACACTATATGTGTAGCTTAGTTTAAAAAACCTTCCTCTACCAACTCAGCTGTGTGACGTCAGTTTTGCGGTCTTTAGAATTCGTGCCGTTTGCTATGTTTCCATACAAACATTTACCTCGGAGAACATAATTTTTTTGGCGCCAACACTCGAGGATGCAGTACAACGTGGCGGTCACGACCAGTTTTTTCACATTTCACATTTGTTTTGACAAATCAAATTGGCATAATCATCTTGAAGACGAATTCCCGCCATTTTAAAAGCGCGCGGTTCATCAGCTTGATTGCGTTTTTTTTTTGCAATGTTCCCAAAACATTTTTCGCAACAAATCTCAACGATTATCTTTCCTACTGTACGCAGAGTTTATATATTTTTTTAATTGCGCCTCATTTACTAAGTCCGGTCGATAGCTCAGTTGGTAGAATGATTGTATTCCATGCCGAGGCTCGGGTTCGAATCCCACCAAGGGTGTCAGAAATAATAAGTGAACTTATATAAGGCACTGTTCATGAAAGTGTTCTAAATTACAGGATTATCACACTTTCTTAGCGTTTTCACAAGTGAAAAAAGGTGCATTTATTCAGTTTTACCGTTAAGGTATCGATATATACGCAGTTTAGCGTGAGTACGTCTGTACAAAATATTTCGATTTCGTTTAGAACACTGCCTTACTATAAGTTCACTTACTATGAGAAGTTACTCACAATTAAATGTTTTATCTACGATTTCTCAATTCAGTGAATCAGCGTTTATTCAGTTTTACCTTTCAGGTGGCGATATATGTAATATTAGTTGACAGGGCTACGACCAAAGCTTGGCTCGGACCCGGCATAGTCTAGCGTAAGTCATCCTTAAGTATTAAAATTAAATTAACCTGGAGGACACCATGTACCCAGAAGGGCTGAAAACAGGATCGACCGCAATGCTGCAAAGAAAATAATTGGTGATTGACGTTTATGAGCAAGGCCACCAAACAGATAGAAGGGTAGCTGGTCCTCAGCGTCACAAGAAGAAAAACCTTCTAAAGAAACAAATAAATAATCTCCTACAAGAGGAATAAAATATATAAATCAATCAAAATCACTCACTTTCTTCTGCGTTGGACTGTACAAGAAATGCTGCGATGAAGAAAACAGACAAAATAATCCTTGTGGTTCCAGAAATGGCCGCCGGACCCAAACATGGCGGCCTGTGAAAGATCCCTGACATCCGGCACGACGCCATGGCACTTAGTTAACTGTCATACAAGCACTGCACTCTCAAAATTAAAACAAAAAAACTAATATTTCTATCATAAAATATTCAGGTAACTTTTAGGTAGCATGGATTTATGTTTTTATTACTGAAAAACACTTTTATTTTGGTTGTTAAATTGAAAAACTATTCGCGATATCTTGAGTAGTGACGAATCTGAAAAAAGAAGAAAACAAATATTAATTGGAAGGAAAACAAAACAAATAAAAGTTGAGGGGTTTGAGTATTGATATTGAGTAAATCAGTAATGTAAAAATAAAACACAATGTTTCTTCATGAGTTGATTTATTTCCTCGAGCGCTTTCGATATTATCACACCATTATCAAGTTGTTATCACACCAGTTGTTCTCTCCATAGTAGTGTGATAACATCGAAAGCGCTCGAGTAAATATGTAAACTAGTGAAGAAATTTTTTGCGTTTTATTTTTAGATTATTAACCTTTTTTTTCACATAGAATGTAGATTTTTACTCTTGTTGTAAAAAAAAATAACCAATTTTACAATCCCCACTATAAAAATGGTGGATGATTAGCAATGCTAGCGGCTAAAACGCAACTAAGCTACACATATAGTGTAACTTCTTGCCTGCGTTATCCCCGAAGGGGTCGCATGTGGCGCTTCGGGACCTATTTATTTTTACAGGTAAGGGGGCCGGCCTCACACCAACCACTTTCAGTTGAAGTGGGTTGAAGTTGAAGCGGCTAAGGCCCGGTATTTTCAACGTTAGCATAGCGACTTTATACTGTATGATAAGGACGCACTTACGAGTACGTCAATCGTGTGGATAGTTTTATTTATCAGTTTAAAGTCGAAAATGCTTGGCCCAAGCCTTTTAAATATATAAAACAGGTGTGGCATTAGCAAAAGTGAATCCATGATGAAAATATTCAGAAAAAAATGCCATTTTCAATGAAACTAAAATAATTTAAATGGCCTAATGGGCGAAGTAAAAAAATACATAATTCAAACATTGCAAATTGATAGAACATTGCAAATTACACGCCAATTATCAATTTAAAATGGCGGATTTAATGAGGGCCTCGCGCATTGCGAAATACAGCCGAGAACGGCGGCTCTCAGCTCGCGGCGAGGTGAAATATCGACAACCGAAAGACGATCCGACTAAAACGCAATTTTTTGCAACAGCGAGTTCAAAATTCGGCCAATTTATCAGACCGTTTCATGTGAATCCCTATTCAGGAGATGATGTATGAAAAATGTGATCTAGAATCTATAGTCTAAGTCGCTAAGAGATACATTAAGATTTAAAATTCATATTAATTGCATACCCACAAACAGGCACGTGTAAGATAGCGCTTACAAATGCCGCATGAATGGACATAGCCCCTGCAGTTTTTGCCGACCTTCCTTGAAACAGGGGTGACATTGGCAAAGTGAACCATTTTTTAAAGTAGGAATGCTAGACTAAAATGGTTGGGAAGAAAAAAATACACAAGGATAGGAAAGAAATGGCAGCATTCTTGTAGTGGCTCTGGTCACCTCTAGAGGAATGGCCAAAGTCAAAACAAACTAACGAATATTTTTTAAAGTGGTAAATCATGAGCTCGGCAAAAATACCATAGACTAAATAATCATGCGTCGCACACCCGGGATGATTAGGAAAAGACCAAGTAAATTCAAATATCGAACATCCGTGCAAAAAAGGTTCCGACTCTTTTATGAGTAACATATTTTCTTGGTATTTCATACCTACCACATATTTTTTAATGATTCACAATAATATTAAATGCATCGAATTATATTTTTAAGAATAATATTTACGAGCGGCAACACTTTCGACACTTCCCTCCCCTCTCCATTCAAATTCAAATTTCAAATTTGAATATTTGAAAATGGAACAATGCAGAAGAGTGTGGCCAGCGCGCAAAAATAACAAAAAGACATTAAATATAAACCTCCCAGTGACGCATCGCGACAGGCAAGGACGATGACTCCTATTAACTGTTAAAAAGTATGTAAATTTAGTCATCTTACCTACACCAATTTTTTCGGAAATAAGATATAGGTACATACATAGAAAACGGAAAACGTCATTATTTGGGTTTCCATATTATATTGTTCTCATTTTGAAACAACAATCTTGATCACTATTGATTCAATACCTGTAACGCAAACGCAACCTAGCTACGCATATAGTGCAACTTCTTGTCGCGTTGACACCAAAAGATTTCGCATGTGGCGAGTGGAACCTATTAATTTTTACAGTTTTGGGAGCCGGCCTTACGCCTTAGTTAAAGTGGGGGTTTCCCAGCTCGCAGCTCCCGCCTCAGCACTGGGCAGCGCGTGTAGCATGAACAGGAGCAGTGGGAAGAGCGCGTTTCCATTCTGCGTTGCTTTCTGCACTGTTTACTTTCCGTCTATGTAGCGCTGAGTGTTAACCCCATCATATACTCATCTGACGGCCAAAACAGACCAACAGGGATCCAATTTTGATAGCGCCCCTAGCGTTAGGTTAAGATATTACTTAGAGATTTTTACAAGGAAGGGGGATAATCTTATCAAATCTAAGTTGCAAAGATATGTAACACTGAGGATTCACATTATGTGAATTCTAACAAGCAGACACGTAAAAATTCGCGCTTGCACATGCCGCATGTGAACCTACAACATAAAAACCCAAATCTCAAATTAAAACATACACCCTGCAACTCTTGCCGACCTTCCCTGAAACAGGGGTGACATTGGCAAAATGAAATATTTTTTACAGCATGGGTGGTCAGACGCATACCAACCTATAAGGAAAATACACAACAAATTAAATTTTTAAAATAAACACATATAGATGCATTGTAAGTCGGCAAGTGAGGAAGGGGAATAGATGCACAGAAAGTAGAATCCTGCCATTGGGTGTGCTAGCAAAATTGGGCTGCCAAGCTTATAACTTATCTTTTTCTAATTTTTATCAGGTAAGTATCAGTAAAACGTACATGCAATAATTTTCGCAACTTGTCTTGTCTTGTATCCTGCCGCCTTTCCTCTAGGGGTGGCCAGTACCTCCACACAAGTGCCTCCACTTGACTCTGTCCTTGCATACTTCTTTCATCTCATCTAATTTCATCACTCTTTTCATGCATGCTCTTCTCTTGTTTCCACTCTGTAGATTCCATTCATTCGCAATCTCATTTATCTGATCAATCCATTGTTTCCTAGGTCTTCCCCTTCCACGCTTACCTATTACATTCCCTTTATACACTCTTTTTGTCAGTCGGTCTTCACTCATCCTTTCAATATGTCCAAACCATCGCATCAAGTACCATTAATAATCTACAATGTCACTAGGCGAGCAGTGCAACTTCTTATTATTATTTATTTTCGCGTCGTCAACACGTTTTGCAGTTATTTACTCCCTCAGCTGTGAGACTACACTAACCCGAGTATACATAAAACTTAACATTTCAACTCTATCACAGCGTACTCGTATTTTACTAACAATCAAAAAAACTATGGAAAATGAA
>OX637341.1:10976470-11137706 GCA_951799405.1 Agapetus fuscipes
GGTCTTGTAAATACCAATTTCTACAAAATATACAAAATATTATGTGAGTAATATAACATTATTAATTATTAAGCTCATCCATTATTACAGCAAGAGGGGGGGGGGGTCATTAGATAATGACTATAGGATGATTGTAAGGGGGGGGGGGGTCGAAAATCGGCCAAAATCGATGACGTAATTTATGGACGGTCCCTAAGTACATTTATTTCTAAGGTTTTGTTGTTTTTTTTATATGACGTAAACTTAAATGTTATTTATTACTTGTTTTCATGGACTTCTAGGTTGGTATGAAGCTGATCACCCATACTGTAACAATTGGTTCATTTTCCTGTTTCAGGGAAGGTCGGCAAAAGTTGCGGGGCTTATGTTCATTTGAGGTTTGTTTTTTGAATTGCGAACTTATATTCTCTGTTTGTGGGCATGCATCTAATGTGAATTTTAAATTATTTTGCAACTTAGATAAGATTAGATTAGATTAGTGATTTAAAATGCAACAACATATTTATTTTTCAAACAGTCACGTAGCTTTTGAAGAAAAACGTGACATTATTTGTTCACATTATTTTGTAAGCAAATTATTGTAGATTTTGATGCTATAGATAATACAGTAATGTAATGCGATGTGTCACATAATGTTTAAATAAAAAATATTGAAAGAAAAACTACGTGCATAATTCTATACCTTAAAGGTAAAACTAAATAAGTTACATATTTAGCTGACATGGGTTTCTCAGATAAATGCACCTTTTTCCCGAGTTTCAATGAGGGAAAATACAAAATGTGAATATCCTGTAGCTTAGAAATATGTCAAGAGCACTGTTATAATAAAAGGAGAGCGTGTATGAAGAATGTTATAACTCTGGATGAAATGAAAGAAGTGTGTAAGGACAGAAAGAAATGGCGGTTGATATGTAAGGTTGGCGGCTAGGGCTAGGGCTAGGGTTTTTGAAATTATAATTTTGAATTTGTTTTGATGTTTATACATATTGTTATTTATTTATTTTAAAAATGTAATTTGTTGTGTATGTTCCTTGACTTATAGGTTGGTATGCGGCTGACCACCCATGCTGTAGAAAATAGTTCACTTTACCAATGTCACCCCTGTTTCAGGGAAGGTCAGCATGAGTTGCAGGGTGTATGTTCATTTGAGATTTGGGTATTTCTGATGTGCAAGCACGAATTTATACGTGTCTGCTTGTGAGAATGCATATAATGTGAATCCCCAATGTTTCTTGTCTTTGAAACTTACATTAGATTAGAGACTGCCTTATAATTAATTCTCTTACTATGAGAAGTTACACACAGTAAAATGTTTAATCCACGATTTTAGGTTAATGTGCAAAGGGTGGTCCAGTCAATAGCTCAGTTGGTAGAGTGCTTGCACTCCATGCCGTGAGCTCGGGTTCGAATCACACTGAGGGTGTGAGAAATGATTTCCCGTTTCGGTGTTTATTCAAACCCATAATAAAATACCGGCAAGGTTTACTCGGCCTTCCCAAGAAATGAGCACACTTCATCTGAAGTGGTTGACGTACGGCCGGACGCTCTTATCCATAAAAATAAATAGGTTCCGAATCGCCATGCGACACCTTCGGGTAACGCGGCAAGAAGTAACACTGTATGTGTAGCTTATTTAGGTAGGAAGATACCATTTAAAAATACTTGCACGTACTGATCATTGAACGTGCAAATAAAATAATTTTACAAAAAAGTAGAGTCCTTATTTTGGCAAATCATTCTGAAATGTTGGAAACAACTGTTGTAGGTTTTCCTGCTGTAGGTATTCCGAATAATTATTGGTGACAACATTACTGATTGCTGTTTGCTGTGTAAAAGGTACGTGGTTCGATTCTAGGTAAAGCTAAAATTATTCAATTCAAAGGACTCTGCATAAATTCCATGGTAAAAAAATGTGTCGACACTCGGGCGGGGTGCTGGGGAAAATCCAAAAAAATATTTTACGAGTATTTAACCAATCTCACCCTGTTTCAGGGAAGGTCGGCAAAAAGAGATGCAAGGTTTGGTTTTTAATTTGTAAGTAAGTAAACATAAAGCATTTGTGAGGGTGTCTGCTTGTCTGCTTGTGGGCATGCATTTAATATGAACTGTTAAATGTTTAAATATCTATGCAACTTAGACTATAGATTATATTGTAGTTCAAAAATGTTTGACATTATCCAGCAGATTGTAACAAAGATGGATTACTTGGATGAAATGAATCTGAAAAAAATTACCTCCTTAAATGTTGACTCAAGTCTTCTTAATCACAGATAACCTTCATACATAGTTTCAGATTTTATTTAAAAAAAAGTAAATGCACTTTCCAGTGGAGTAGAGTGACAATATAATTTAAAATGATTTCCAGTAACACTTTAAGAATAAATTCGGTTTTACTTGTAGGTACCAAAGTTGACCAGAGAATGAAGATATTTTAAAATTTACTGGGATTATTATTTTACTCACAATATTCTTCCAACAACAGAAGGGTAGATTTAAATGAATAAATGTGACTAATAATTAATAAAGAATTTGTATGAAGCGGGTACTTTCTACCTACGCAGATATTTGTATTATTTCCTCCAGTGGAGTCTGGAGCGCACTCTGAATTTTCAAAAAATAATAAAATCAAGAAATAACCAAGTTTTTTAAGGGAAGTTTTCGCAAAGGTCTTGGTGGTAGATTGTTTTACAATTTGAGTGATTTTAACAGTGAATTAAAATATTTTAAATTTACGTGCAAATTGCGACATTGCGAGAGATGATTTTTGTTGCAAATCTCGGGTGAGTCCATTTTGAAATCATTTTACATTTATTGTGTCCATCTAGAATTAATTAATTAAGTTAATAAATAATATTGCAATTCATTGTGTCCAGTCTATAGCTCAGTTGATAGAGTGCTTGCATTCCTTGCCGAGAGCTTGGGTTCGAATCCCACCGAAGGTATCAGAAATGATGTCCCGGTTTGGTGTTTATTTATAAAATACCGACAAGGTTCACACAGCCTTCACAAGAAATGAGTACGGGAGCCTCGGGAGCTGGGAAACCACCACTTCATTTGAAGTGGTTGGCGTAAGGTTGGCCCTCTTACCTGTTAAATAAATAGGTTTCGCTCGTCACATGCGAAACCCTGCACTATATGTGTAACTTAGTTGCGTTTTTTTTTGCGATATTATAATGTCTTCGCAACTTAGATTGATGATATGGTATGTCAGCAATGCGTCACAGTTTTTAATTTCCCGATTTGTTTAATAACGTCAAAATATTTGTTGATATTGAATCATTAATATAATTGAAATATTCAAGAGAAATTTACGTGTGGTATTTTCCGTTGGATTATTGTTTTAAAATGGCGATTAGTCCATCAGTCTCGCGACACGCCATTTCTGCACAAAATGCAAAAGAAAATAATTGTAATGTAATGTTGAAGTAATTTTAAATATTTGCTCGCTTTAATTAATGATAATGAGCTCTGAACATTCAAAATATCCCTCGGCTGTGTGATGTCACTCATAGTAAATTCCCGATAGTCAGGGAAATTTTGCTAGGTAAAGCATTTATTTGATACTCGTAGGATGGAACTAACAATTTCATATTTTAAATTAAAAAAAACGCTAATAATTAGGTACACAAATACACATTGACACTTATATTAATTGTAGAAAATATGAATTGTGGTTACTTTGCTAAATTTCTTGCATAATAAAATGTATACTCGGAACCTGACTCGTATAGGTATACGTCAAACTGAAATGGATGATTTGATTAATTATAAAAAAAATATATACCTACATATTTCACTCGAAAGCAAACTTATTTACTGTTCGCTTATTTCGCAGATTCACGATGTAATTATGATTTTTAAATGCTAATATAGCTTTGCAACTTAAATTATTGATGTGCATCTAGACGTTCGGGGACAACCATTGACTTGATGATTGGACTAGGAATTATTGTAACGAAAATAGACATTATATATCTGTATCAATTTACTTACGAAAATGGTCCACAGTAAGACAGAGAACAAAGAACTTCACTGTGTCATTTAGTTGTAGGTACCTACATGTAAAAAAACTTGGATGAAACTAAGAAATATTTCCAGAATGTTGGCAGTATTGATATTTATTCCTGTGCGAACATTGTGCGCACGCGTTGTAAATCTTTTGATCGGTAATTTTGTAATTTTTGAAATGTAAAATGCATTATTTCAAGGCATGTGGAATTATCGGGTGTCGAAAAACATAATGGAAAAAGCAAGAGAATACAGGATTTCACATGTAAGAACAAGTTTTTTAAATTATTGTTTTTGACAGGGCCGGGCACAACTGTGCTCCAAAGTATGTACCTATCTATCTATGCCGTAAGTTTCCGTTCTACTCCTTTATATTATAAGTCAATGGGGACATCGCTGCAAGCTTGGGCGCGAGATGCGATACCCTATCGATTTCATTCATAGTACATATTAAAATGTATAAGATGTGTGAGTGATGTTCTGAATGAAGATGGCCATGAGAACCAACATTATACATGCGTGAGATCTGCATAATAACTAATTATTAGTACCTACAGACACCACTAAGCATGTAAACACCACTCCCACTCTAAACACCAAATGCAGCAACAGATTCATTCCAGCACAGTCCTCTTGTAATGAGAAATATGATCGTGGGTGCAAAACTGCCTATATTACGTAATTCTTACTTAAATTCAATATCCTGAAACCAGCTGGAGCTTCCGGGCGTTTCGCCCATGTCTGCGATGGTCTTCTTCAGCGTGGTGTCTCAAAGCAAAGCCAACGGAACGTCTGCGAACGAGTTTTCTTTGACTGATCTTTGGTGAACTGCAACAGATCCCGGAAAGAAACTCTCCAGTGTCAGCCGCCGCGCCGGCCATGTAAGCCTAAAACTCCTATTCAATCTGTTCGCATGTTTACTAGAAACTTCTCGCGGCTTGGAAGTCTTGGAACATTATTCTAAATCTAAATCTAAGCTGCAAAGATATGTATCATTTGAGATTTATATTAAATGCATTCCCACAAGCAGACACGCATAATTTCGCGCTCACACATGCCGCATGTGGACCTACAATATAAAAAACCCAATCTCAAATGAACATAAGCCCTGCAACTCTTGCTGACCTTCCCTGAATTCGGTCTTGTAAAAGCTACAGTAGTATAAATATTGCAACGATTTACTTGGGTTCAATTTAATAAAACTAACGATTAAATTTATTTTAGGATTCAGGCTCTGGTACTAATCCCCCTTCAAAGCATCGCCATTTCAATATACAGGTGTATAAGGGCTACTGTGGCAACCTTCTTAATCAGAAGCTTCGATCAAACACTAGTTTTACTTACATCTAGAGACACACACACAAGTAAGTAAAATCACACAGATACACAATCATAAGTAAATATACACAGACATAAAATTATACATTCGTAACAATGTGTTATCGTCTCCTCTATTACGACTTAATTGGACAGATGGAAGATGCATGCTATTACTTGTGGTCCCTTGTCATGGCTGATGCTTTATGACATCCTAGCTTGGATTGATTTTTATTGACCTTATCTTTAGGGGACAGGAGCAATATTCCCACCCCCACTTACCCCCTCTTCACACTGTTCGGTTTCAGTCCGGATCCGGTCGCGAAATGTATGAAAAAGCCGGACTAACTTTAACTCCGGAACGTATTTGAGCTAGCATAGATAAGCAGAAATTAACTTACTGCATTGATACATACTATAAACCCATTTGACTCAGTCCTGTCAAAAGTTGCAGTGGTGTAGTCATACGAAATAAGGCCATTTTGTCCAAATCCATTTTGTGTTTCGACTCCTAAGTATAACACATGCCGTAATGTCTTAAAATAATGCCCGTTTCCTCTAAAATTTCTCAATTCCTCAGATTTGGGATAACTGTAAATGAAAAAGATCTTGCCAGGCACATGAACCTTAAAACTCTCTAACAGGATGAGACTGTCAATTAGGCAGTTAATGATGTTGTGACAAAGTTGTCGTTGGGATGGTCGAAGGGTAAGGCGTTGGCACTCGATTTGCGTTATTGACACTAGCACCGGTTCGAATCACGCCTGCGCCATGTCCTCGACAATAACTTCCACCCTGGTTCAACATATGTCATTAAGTAATTATTAATTAATTAAAAATATTTTATCATGAATAATTAAAAGATAATATTAATACCAGTTTCCGGTCAGGCGAAATAGTTTGGTGAATTGCATTCCTCTTCACATTTTTTTCATTAAAAAAAAAAGAAAACAAAGCGTATACCAGGGTACAGCATGTTACATTGTTTCATGTTATTTTAACGAGTGGTGGGTATGTGCCTATGTGGCATATTGCTTTTAACAGTACGTACGTCTCTCCCACGCCGAACAGAAAAAGCGAATCACGTCATATCAGATCTAGTGGACGATCTCTTGCCTGCGTCTCTGTGCTTCTTACCATTTACGTACAAACGCTGCTAGTGATCATTGCCAACACCTATTCATACTTATCTACACCTTTGTAAATGCACTGCCATTGAAATTTTCCATTAGTTTATGAATAATCTTTAGAGTGCTATATATATGTTTAGGGTATACCCCTAAACCTGTCGTTTTTATTTCTCAAACTGTAAGGTCTTAGTTAACGATTAACATTTGTTGGAAAAAATTATTTATCTAAATTATAAATGCTAAAAAATATGACTTTAAAAATGTCACCACAAATTTATAAAAAAACACGTTTTCATAGGTAGTTTAGTCACCCGGCTGAGTTGCTAGGGAAAAGGCATATAAATATTTTGTTATTGATTACTTATGAGGGAAGTCTCATACAAGACTGACGTTTAGTCGCCGAGAAAAATGTTCCAAATTCAAAAATGTTCAGAGTTCAATTATAAGTAAGTAGGAAAGAATTTTTTTAAATAGTAAATGACAGGTCATAAATTGAGTTTGATTGATGTTCTAAATTCAAACCTATAAAGTGTTACCAGCATTTCAAATAAACACTTAGGTAGTTTTTTTTTGTACCTGCATTATTGTTTTCCATATTTAAAATCTCGGTGTTTACACCTACGCATGTACGATTTCCCTATTTGAGTTTTATCGCCCGTGAAGAAGTTATTAATGGCAATACTTCATTATTTTAACCGTGAATCTCATTTGTTACGGATTATAAATATTACGTCAAAAACTGACAAGTCTTCTTCCTTTTTAATTTATTTTGAAATAACAGCTAATAATGCACCTATTCGACAAGTTGTTGGATTTCTTTCTCGGCGGGGCTACGTCACAGGTCTATGTGATAAGAGTACACCACTGTTGTGTTTGACAGGACTGGCTGACACATATGAACCGCACAATGTTTTTTCCGTAGGTATTCCAGGTCTTACCAGTGTATGAGGTCGGGAAAATTTTGAATTTAGAACTTTTTTCTCGCCGAGCAAACGTCAGTCTAGTGTGGGATTACCGTTATTAGCAACCAACAACAAACTATTTGTATGCCTTTTACCTATCAACCCAGCCGGGTGACGATACAATATTGTCTATGTTAATTCACGTGAGAACCTTAATATCCGTCCAAGGCTTCGAGTCTCTTATTTTTTCCTGACTATTACCTACGAACTACGCACATCTGTAAGAAAATAATTTAGCATTCGTCTAATAACTAATACAACATGTTGTGTTTGACAGGACTGGCTGACAGTTGTGCCCCGTGCAGCGCTTCATAAAACAGTGTCTATACGGAGGTTCCCAATTTTTTTCGGTTTGCGGCTCCGGATTTGATTTTTCCAGCAGCGTCCTTCATACATCATATTGACGGTTAAAAGGTAATAGGACATAAGCGACAAAAACTGAATTGTTCAGGAGAGCATTTTAAAGTTTGAGATTGCAGAAAAATGGACATAATTGTTTTACTTTTTATCATATGGTTAAAATCAAAACAGCTCTAAAATAAATAAAATAAAGGCATTTCTATTATTGGCATTTCTATTAATGTGGTTTTACGTTGTTTTACGATTTTTTATGTCATAAGCGCCTTTAGGACAAAAAAGGTCAAATTCTTGTCGATTACACCAACACCGTACTTCGAAATCGCAGTTGTTTGCTTGGGCATAAACAACAACAAAAATCATCGTAGATCATGGGAGTGAGCTCACTAGAAAGAGTGGAAAATTTTAAGTAGGATAGCATTCATAACTCATTTTTGACCAAAACGTCATTTTCTTTTAACCGTTGATAGATTTTTCTAAAATAAATTAAAAATCAACGAGGAGGGGGGGGGGGGGGGGAGCACAACCTTTAGTCTAACTATTGCCCACAATCACCCCGAATTTTGCAAAAGTTCGAAAATTGAAACAATTTCCTTACAAGGAAATTCCCAAAGTTTAAGTGAATATTTCGTGAGATATTGGCTGTGTAGGCAGGCGTGTGCTAACGATTTCCTTGCATGCCTATTAAGGTGGATCGCTGTATGTATGGAAAAAATTAAAAATATTTTTTTCGTAATTGCGTTGTGCAGAACAGTTGCTCTATGGGGTGAGTATCTGATATAAAAAATAATCTTATCAAAATATTAATTAATTATACTGCCCCAAGTCATCAGAAAAATTACAAAAATACATAAAACTACTCATTTTTACCCCTGTGCTTAAGAATCAAGTATGAGATAAAATCAAACGAAATATAATTTTGTTTATTCAAAATGAATGAAATAGTTATCATTACGTGTTTGGTATCTTGTAATTTGAGAGGAATGGGTGGAGGCACCCCCTAACTTTGTTACTCCGCGCAGACGCGCGTCACCAATTCGGTGCTCTCAGAGATGTAACTATAGTTGTACGCTACTCATATTTTTTGCACATACAAGCGCACATTTGCACATACGAGAGATCTTAAGTGTATTTTTAATATATCAGCGTGTTAAAGCAACAGATTGGCTTAATTTAAATATGCAAAACATCTTAAAGTACCGATAACTGAAAAATATTCTGATTGATCAAAGAACCAAAAGATAAATGATCAAAAGGAGTGTTGATTTGAAAACTGCTGCGGGAAATTAAAAAAAAGCTGAACCGGAAACAGAAATATTAACCATACAAAGAAAAAGCTACAATTTCATTGCCAAATCTGTCTGACCTATCAACTGATGTCTCTCAACAACCAGTCTCAACAGTAATAGTAAAACTAGCACTTCAGAGACCGCTACCTCAAATTTCGTATTCATATTCATTAAAAAATATTGACCTTGGCATACTGGAAAAAACTGTGGAAAAATTTGGCATTTCCAAGAAGGCTGAAGCTGCTCTTGTTTTGGCAACAAAGCGTTGGTATTATTTCAGACAATTCATTCAAAGTTTTCGATCAAAATAAAATAGGAAGAACCCGTGAAAAGCAAATAACTAAGTTCAGCGGTGTGACCATTGATTCTGATTACTAAGATTTGATATCAATATCATCCTTTTTGCTGTAATCGGACGTGGTAGAACTATTGTTAAATACAGATGGAATTGGTAAATTCATTCCAAAAAAAATTAAATATCTAGTAAAACCGCTGCAGTGGTGTATTTGTCAACTCCATGCCAACGAACTGCCTCGCCAATTATTTAAATATTATATTGATGGTTGTACAAGTGGACCAAGAAGTTACTCTGGACCCATAGAAAAGGTATTAAAAAGTTTTGAAGAGCTTCCAATAGTCTTGTTTCTAACTATCCAATGTGATCTACCTATTGGACGGAGAATAACTATAAAGTCTGGATATTGTTCTCAAAGCTTATTAAAAAGAAACACTGGAAAACTAGTGCATTCAAGATGGCTCACAGAATACTACTGCTTTATGTTTTTTTTTTTAACCATCTGACAAGCTGTTAATATTATCAATTATATAATGAAAGTGGATGCTCTTATGTGGTCTTACATCATAACTAACCATATTGCATTAATGGTGCTAGACACTTACACAAGACAATCTAAACGTCGCGATATTTGACAGATAATTTAAAACAGATACTACATCCTATTAAACAGAGAAATGGATATTTCAATCATATAAAAACATCTTACTTGCTTTGCTTTTTTATGAGTTCTAACCTTGTAAAGAATATTGAAACGCGACAGGAAATAATTTTGAAAATTCGAACTACGATCGGCCAAAACTTGATTTTGATGCAAACAATTATAAAAAACCTTATAAACTGGCACGAAAATAATGTGGCCAAGCCGCTTGTTACAAAATTTATGAACGGTGAATTAACATCACGTTGTTAAGAAAATCCACCGCTTGTTGACGAACTAATCTCAAGCCATTTCCATTTTCCTTGCTACACGTTAGCCACTGAAAGATTAGTAAAAATTGTAACAAAAACTTCAGCTGCTGTTTGCGGTCTTATCAGAAGAGATGGATTCATTAAAAGAAACCTGGAATTGCGACAAATAATGCCTTTTTTCAATTTAAAGAAAGATTACCAATTCTCTTAAAACCACATTTTTCTAGGCTTCTGTTGATTGCCATTTTTTCATTTTTTATTGCCATAAAAGGGTATTTTTACTATCATTTATGGGAAATCATGCTTTGTGCTTAAATTTGAACTTCATTATACTACAATTATTTTTTTATTAATAAACAAAAAAAAATATTAAGTATATAGCAGTTTTTTTGATTTTTATTAACTTTTCGAGGCTTTGGGGCAGTATAAGATCAAATATTTCGACCTTATGGTGATACAATTTATTGTTTGTATTGATATAGAGCAGCTTTTGGCAAAACGCAAAATCGAAATTCCCAAAAAAACGATTTCGATCCACCTTAATGCCTATACAGCTCCATGCCCCGCAGTTGTAACACATGCAGCTCACACAGCAACTTCTCTCTGAGTAGATGGTCTCTGGCGAGATTACCCATGTCTCATTAATTTCGACATCCAGAGATGGAAAGCGTGCAAGAAATGGTTTTCCGTTAATTAATCAGTGTCATAAAAAACAGAGATGCCATTTGAGATTCAATATTTCATCATTTACACGCCTTTTTGTGTTTATCTTTTATCTCCTTCTTCCTCTAGAGTCTCGTCAGTGAAGATTGGTTCGACTGATCCATAGTCTAGTGGTAACGCTTCGTACTTGCTAATGAAAGGTTGTGGGTTCGAATCCCGGCGGAACACAAAAATATAGCATTTGTATGTTCTTCGCTGGCTCGAAAAATTCATATACCTTTACGGCTTTACTTTACTAAAGACCGGTCACCACAACCAGGTCCTTTTAACCTTATAGAAACTGGATCATGCTTGAGAATTGGCGCTTTCTATAGCGACGGCCTAGCTCGCAGAGGGCTCTTGGTGTGTGATTCACACAAAAACAGCGTTCACCAAATAAATCATCCGAATATTATTATTATTGGCGATCGTAATAACCATATTAGGATGAATTATTTGGTGAGCGCTGTTTTTGTGTAAATCCCACTTCAAGAGCCATCTACGAAATTGCAGTTTAACAGTTTACACAATTATTCAGCAATACAGCCTAGATTAAGTATATTTCAGAAAGTCCAATACTAAATATTACTTTTTGCTGTACCTACATTTTTTTTTCCTTTATTTTTTAACCTTTTCATTTTCGTTTTTTTCCTCTTAGGTATCCCGTTTTTCCCCGGTCTCCCCTACCTACATACATAAATATATTGCATTCGATG
The DNA here is from genome assembly GCA_951799405.1 of Agapetus fuscipes. Classification (NCBI taxonomy): domain Eukaryota; kingdom Metazoa; phylum Arthropoda; class Insecta; order Trichoptera; family Glossosomatidae; genus Agapetus; species Agapetus fuscipes. The sequence continues at coordinate 10,988,159 of OX637341.1, forward strand.
TCTTTTTTTTATCTTATTCAGTCTACATTCGAAAAAATAGGAAAGTTAAAACGCATTAGTTATTCACTAATGAGCCATTCGTAATTTCAAAATTCAAATCAATAAATCACTTGAGATTCCAACAAGAATCAAACGTGTCAAATATTTGAATGTGGAATTCTTTTATTTTTGTTTTGAATGGACTTCTTGGAACGTTCCAAATTCAAAACGCCGGTGTTGCCGCACTGCATTCATTGCCAGGCGTAATATGACAATGCACCGGTAGGTATTTAATGTTATTGTGGTAGGTATTTATGTAGATGCAGCTTGTGTTTGTGTGTTTATGTATATGGGTTTATTGTTGTGTTTTCTTTATAATATTGTGTATGGTTTAAAAAGCTGCATATCGCATTCCACGGCGCGTCTTATCTTGAAACCATTTACAATAACAGGGTTACCGCAATCTCAGTGCTTTCTTAAACTGCCATTTATAAATCTAGGATAGAAGCAGTAGATCTAAATCATGTCGATACCTTTAAGCTAAAACTGAATAAGTGATTTATTAAGATAACATGGGTTTTCAGATAAATGCACCTTTTTCCTTATTTTCTACGAGAAAAAACATTGAAAAAGTGGGAAAATCCTGTAGTTTATAAGTTCTTAAAGGAACAAACGAAAGAACTGAATTTGACTTAGCTACACATATAGTGTAATTTCTTGCCGCGTTCTTCCCAAAAGGGTCGCGTGTGGCGCGTGGAACCTATTTATTTTTATAGGTAAGGGGGCCGGCCTTACGCCAACCACTTCAGTTGAAGTAGGGATTTCCCAGCTCCCGAGGTGGCTGGTACTCATTTTTTGTGACGGCTGATTAAACTTTGCCAGTATTTTAATTTCGGGTAAGAAATAAACACCGAAACGGAAAACCATTTCTGACACCCTCGGTAGGATTCGACCCGAGCTCTCAATGCAAGCAGTCTCCAACTGAGCTTTCGACCGGATGGACTTGGAACGTATTAAGTTGTCATATAGAACTAAAATACGTACTTGCTTTAAAATTTATTATTTGGATTCTTAGTGGCTCATTTAAATCATTTATTCAAATATTTTTGGCAACCCTGTTTGAGATCGCCTGTGACCAAATATTTACCGGCCTCGCATTTCTTTTCCTCCGACAGTCATCTCGCATCGCACTCTCTCTCACATTACTGCACCATATAGTCGTCTCTCTTCATCTCTGTGTGTGTTTTAACTCCATATAAATATAAATAAAGGTTGGTACTTGGAAACAAAAACGTAAAAAAAATCAATGGACTCGGCACAAATTTCAAAATAATAATAGTATTAGGATGATTCGTTTGGACAGCGATGTTTTTGTGCAAATCACACCTCAATAACCCTCTGCGAGCTTGGTCGTCGCTATAGAAAGCACCAATTTTATTGTCAAACTAGACCAGTTGCTGGAAGGCTGGGTGGACCTTTGGTGATCGGTAAAGGTATAATATGAAATTACAACCCAGCGAAGAGCGCATTTGAAAATATAAATTGTCTATTTTTTGTGCTCCGTCACTCGTCAGGATTCGAACCCACGGCCTTCCATTTACGAGTAGGAACAAAACACTAACCACTGGACTATGAACCGGTAAATACATTTGTTTCTCGACGGGCATATATTATATACTTCACATGTTCCGTGTGGTCCTTAGCAACTACAAATTAATAAAACAGGGCTGTCTGACGTCGCAATTTTTTTGTCTTTGAAATTTGTGCCGAGCCCATTATGAATAAATATAATCTGGTTTCCGATTCTAATTTTTATATTTATGGATTTTTTCTACACAATTTATTTTTAATATTCCTTTTAATAACCTGAGAATTATTTGAGGTTCTGCCTAGGACTCGGCACAGATGTCTCAAATTTGATTTTTCTCAGTGGACAACTATGACAACAAATTAATGATGGATGTTTTACCTACAAACGCGGCCGAGTGACGTCACTATTTTTTTATCCATGGAATTTGTAGTGGCCTTTAGTGAATGGTGTCGGGACAAAAAATCGAGAATAAAATGTGATCATCCCACCGGGTTGCTAACTAAATAAGTAAACATGTTTGGTTTTGGTTGCTAAGGACCTAAATGTCCTAGACTATTGACTGCAGGGTTCTTGTAATCCAATAATAAATATTGCTTTGCTTTTTCCTTATCAATCCAGCTAGGTGGTGTCACATTTTTTTATGAATGTTATTTGTACCGACTCCATATCATGAATATTAATGATGAATTTTATTATCTTCTCGAACTTATTCTTATTTATTTTTACTATTTTTTTTCAAAACAGGTAACCTTCTAAGCTTTCATTTGTGGTATGGAGTATCGGTCTTATTATTATTATTTGATTTATAAATATTATAATGTTTCATATTTTTTCCTATGCCAACATATTTTTTTTATCTGCACACAATATCAACTCAATCACAAATATTTGTATTAAAACCTGATAAGCTTGTCGGTGCACGTTGCTTGTGTGCAGGTAATGTTTTTTTTCTCGGAAGATAGGCTCCAGGTGCTGCCAAGGTGGGTGAAAATGTAAATTTTAGTAAATCACAATCAGTGTTTGGAAAGACGCCGAGCGGGCAACACGCGTTTCAATCACAGCGCTGTATTTATCTGAAATTTAAAATATTTAAATAAATACTAGGCTATCCATTAAAAAAAAAACAATATTTATAAGAGATATAAATGAAGCACTTTATTTTTTAAATATTAATCAATAACGAACTCAAGAAATAAAAATATATTTGAACAGACATAAAAATAAAAGATTCCTTTTTTAAATAATACAACAATATTAAACATACCTACCCTTTTAAATAAAATATTCACATAACAATCACTAACATTCAATAACATTCACATTTATTAAAAACACCCATAAAGCAATAAAAAATCTCTTTTCAAACATTTAAAAAAGTGCAAAAAGTTTATTTTATTTTTTTCGTGTTTTGAGTTTTTTTTAGCTATATGGTTTAAATAATATTTTTTGTTTTTTTTTTGTATTTCAGATTATTTTTTTACTATCGAACTTTTACTAACAAGTGTTTTTTTTTGTTTTGAAAAAAGTTAAAACTGACGGTGATTTGATTTACATTTTCTGGATCAGTTGGTGAGTTCACATTTTTAATTTTCCTATTTATAAATTTTAAATATCCCTAGTTTTCTTTTTATAATCGTTATTAAAAATTGTTAGAAGATTCTTTTTTGTATTAGATACCTACCTACCATTAAATATTTATTCCTTGAATATTTTTTACTGGCAGCATCATGTTTTGAAAAAAGAACACACTTTTTTTACGAAAAAAATACTTTTTTTTTTACAAAATACGTAACTTTTTTTAAAAATCAATTATTTATCAATAATCCTTGACTTATAAGTTGGTATGAGGCTGACCACACATACTGTAACAAATGGTTCACTTTATCAATGAGACTCCTGTTTCAAGGAAAGACAGCAGGAGTTGCAAAGCTTATGTTTATGTGAAGTTTGGTTTATTTTGTATGTACACATGCAGCATATGTAAGCGCGAATTTCCATGTGTATGTTTGTAGGCATGCATTAAATATGCGTCAATATATCTTTGCAGCTTAGATTATAAATTATAGAGATTATAGTAAGAGTAGTCGCTACTTGAACTGTCTTATACTGTAACTGTAGCTATGACTCTGTCGCCATTCCGCCCGGGGTGGTCAGAGCCCCAGCAGATTTCCCTCCATGTTTCATACCGTTGCAGTTGGTATGCGGCTGACCACCCATACTGTAAAAAAAAAAAATGGTTCACATTGCCAATGTCACCCCTGTTTCAGGGAAGGACGGCAAGAGTTGCAGGGCTTATGTTCATTTGAGATTGGGTTTTCATATTGCAGGTCCACATGCGGCATGTGTTAGCGCGAAATTATACATGTCTGCTTGTGGGAATGCATTTAATATAAATCTTAAATGATATATATCTTTGCAGCTTAGATTAGATTAGATTAGCATACATCTTTCAATTCATTCATATCCATCACCTTTTTCATGCATTACCTTCTTTATCAGGCTGACGTTACCTACACTTTTAGCTGAATATATTCTCCGTGTGATTTCTTCAGCCCTTTCATTTTTGTTGTTGATCAGAATTCCCATCTAGCGCTTTTTCATAAATGTATCGGCATATCTCCACCTTAAAGGTAAAACTGAATAAGCGCTGATTTACTGATTTGAGAAATAATGGATTCAACATTTTATTAGGAGTAACTTCTCATAGTAAGTGAACTCATTATGAACTATTACTCATGACAAACTCTTTAAAACTACAGGACTTTCACACTTTTGTAGTGTTTTCTTTCGTAGAAAGTAGGAAAAAAAGTGCATTTATCTGAGAAACCCATGTCAGCTTAATATGTCACTTATTCAGTGTAACCCTTTAAGGTGTCGATATATTTTATCTTTTAAGTACATCTGTGGCGTGTGCAAGCACGATCTTACGAGTGTCTGCTAGTGGGCACGCACTAAATATGAATCTGAAATAAAAAACATTATATATTATATTTGCAACTTAGATTATACAGTAGCTGCAACCTGACACTTCCTTACAAAGCCATCAGGCTTACCAACTCATTATTTACCTCAAACTATCATTAGTATAGTTTATAGAGCATTGGGATGATGCTTGCTACAGACGGAGATAGTTACTAGGACTTTAGGACAGCCGACAAGTTGTAAATTTCTGAGACTAATACAAAACTTACCTGTATGAGGGTATTAAATTTGGTGCTTCTGAATTGACAATATTTTTTTGCACATTCAAGTTTTCGATTTACACTCTATGGTAGCGATCAGACCCGTTTTATTGTTTGCTATCTTTTAATAGATACGGGAAGATCTGCCGACGCCCGTTGAGTCTGCAGGCCCTGGGAGCGTGTTCCCATTCCACAACGCAAAAGGAATGTTCACTCACACATGCACACGGAAGTATTGCAGATGAGTGAACCTAGCTGAAAACCAACTGTTAGGTATCAAATAGCTATATACTGGCACACAAGCAATTTAATGCACATACACAGTTATGAGTGTTGAAAATTGATAAATAAGACAGCTGGATTACATTTAATGAAAAGTTTTTTTTATTTAATTTCTCATCTTCATCTATTGAATTTCTTATAAAACGTAAGTATTTTTCTTTTTTTAATATTAATTTGTTATTTTATCCTCGAGTTCTTTCGACTGTCGTCATTTTCAAGAGTCATTTATATAGAAATTAAATAAAAAAACTTTTCATTAAATGTAATCCAGCTGTCTTATTTATCAATTTTCAACACTCATAACTGTGTATGTGCATTAAATTGCTTGTGTGCCAGTATATAGCTATTTGATAACAGTTGGTTTTCAGCTAGGTTCACTCATCTGCAATACTTCCGTGTGCATGTGTGAGTGAACATTCCTTTTGCGTTGTGGAATGGGAACACGCGCCCTGGGATGGCAGTCTCGACGACCGTCAATAGATCTTACCGCATCTTTTTGAAGATAGGACGGAATAAAATATGGCGGCGTATCAACAGCTGATCACGGTAATTTTTACCTTCAGAATATCGGTAATATTTGTATGAAGACTAATCAGCTGTTCACTAGCGGCCATCTTGGATTGACAGGTCTTCATACAAATATTACCGATATTCGGTAGGTAAGAATTACCGTGTTGATGAGACTTCCAGGTAACCTGTCCTAAGCACTTGCACTATCTCCGTCAGCAGCTGGCTTCGTGGAGCACTAGTATGGGCAAGATGGCGCGTGGGCGAATGGTGCGTCACCACTGAAAATAAAAACAATAATAATCATTATTAGCAACAATTACTGGAGGTGGGAATGCGGCCTTGATGCTGTAGGGATAAACAATCGGAAAACAATCAAAATACGACTTCGAGTAGGTACGAACTGTTACCAAGTGAGTAAGTAACATTTCGTTCAGACGGGGATCATGGAGTTGACTTACTCAAAAATATATTGTTACGAATATGAGTAGTTGTGTTTCGTTTGTCTGTGTTGGTTAGTAATACGTCTTTAAAGTCTCTAGAAGTGAGTAGAAGCTAGGTAGTTGGCACCTAAAAATAATTTGTGTTTGTTTGAGATTAATTAAATATGGAATCGAATGTTCAGGGTGGAACTGGAATCACATTATATTCTCAGGTAAGGGGGCCGGCCTTACACCAACCACTTTACTAGAAGTGGTGAGAACCTCCCGAGACGGCAGTTTCTCATTTCTGGTGAAGGCTGACTGAATTTTGCCGGATTTTTAATTTTGGATTTGAACCAACTGAGCTGAGTTGTATTCCTTGGCTTACAGGTTTGTATGAGGCTGACCCCCCATACTGTAAAAAATAGTTTACACTTTGCCAATGTCACATATGATTCAGGGAAGGTCGGCAAGTTACGGGGTTTATGCTTATTTAATGTTCAGATTTTCATTTGTAAGTAGGTACACATACAGCATTTGTAAGCACAAACTTACACGTCTCTGTTTGTGGGCATGCATTTTACATGAATTTTAAATGATAATCTATCGATACTTTTAAAGTACAACTGAATAAGTCACATATGAAGCTAACATGAGTTTCTCAGATAAATGCACCTTTTTCCCTATTTTCTACGAGAGAAACACTAAAATAGTCTGAAAATCTTGTAGTGCAGAAGTTTGTCATGAGCACTTCCTTATAATTAGTTTTTCCTACGAGAAGTTACACCCAATAGAATATTTTATCCACAATTTCTCAAATCAGTAAATCAGCACTTATTCAGTTGTACCTATATTTGCAACTCAGATTATAAATTATAGATCTGTCAGCCGGTTGTAAAATTAGTTTTTAGTTTTATAGATGAAATAAAACGTACTTCTAATTTAAATCATAAATTTTGTTGTTTATTTTTCCACCATATGTACATGTACTACATTTTATGGTTTAATAACTTGGTTATAATATCAACAAGATGTCACACGATACGGATGTAGCGCCAGAATCCTGCAACCTGAAACCAAGTCCCGTGGTGATGACAATGCCAAAGTTCCTACAGGAAAAATCCAGAGGACCTTCTGCTTTTGTTCTGGTTAACAATAATATACTAGTCTGTATAAAAAACAACTCTGTTCTTTAACAAATTGTTTTTGTGTTTTTTCGGGCTAGACCATGGTCTATTTGCAGCTTTAAATAATTATAATATTAGAATGATTTCTTTGCTGTTTTTGTGTGAATCACACGTCAAGAGCCCTCTACGAGCTTGGTCGTCTCTATAGAAAGCGCCAATTCTCAAACAAGATGCAGTAGCCGTAAGGCTGGATGGACCTTTGGTGACCGATCTTGGGTAAAGATACATTTTTTCACCCAGCGAAGACCATATTTCAAAATATAAATGGTATGTTTTTTGTGCTTCTCCGTTTGAACCCACAGCCTTCCATTACGAGTCTGAAGCGTTACCATTAGACTACGGACCGGTCAAGCTTTCTTTATACACCCTGCTTCTTTCTCTGAAAACAGGGGTGACATTGGCAGAGTGAAACATTTTTTACAGCATTGGTGGTCAGACTCATATCAACTCATGATGATGATGATGATGATGGATGATTTCTTTTCTGTGTCGCCATTTAATGGTCCAGGACCATCTCAAGGGCGCCATGGCTTCTGGAGAAAAGTAGTGTCTTCAGTTCCTTTCTGAAGGTGGTGGTAGGCTGGTTCGCGCGAACACCGATGGGCAAATTGTTCCAGGCCACCGGCCCGGCCACCGCAAAGCTTCTGTCTGCAAAATTTTATGTGTTCGCTCTATTGGGCACTATAACCTTGTTGACAGCAGTAAGGGCAAAGCGTAGTGGTCTTTTTGAAGTCTTATCGACAGAGCATAGCTCAGCGAGACATGGGGGTGCCGTGCCGTTCAGGGCCCTATCATACCAACCGTTCCGTAATCTTAAGTCTACCGTAAGTCTTCCGTAATAATAAGCTCTCTGTCAACTCTAGCTCGCAGCGACAATCTTTAATCTATAATCTAAGTTGCAAATATATATTCACGCTCGCAGGCAGATACGTGTAAGTCCGCGCACATTTTTCTCAAATCAGTGCATCAGCTCTTATTCAGTTTTACCTTGAAGGTGGCGATATATGTTTGTATGGCCCACTCAAAACAGGATTTGGAGGTTTATATTACTTTAATTCGCTTTATTATTTTTTGGTCTGAATACGGACGGCCAGCTACCCACGAATTTCACACAAAACGAGGCAGTTTTTCCGGTTTTTCTGCTGTAAGGAAGCCTGTTTCAATGTTCCATTTTAAAGAATAATATGAGACCGTAATGTAGTCTGGGGTGGAAGCCTCGTCGGAATAAAAACCGTACATGAACAGCTAATCGCTGTTCCATATAAAATGTATCAGATGTTGATGTATTCCTTCCTATCTTCAAAAAGATACGCAACGCAAAAAAAAAACGCAACTAAGCTACACATATAGTGTATCTTCTTGCCGCGTTATTCCCGAAGGAGTCGCATGGGGCGAGTTGAACCTAATTATTTTTACAGGTAAGGGGGCCGGCCTTACGCCAACCACTTCAGTTGAAGTGGGGATTTCCCAGCTACCGAGGGGGCTGGTACTCATTTCTTGTGGAGGCTGAGTTAGCCTTGCCGGTATTTTTATTATGGGGTTTGAAATACACACTGAAATAGGAAATCATTTCTGACACCCTCCTCGGTGGGATTCGAACCCGAGCTCACGGGGTAGAATGCGAGCACTCTACCAACTGAGCTATCGACCGGACCAACTAATCTAAACATATAGTGTAACTTCTTGCCGCGTTATCCCTGAAGGGTTTCGCTTGTGGCGAGTGGAACCTATTTATTTTTATAGGTAAAAGGGCAGGCCCTTAGGACAACCACTTCATTTGAAGCGGGGGTCTCCCAGCTCCCTGTTAAGGCAAAGTTACCTCAACCTTCACAAGAAATGAGAATCAGCCCCCCTGAAGCTAGGAAACGCTCACTTAAACTGAAGTGTTCGGTGTAAGACCCTAGACCGGCCCACTTACCTGTGAAAGTAAATAGGTTTCACACGCAACTTTTCGGATATCAGGCGAACCTATCCTTATCGACTAAATACATAGGTTCGTCTTATATCCGAAAAGTGTAATTTAACTTTTAAATTTATTATAAGTTGAAAACATGTCAAACGACCGTAACTCCAGTTTAAAAAACTTAACAAAATATGTTAGAAGAATGTCAAAAGGTCAAACTTTCATCTTTCTCACATCGATTTGATAAAACATTTTATGATAGCTTACTCCCACACACTGAGCTTTTACTTTTAATACGAAATTTTATAATTTACCATAAAAAAATGATACAAATCTCATTTTCTGCATTACATTGTCGGTGCATGAAACAATGGCCCAAATCTCTCACAACCAACCATTATAAAACTGCTATTTTTTCTCTACAAAGGTCGTATCTTTGTAATAATATGCACGTATGTGAGTTCAGCTTACATTAAAAGATGATTTCTTACCAGTGGCGTAGATATCGCTTGTGTTTTAATAAATAAACAAAACAATTTAACTTCAAATAGGTTTCATACAACGGACGCGTAATGAAGTTGAACTGCATGTGTAGCACATATCTTGCCACGTTCTTCCCGAAGTGGTCGCATGTGGCGAGTGAACCTACTCATTTTTACAAGTAAGAGGGCCGGCTTTACCTCAAACACTCTAGGGCTGAAAGTCTCGACGACCGTCGATAGATCTTACCATTTGATTTTGTAGGGGCTGTGTATTCACACAGTGAAAATTCATTTTATTTAAAATAAAATATTTTTTTCTTAAGCGTAGTTTAATTTTCACCATTCTTACCATTCGAAGTTAGGACGAAATTAAATATGACGGCGTATCAGCAGCTGATTCATTTTACATGGAACAACGATCAGCTGTTCAGGCACCGCTAAGTTGTATTCCGTCCTATCTTTAAATAGTTACAATAAGATCTACGGACGGCCGTCGAGACTTCCACCCCAGTTGAAGTGGCAGTTTTCCAGCTCCCAAGGGGGCTGATACTCATTTTTCTGGTTAGGTAAGCCTTGTCGGTATTTTATTTTGAACTTGAAATAAACATAGAAACGAGAAATCATTTCTGACACCCTCGTCGTGATTCGAAGCCGAGCTCTCGGCATGGAATGCATGCACTCTACCAACTGAGCTATAGACGGATAGACAAGACTCATAAAAGAGTTTAATAAAACAGTCTGCTTATTTTTTGAACTAACAATTACTTTTTTCGGGCTATGTAGCCGTGGTCTGGTTGATTTATTCAGGACAGCAATGGGCGAAACTGTCCGGAATAAATCAACCAGACCACGGTTACATAGCCCGAAAAAAGTAATTGTTAGTTCAACAAGTACCGGCCGTGAAAGCTTCAATGTACAATTAAGTCTTCTTATTTATATTTCCCTAAATTCATTGTTACGCCTCTGAGTTAGTTAGTGCTTACTTCTTTGGTATTATAACAACGTATGAGTACTTACGTAAGTTCCCAGATTATTATTATTCATTGTCGGAATACTTAAGTATTCAATGCACTCACTAAGTATGGTATGTGTACCTGAGCCGTAGTTATTGTAGAAAGAAAGTGGTTTTGAAAAATAAAAAGTTTATAATTTTAACGAAAAAGGGAATATTTGCTATGATAATAACTACACGCAAAACGCAACGCAACCAAGCTACACATATAGTTTAACCTTTTGGCTTCGTATCTCCGAAAGGGTCACATTTGGCGATTCAGGACCTATTAATTTTTACGTGTTAGGGGGCCGGCCTCACACAACCACTTCATTTGAAAACCAATTGGTTAAATTGGTTTCCCAGCTCCCGAGGGACCTGGTTCTCATTTCTTTGAAAGCTGAGTAAACCTTACCGGTATTTATTTTGGGTTTGAAATAAACACCGAAACGGGAAATTATTTCTGACACCCACGGTGGGAATCGAACCCTTGCTCTCGGCATGGAATGCAGCATTTGTAAGCGCGAAGTTATACGTGTTTGCTTATGGGGATACATTTGATTTGAATCTATAATGTAATACATCTTTTTTAAATCATATTATTATAGATTATACATAGACGCATCGTTATGAGAGAGCTTGCACCATTCTCGACGTTTCGTTGGCGACGTAGTATTTTTGTACTTAGTGCCTTATTTGAATCGACCATAATAATTTCTTCTCAGAGCATTCTTCCACATATTATACCCTGTTATATCTTACCCGCACAATGTTCAGCTTAATATTATCACAATATGTACTCGGAGTCGCTTTCTTTTCTTGAACATGTTCTCGTGTGTAGTGACTAGTGAGTGACCTTAAGAAGATCACTCACAAAACGCAACTTGATTTTATATCTTTGTATGTAATATTCGAGTACTTACCTAAGAAGTCAGATCTTGATTTTAATCATTACTTTTTAAAATTCTATAGTGAACAAAATATAGAGAAATGTATGGAAAATACATCGGCACCCTTAGTAGACGATTTAGTATTCTTCCATATTTTTTTATATTTTCAAAATTCATCGAATTAAATTTTTTGTCGCCATCTATGAATTTCCGGTTTCGCAGCCATCAGTGATACTGTCTTGAAACGCTCGTCATTTCGGTTCACCGTCTTTATACCTACCTATATTTATTTCTTTATCTGGGCACACTGTGTGTGAATAGCCATTCACCTCAATTTGAATTATTGTCTGTGGATAATTTGACGCGTCACCATTTTGATTCTATTGTCTATGGCAGCCATATTAAATTCGGCATTTCTATTGCATTGAAAAGATTATGCAACTTGGATAAAAATTAATAGATACCTGTTAAAATATTCTATAATCGAATTGCAAAAATATTTTATATGTAAGATTCATAATACATGCATTCCCATTAGCAGACACGTATAAGTTCGCGCTTCCACATGGGCATGTGGGCACATGCAGCATGTGGACTTTCAACATAAGCCCCAATCTCAAATAAATTAACATAGTTATTCCCTGCAACTCTTGCTCCGAAACCAGGGGGAAATTGGCAAAGTGAACCATTTTTTACAGTATGTGTGGTCAGCCTCATTTCAACCTATAAGTCAAGGAACAAAAATTACACAATATTTTTTTCATTATTTATTTATTTATTTCAACGAAATTATAAATAAACCTGGGATATAGCTCAGTTGGTAGAAAGTTAAGAGGACAAGGGTTCGATTCCCACCAAAATTACACATCAGCAACCATTTTTTCGTTCTTTGTATACTTCTTTAATTTCACCCAGAGCCATAATCCTTTTCACGCAAGCTCTCCTTTACCGTGATTCGTGACTCTGGATATCCCATCATTTTCTGTTTCAGGAATTTGGTCAACCCATACCTTACTCGATCTTTCTCTACTACTACTACATCCACCCATTTTTGCAAGCTAAACTTCATTCATCAATGTTTCAACATTTATTCTTTCCATATGTCCAAAACATCTCCTTAACCTCCACTTTCTCTTTCCCCACATTCTTCCCTTACAAAATCATTCCTCACCCTATCATTCCGTTTTTTCCCAATAACACTTCTTATCTAATCTAATCTAAGTTGCAAAGATATGTTATATTGGGGATTCACATTACATATTATATTCATTCTCCACAAGTTCGTGCTTGCACATGCCGCATGTGAACCTATAACTATAAAAACCCAAATCTCAAATGGACATACACCCTGCAACTCTTGCCGTCCTTCCCTGAAACAGGGGTGACATTGGCAAAGTGAATCATTTTCTGCAGCATGGGTGGTCAGCCGCATACCAACCTATAAGTCAAGGAACAGATAGTCCATTTCAATCTTTGAAAGCTCAGTTGGTAGGGGGCTTGCATACCATGCTTTTTTTTCGTTATTTATTTCAAAACCCAAAATAAAATACCGGCAAGATTTTCCCCACCCTTTACAAGAAGAACTACCCCCTCATCGACAGTTTTTTTTTTAACAAGTTGTCCTATGGTAAAAATCTTTAAAAAATAAAAATAAAATTGTTTTGCTTGCATTCAATTGGTGCCTCAAATAAGCTGACTTTGGCGTTGCCCGCCCATCCTGCTTCTAGAGACTTATCCACCGAAACCGGTCTCGGCGCAATACGCGATTTCCGATCTCTTGTTACCTTCTGGACAATGGCGGTCAGAAAGTAAGAAGCTATAGGACCGCTGCCTGGCCCACTTGTGCGTCAATTTATTTTTACGTCAAACAAAATGGTCAAGATACTTTTAAGAGTTTAAGGGTGATTGAGAGGTCAGCGCGCCCAACTTTGATGACCGAAATAACCCATATTTTGAATGGTAAGGCAGTATTTTTTCTCCAGTTTAAATTAACACATAAAATAAGGTATTTTTTTCCATAAAATACCAATTCAAAATAATTTTATTTACGGAGATACCTTAAATGGAGATTTCCACTGTTCTTATGAATAAATCCTAACTTTTTTTTATTTCAAAACATTCATTTTGATTAGTTTTATTTTTTCTACTTGTTAGTTGTTTTTTTTTACTTTTCGTTGATTTTTTATGATTATTTAAAAAGTACCCAAATTTTGCATACGATATTGTAGCTAAAGTCGTCTTTTAATGGTTTATTTTCCTTTTAGGATTTGAAGTGATATTTTTTATGTTTTCAATGCATTACTTGTTTTATTTTTTCTCCTCTAATTTATAATTAATAATGGAAAAAGAAAGATTTTCATACAAAAAATGATCCAGTCTTTGGCGCCACGGATAAACTGTGGCGGATTCGTGAACTGGCTTTAAATATAATATCTCCTCCGTTTTTGACCAAAAAATCATGAGTCCGAAATTAAAGGTGTAACGGAGTTCAAGCGTTTACGTTAAAACTGGACCAAACAGGTACAAAAATGCATGAAAACCAAAACGCCAGCTCGAGATGCTGTTTAAGATTCGATACATTTTTAGCATGCGGTCTATTTCCTATAGTTACGAGAATTTTACACTTCGGGTATACTCGTATATCTTCGTATATCGACGGAAATGCACGAGTGGCTGTGGTTTAGTAAAATACGTATATACAGGTATTCCACTAGAAAGATTCTTTAGCAAAACATAAATTATTTCGCGGTGTCAGAATATCGTCGCCTTACTTTCAAAACCTCGTATCTAAAAAAAAATAATATTTTGCTTAAGTACTTCTTTCCATATAATATTACATAACTACTACATACTCGATGGTTTGAGCATATGGAGAGAATGAATGAGGAAAGACTGACGAAGAAAGTATATGTGGCAAGAATGGAAGGGCGTGGGTTCGAATCCCGGCGGAGCACAAAAAATATACCATTTATATTTTCAAATTTGCTCTTCGCTGAGATGAAAAATTCATAAACCTTTACCAAAGACTGGAGGAAATGAAAGAAGTATGTAAGGAAAGATAGAAATGGCGGTTGATCTGTAATGTTGGCGGCTTGGGTTTATAAAATTGGAATTTGTTTTAGTTTTGATGTCCATAGAAATGATTATTTATTGATTTAAATTGTCGTGTATGTTCCTTGACTTATAGGTTGGTATGCGGCTGACCACCCATGCTGTAAAAATGGTTCAATTTGCCAATATCACCCCTGTCTCAGGGAAGGACGGCAAGAGTTGCAGGGTGTATGTCCATTTGAGATTTGGTTTTTATGTTGTAGGTTCACATGAGGCATGTGCAAGCGCAAACTTGTACGTGTCTGGTTGTGAGAATGCATGTAATGTGAATCTCCAATGTAACATATCTTTGCAACTTACATTAGATTAGATTAGAATTGATAAAAATCTCTGCAGCTTAGATTAGATAAGTAAATTATTTAAGTTAACCTGCTTTGTTTCATTGCTATAAAAATCACTTTAAGCAGAAATAAAGCACTTACTGCCTCTTTCATTGTACATTTGCTAAGAAAAAAAGTAGTATCTGTCACTTACTGCTTTTATGCTTAGTTTTTCTTATAACCAAAAAGCAGTAAGTGTTATAATTTTATGAATTTTTAATTTATTTTCATATTTTTTAATAGTTACACGTAAAAGGTCACTCACAAAAACCATGGTAAAAAATTGAAACTGAAATCTTTAAATTTAAATAAGTTAGCCCAACAAACTCAAGTTTGAAGTAGATTATCTCAAAACAAATATTTTGCAGATACTTCCTTTTTGGTAAGCAGGGCAGAACAGCAGAACGTCGCACTGGTAAATAAAAATAATGCTCTGCACACAAATCCGTGTTTGTATTCAAGATGCAATAAATTGTTACAGTTTGTGTACAACACTCATACAACACTATTATGTGTGCTGAATCTTTTATCTGAAGATTCACAATTAATTATATAAAAAGTAAAACGCTCTCAAGGAGCGTTGTGTTACTTTCTATACAATTTTGTGAAAAATGAAATGTGTAACAAATAATAAATTAATTTATTTCGAAATAAAGTAAATACTTTTATTTTAAAAATGTACAACTTATTGCTTTTAATTAAAGTCAGGATTTTTTTGATGTATTATGAAAAAGAAACACAAAATTGCTAAGAAAAGTTTCTAAGCCCTACCGGTGAATTCTAAAAGCGTTTACACAACCATAGCGTTTATCCAAAAGTTTATAAAAACTAAAACGCTGGGGAGTAACGCCATCTAATCTGATGAGTCAAAGTTATTTGACATAAAATTACGATTTTAGTTTCATAAAACAATTAAAGAGGTTCTTTAGTCCCGATATTAATAATCTTCTTAAGCTCTCGTATAACCTTATAGTGCACACTAAGTCAATTTTAGACAATCACTTATAGGTTGGTATGAGGCTGACCACCTATACTGTAAAAAATGGTTCACTTTGCCTATGTCACCCCTGTTTCAGGGAATGTCGGCAAGAGTTGCAGGGCTTATGTTAATTTGAGGTTTGGATTTTATTTGTAAGTACACAATCAGCATTTGTAAACGCGAACTACACGTGTTTGTTTGTGGGCATACATCTGAGAGCTTTTAATGTATATATCCTTGTAACTTAGATTTTAGATTATAGATATAGATTCTATAATCTAAGTTGCAAGGATATATTAACATTCGAAGCTCAAATCAAATGCATGCCCACAAACAAAACACGTGTAATTTTGCGCTTACAAATGCTGATTGTGTACTTCCAAATTAAAATCAAAACTTCAAATGAACATAAACCCTGCAACTTTTGCCGACCTTCCCTGGAACAGAGGTGAAAATGGCAAAGTGAACCATTTTGTACAGTATGGGTGGTCAGAATCATACCAACCTATCTATAAGTCAAGGAACTCAACAATTAAAATCATCCTTTTTTTATTGAAGTGAATTAAGAATGTTCAACTGATTAATATTGTAAAAAATCAAATTCTGCATTTTGATAAGACTAGTCATTTTTGTTTATATTAAAATTTGCAGGAACATCATCTTTTATTTATTTATTCTAAAATAACGCTACAAAAAATATATATTTAGCACAAAAATAAATAGTCTTATGTATGTTGAACAATATGTCAATGCCACGACAAAAATATTTCTTTTACGCATCGCAACTAAGCTGCACATGCACTGCCACTTTTTAGCGCATTCGTTTCCGAATGCGTTGCACATGGTGAATGGAACACTTTATTTTCACAGGTAAGGGAGCTGGCCTTACACCTAACATTTCACTTGAAATGGGGATATCCCTGATACGAAAGGAGCAGGTTACTTTTTTTTGTAGGCTCACCAAACTATGTCGGTACTGTAATTTTGGGGTTGAAATAAGGAAGAAAATCATATCTGACAACCGTGGCGGGATTCGAACCCATGCCGTCTAACTTCAAACGTAAGCCTATTACCAACTAAGCTATCTATTCGTAGGTTGATTGATATGAGGCTGCCACTTTTCCTATGCCACCCCTGTTTCAGGGAAGGGCGGTAAAAAATATTTGTGTTCTTTAGAAATTCGGGTCTTTATTTTGTAAGTGCACATGCAACGTGTGTGAACGTGAACTTACACGTGTCTCCTGCGTGCATTTAATTCGAATCTTTAATGTTAATATATCGACAATTTAAACTGAAACTGAATAAGTGACACATTAAGCTAACATGGGTTTCTCAGATAACTGCACCTTTCTTCTACGAGAGAAAACACTGAAGTGTAAAAATCCTGTAGTTTAGAAGTTTGTCATGAGCACTTCCTTGTAATTAGTTGACTTACTATGAGAAGTTGTGTGATGATTTATCCACGATTTCTCAAATCAGTGAATCAGCACTTATTCAGTTTTACCTTTAAGGTGGCGATATTTGTGCAACTTAGATTATCGATGGATCATCATATCCGAATTCCAAAATAGTGTATAATAATGTGATATAAACCATCTGCCGCATTTTGTATTATGCATGCGGCTATAGTTACAGTGCACAATAATTATTTTAGCATCATTTTCTTAAAATTTCTAAAGTGCATTAACTATGCCAAAAAATAACAGCTGACTAAGTTAATAAAACGTCATGATACACAAAAAATGTAGAGAAACATTTATTCAATAAATATCTTTTAACTAATCCACTGACCTGAATTTCCAATAAAAACAAACACTGTCAAATTCCTTGACTTATTGGTTGGTATGAGGCTGACCACCCACTGTAAAAAATGTAAAAAATGGTTCACTTTGCCAATGCCACCCCTGTTTCAGGGAAGGTCGGTAAGAGTTGCAGGGTGTGTGTTCATTTGAAATTAGGGTTTTTATGTTAAGTAGGTTCACATGCGGCATGTGGAAGCATGAACTTATTCGTGTCTAATTTTGAGAATGCATATAATACGAATCATCTATGTTACATATTATCTCTGCAACTTTGATTATATTATATTAGAAGTACAAATACACACTTTGTAAGCGAGAACTTACGCGTGTCTGTGGGCATGCGTTTCATATTTATTTTAATTTCGTAAATTTTATAGAACTAAAACCGAGATTAATCTTTATTCTTTTACTTTCAGTTAATTTATTAATATACTTACATTTTAATATAATAAAGATTCCTCTTGCTTATTTCTCCAAAACTTACTAAGGATCCAATATAAAATTTCAGTGCTAATATACAAACCATACCATATATGAATTTTAAATATTTATATATATTTTTGTAATTATTTGATTATAGATTACACACAATTGTCAAATGTTAGTTCTCAGGTCGTATTGCCTCTAGATAGCCGCTTTTCACATTATAAGGAGAAGAGTTTGGTATTTCCGTTGCGGTCGGTCCCGTCACAATGCCAGTCAGACGGTGTTAATGACAGGCCCGGATTATGACCACTGGGGGCCCTGGTGCGGGGAAAGTCAGAAAGAAGGGGGTCCCCCAACCCCCTCCTCCCTTCCTAAACACACCCTACCTACTCTTCATGCGCCCACCAAAAATATATACTCATTAGTAATTCAAATGATTACTAACGGAGTTTAAATTTTATTTTTGGGAAGCCTGTCTATGACACTTGTTGGAGGGAACGTCGTTTTATCCCTTTTGTAAAAAAACGTGTTGAAATACTATTCTATAAAATTTCCTACAATTCTCCATGGGTGTTGTAGGTCCCGGAGACTCCTTTCGGTTTTTATACCAATAAAGTTAAAAAAAAAATGTAAATAAATAAAAATAAATATCTTCTTTAATTAATTTAATTTTCATTGAACTTTTCAATTGAGATTTTACTATTTTCGTAGGAATAACACCTCTTACATCTATCAAAGCTCTATCTACATGTGTATAATTCTCGTGTCACAGTGTTTGTGGTCACACTCCTCCGCAATGGCTTGACCGATTTTGAATGAAATTTAACATATTAGAAACGACCTTATTTTTAAATTTAAAATATAAATTATACCACCGCACTCGATGTTTCTTATGCCTGGCTTTGCCGCTCAACAGTTTCAGACCATATTTTCAGAAAACGTGAAGATTAACCTAGAGATGAATAGTGTGAATGTTTGGTTCCAATTGGATTTTTTTTTTTCCTTTTGTTGCGCAAGGCTACTTCTTTGGCGCAGTGAAACACCCCGGGTGCAGGTGCCCCTACGACTCGGGGGCCCTGGTTCGGTTGCATTGCTCGAACCGTCCTTACTCCGGGCCTGGATGATGATGATGGTGATTATAACGCGCCGGTGACCTCGGATACTGTATACGTGTAGGTATCCGCATAGGTAATAGTATACCTGACGTACCTTGGCTAAAGGTGTATCATCTCCACAGACATATAAACGATAATTCCTTGACTAATAGGTTGGTACGATGCTGACCCCATCCTGTAATAAATGGTTTACTTTGCCAATGTCACTCCTGTTTCAGAGAAGGTATAGAAGCGCTTTGCTATCTTATGATATCGAGGTTGTATCTTCTCTAGACTTCGGGTATAGTAACCTGGACCTGTGACGTCACTCCTCGAGAAAAATTTCTGGGTAATGTTCTGAGCACATTTTTATCGTATTGATATGTTTTTTAGCGGGTTCTATTTTACTTTTTTTTTTATTTTCGGTTCAGTTACACTTGCACTAGTTTGACGGTTGATGATTTCTGACGCTACATGAAATGCGATCCTTAGTTTATACTGAAATTAAAGTAATTCTCGAAACATGGAGAATCGCTAAATACCATTTTATTAGATTTTACCAGAAAATTCGATTTAACACATAATTAATCACAAATAACTACAAATTATTATCAAATACAATTTATATCACAAATTACCTACCTGAGCGTCTATTTATTTCTAGAGAGATTTATGTTATACTAACACAGACAAACCAAACACAACTACACAATATCCTGAATATTCGTAACAGTATGATATCGTGACTTCATCCGACTGTCTCCAACTCTGGTAACACTGCAGAAGCTGGAGAGAGATGCTGGCCACCCGAGCATGGCAGGGAGACATGCTCTCATCTCATCAGAGCCCAACTACTGCAGTCATGATATGCAGCTCTCCAAGTACTCGTACATACACATATAATTTTCACGCTTAAACTTATCTAAAGCGCTTCATCAAAAAATATACCGAGACTGAAACAGCGCCTCTAGGAAGCGTTTTAATTTCCGTACATCTTAAGATAAATACGTAAAGTTATAATTAACTAATTAGTATAAAACATGAGAGAAGGAATGTTACGCTTTTCCTGCTAACTTAATTACTAATCTCTCATTTATGAAAGACTGAAAAAAAATCACACCAAAACAAGACTTTCTTTTTGATCTTCGGCCAGCAAGAAAGTAAAAAAGAGCACGAAGCAGCATAATAGTCAAGCTGAGAATAAGACGAAAAAGTGAAGGTTATAACACAGCCAACTCATTCAAGCTGCACATATAGTGTAACTTCGAAGGGATCAGATATGATGTGTGGAATCTGTTTATTATCACAGGCAAGGAGGCAGGCGTTACACCAACCACTTCACTTGGTTTCCCAGCTCCCTAGGGTGCTGGTTCTCATTTCTTGTGAAGGCTTAGTAAAAATAAGTTTTCGGTTGGAAATAAACATTGAAACGAACAATAATTTCTGAGAACCTTTGTGGGGATTGAACCCTAGTCTTCAGGCACGAAATGTAAGAATTCTACCGACTGAGCCATTGACCGGAATTGTTGACAAATTGATAAAACGCAAATGCAACTAAGCTACACATTAAGTGTAACTTCTTGCCGCGAACTCCCCAAAGGCGTCAATGTGGTGATTGAACCTTGTGAGGGTTTTTCTTCTCTGTCCTGCTGATTGACACAATTAATAATTAACAGCCACTTTAATATGTTTACTTTTATTTCTTTCACAATGTATACACAATTAACCACAGCACAATAATATTCTTTATTCTTAATTACACAGGCTTGTGGCTATCCCGCCTGGCAAGCTTCTCCTCTCTTTTTTTTATTCTTTTGTTTTCCTTTTCATTCAAATTCAAATCTCATGTTCCATTTTACCTAACAAACAAATCCATCTCGTTACAATACACCTCCTTCCTCTCATAAAAAAAAAACATTCCCAATTTTTTTTTTTTTTTTTTTTTTTTTTTTTTTTTTTTTTTTTTTTTTTTTAAACACAAATTTCATATTCAATATTATAAACAAATATTTGTTTTTTTTTTTTAAATACTTAATTCAACAATTCAAAATAATCAAATAACAATACATAACATTCACCAGTTAATTAATCAATTCATTAAAATAACTTTTTTTTTTTAAACATGTATCACATCTTTCCCAATATTTAAATTTATTTCAAACAAGTTAAAAATATATTACAAGAAGCAGGGTTAACGGTAAAATTTTCAAAATGTGAATTTTGCAAAGATAGTTTAAAATATTTGGGATACATTATTGATGAAAATGGATTAAGGCCAGATTCAAATAAAGTCAAGATTATAGAGGAATATCCTTCACCGAAAAATTTAAAACAACTACGAATGTTTTTAGGTTTGGTAGGATTTTATAGAAAAGTTATACGAAACTGCAGTGAGATATCATATCCACTAAATAAATTATTGAGAGGTAAAAAAGGTCAGAACAATTTTAATTGGTCAAAAGAATCTGAGGATGCATTTAATAATTTAAAATTAGCCTTAAGCACAGCCCCTGTATTAATATGTCCGGATTTCACAAAAGATTTTTTTTTCTTGATATGTATTTATAAGTTTTAAAAATACCTACATGTCCATTATCATGATGATTCTTTATTATAGTTAATCTATTGTCTATAATAGGTATCTCTTTCCAATTATATTCCTCTGTGAAAGGATTATCATCATTTATTAGTTTAAATAATTTATTATCTACCATTTTGAATTTTTTGTATTTGTGTGGTGTTTTTGTACATCCTTCTGCAATATTATTATACCAAGGATCTGCAATATTTGAATTTATTACTTCCATTTCTTTAGTACCAGGAATCCTAGATAATACATCTGGCACTGTATGTTCTTTCCCTTTTCTATGCTCAATCTCAAATTCATACTGTGAAAGTCTCATGGCCCATCTTGCTAATCTACCTGTTGGATTTGATATTTTATTCAAGAATTTTAATGCCATATGATCAGTTATTACCTTGAATTTCATCCCATCTAGATAAGATCGAAAATGTTCAATTGACTCTACAATGGCAAGAAGCTCACGTTCTGATGTCGAATAGTTTTGTTCTCTAACTGTCAAACTTCTTGAAAAATATGCTATTGGCTTTTCGGACCCATTGATATTTTGGTTTAATACTGAAGCTACTTGATTTTTACTGGCATCAGTGTGTAAAAAAAAATCTTTTGTGAAATCCGGACATATTAATACAGGGGCTGTGCTTAAGGCTAATTTTAAATTATTAAATGCATCCTCAGATTCTTTTGACCAATTAAAATTGTTCTGACCTTTTTTACCTCTCAATAATTTATTTAGTGGATATGATATCTCACTGCAGTTTCGTATAACTTTTCTATAAAATCCTACCAAACCTAAAAACATTCGTAGTTGTTTTAAATTTTTCGGTGAAGGATATTCCTCTATAATCTTGACTTTATTTGAATCTGGCCTTAATCCATTTTCATCAATAATGTATCCCAAATATTTTAAACTATCTTTGCAAAATTCACATTTTGAAAATTTTACCGTTAACCCTGCTTCTTGTAATATATTTTTAACTTGTTTTAATAAATTTAAATGTGAATTGAAATCTTCGTTAATAATAATTAAGTCATCGATATAACAAAATATGTTAGTATCAAATTTAGGTCCAAATAATTTGTCTAATAAACGCTGTGTTTCAGAACTTGAATTTTTTAAACCGAACGGCATTTTTGTGAATTGAAACAACCCTCTATTTGGTACGACGAAGGCAGTTTTTTCTTTGGACGATTCTTCTAGTGGAATTTGCCAAAACGCCTTGCTTAAATCTATTGAAGAGATATATTTGGCATTTCGTAAATTTG
The DNA here is from genome assembly GCA_951799405.1 of Agapetus fuscipes. NCBI lineage: Eukaryota > Metazoa > Arthropoda > Insecta > Trichoptera > Glossosomatidae > Agapetus > Agapetus fuscipes. Next base: position 11,011,154 of record OX637341.1, read on the forward strand.
CTAAAACTTGATTTAAATTTGGAATGGGATAGTTATCTCGTTTTGTTACTTCATTGAGTCTTCTAGAGTCCAAACAAAATCTAGGCGTTCCATCCTTTTTAATTACAATCACAACAGGACTGGACCACGAAGATTTGGATTGTTCAACTATACCTTCTTTTAACATTTTATCTAACTCTGTGTTAACCTGTCTCTGTCTTGCTGGACTGAGTGGATAATACTTTTGTTTTATTGGAGGACCTTCTGTCTGAATTCTGTGTTCAATGAGGTTTGTGCATCCTAAGCCTATTTTTTCATAAGAGATGTCCTTGAAATCATTTTCTATTGTTTTTAATTGCTGTAATTGGTTATCTGTTAATTTAGTTCTATTTGTAATTTTACCTAATTCACTAATATTTTTGCTATTTGAATATGTAATTTTACTTATTAAACTCGGTTCTAATTCAAATTTTATCCAAAAATCTATTCCAAAAATTAAGTCTTGTTGTAAACCTTGTAAAACATAAAAATCTACATGTTTTATTTGATTGTCACATTTTACCTCTAAATTTATTTTACCAAGTATTTTTATATTTTTACCATTTGCTAACGAGATATTATCATGGGTTTTTATAATTTTGTAATTTCTTTGTAAAAAATAATCAAATGTTTTTTCATTGATTGCAGAAATAGATGCACCTGAATCTAGTAAACCTGTAAAATTTTTGTTCTCAATATTTACTGTTAAAAATGGTCTTTTATCAAATTGTTTAGCAAAAATGAGTGGTGCAATTTGATAATTTTTATTAAAAATTTGAATGAAATTAAGCCAGCTCTTCATTTCTGATTTTTGTGTTTGTACTGAAGGCCGACTATCTACAAGTTTTTTGAATTACTATTGTATGTCGTATTTGTTCTGTTTTGTATATTTATATTTCTGTTCATTTTTGTTTTGTCTGTATAATCACTTTTTTTATTTTTAACAAAACAATCTTTTTGTACATGTCCTGTACGCTTACATGAGTAACAGATTACTGTGTGTTTTTTAAAATTTCCATTTTTTATAAAACAATTTCTTTCCACATGTCCTCTTTTATTACAAAAGTAGCATACTATATTATTTGTGAAACTTCTACATTTATTCTGTATGTAATCTAATTTTCTATTTTTAGTCCAACAATCTATTTCATCATGTCCTAATTTATTACAAAAATTGCATTTTTGCATTACATTTTTCTCTTCTGTGTCATTCATTACATTTAAATTCTTACATTCATTAAATTTGAAAAATGATTCAAACTTGCTACATATTGTAGATAATTCCTCTGTATTTTTAATTTCAGATGTTGTCAGTAAAGTTGCATATTTTTCTGACAATCCATGAATTATTATGTCCATAAGTTCTTTATCATGCATTCTTTTATTTAATAAATTATTTTTTGATTTTACCTTTAAAATATAAACAGATGCATTATCATGACCTTGTACCATATTTAAAATTTCTAACTTAATATTCCTTTGAATGTCATATTTTTCAAATTGTTGTAAGAATTTGGTTTTAAAAATTTTCCAATCAAATTCACAGTTAATTGCTCTGTACCAAGTTAACGGAAAATCTGTTAAAAATATAGGCATACACTCTACCAAATAATCTAATTTTAATTTGTAGACTTTGGCTAATTCTTCTAATCTTATTATAAATTCATTTGGTTCACTTTCACCATTAAAAGATATTTTTAATTTGAGAGGATCAAAATTTATGGACTCCATTGTGTTACTTTCTAAATCCTTTTTATTATTTATTTTTTTAGATTTCGTCATTTGCTGTATATTTTCAATTTATGCAATTAAAAAAAAAATCATTTCATTGAAAAAATTTTTTTCATACAAATTAAATATAACACCATCTATATATATTTATCTAAACTGATTTGAAACAAACTGGTTCATATCCATTCTTCATTCTCCCGCGACGTTCGATTTTTGAATTTCCATTCTTCTGAACGTAATGTAGGTAGGTAGTTTGAATTCTCTCACCTTCAATATTTTCAAACAGCGTTTCAAATCTTGTAATTTCTTGTTGTTAATTGTATAAGTCGATGTCTTCACTAGCTTTTAAACGTGTTGATGCTTTCACAACCATAATCTGTCCAATTTTAATTATTTCATATTGTTTTGAATGTCATTTATTGGAATCGAATGTCATTTGTTTTTGTTTGAGAAAATTTTCTTCATAGGAATTTCATTTACAGATTTTTCTTTTACGTTGGGCGCCAAAATGTGAGGGTTTTTCTTCTCTGTCCTGCTGATTGACACAATTAATAATTAACAGCCACTTTAATATGTTTACTTTTATTTCTTTCACAATGTATACACAATTAACCACAGCACAATAATATTCTTTATTCTTAATTACACAGGCTTGTGGCTATCCCGCCTGGCAAGCTTCTCCTCTCTTTTTTTTATTCTTTTGTTTTCCTTTTCATTCAAATTCAAATCTCATGTTCCATTTTACCTAACAAACAAATCCATCTCGTTACAACCTATTTATTTTGACAGGTAAAGGGACCGGCCTTACGCCAACCATCTTTTTGGAAATCCATTTTTTGCATTAATTGTATTCCTTGACATATAGGTTGGTATGCGGCTGACTACCCATGCTGTAGAAAATGGTTCACTTCGCCAATGCCACCCCTGTTTCAGGGAAGGTCGGCAAGAGTTGCAGGGTGTATGTTCGTTTGATTTTTTTTAAATAGATTTGTGAAGTGGAATGCAATTCACCAACCTATTCTGCCTGGCCAGAAACAGGTATTAATATCATCAATGAATGATTCATTACTGTTTATTTTAATGATTTATTAATTAATAATTAACCAATAACACCTGTTGAACCAGAGTCAAAGTTATAGTCAAATGACCCAGGCGGGCGTCGAGCCAACGTTATTCTAAAGATCAGCCCACTTGCCCCCCTCGGCGATAACACCGACATTTGGGTTTTTACGTCGCAGGTTCACATGCGGTATGTGCAAGCGCAAACTTATACGTGTCTGCTTGTGAGAATATTTATAAATGAATCCCTAATGTTACATATCTCCGCAATGTAGATTAGATTTTTACAGGTATTACGCCATCCATCTTTTTGGAAATGTAAATTTTTTAGCAAAATATTTTTTTTGCGTTAATTGTGTATTTAGTGAACACAGCTGATCTGAAATCAGTGGTGATGAATGTGAACACACAAACACTTGGGGGGAGACGTGGCCTGGCGCGGTACAGTTGGTTCTCGTGTTTTTTCTTGTAATCAGAGTGTGAATGAATACTAATTAATTAGTTGTGCAGCAGTGACTGTTGCTCTGTCGCCATTTCTCTAGAGGTGGCCAGAATCTCTGCAGAGTTACCTTTACTTCTACCTATCATCATATGCCATATCACAGAGGAAGTGTGGAAGGAAAAAGAGGTAAGGTACGACCGAGAAAAGTATGGAGTGATCAGATTGAGGAGATAGTGAAAGAATGGGATATACTAAGTGAGAGTATAGGTACTGTTGAAATGGACTCCTAAGAAGTATGGTTGGGGAAAAACGGGGTGATAGGGTGAGGAATGATATGGCAAGAGAAGAATGTGGTGTAAGAGAAAGTAAAGATTAAAAGAAGTTTGTTAAGATGGCTTGGACATAATGTGGAGAGAATGAATGATGAAAGACTAACGAAGACAGTATATGTTGCAAGAATAGATGGATGTCGTGGTAGAGGAAGACCGAGAAAGTTATGGATGGATCAAATTTCTGAAATAGCGAATTAATGGGAAATCCAGAGTCATAATAAAAGGAGAGCTTGAAATAAGAGGTTATGACTTTTAAAGTGTTGATTTTTAAAAGAGATGATGAAAGTATGAATTATGAATTTAAAATTAATGGAATGAATGTGGATGTCGTAAATGAGTTTGTATACCTGGGAAGTAAGTTTGAAAAAGATGGAAGAATGACCGGTGAATTTGAAAAAAGAATAATGAAAGGCAGGTGCGTACTGGGTGCTACCGCTAGCATCGCCAGGAACCAGAATCTTTCAAAAAATGTTCGACTGGCGGTGCACGGTGGTATACTAGTGCCCACTCTGATGTATGGAAGTGAAGCCTGGACGGTGAGTGAAAGTGAGATTAGTAAAGTCCATACAGTGGAAATGGACTACTTAAGAAGTATGATTGGAAAAAGACGGAGTGATAGGGTGAGGAATGATTTTGCTAGAGAGGAATGTGGTGTAAGAGAAAGTGTGAAAGTAAAGATAAAAAGAAGTACACTTAGGTGGTTTGGACATTTGGAGAGAATGAATGAGGAAAGACTGACAAAGAAAGTATATGCTGCAAGAATTGATGGATGTCGTGGAAGAGGAAGACCGAGAAAGGTATGGATGGACCAAATTTTCGAAATAGCGAGTGAATGGGATATCCAGAGTCATAATAAAAGGAGAGCTTGTATGAAAAAGGTTATGACTCTGGATGAAATGAAAGAAGTATGCAAGGACAGGAAGAAGTGGCAGCTAATCTGCAATGCTGATTTGTAATGTTGGTTTATTAGTTTGCTACATTTTTTGCATAAGAATTTTTTTAAGTTTTTTGTATAGATTTATTTTTAAGGTTTTGTTGCTGTTTTTTTTTTTTTTTTTTATACTTAAATGTTATTTATTGCTCGTATTCCTTGACTTAAAGGTTGGTATGAGGCTGACCACCCATACTGTAAAAAATGTTTCACTTTGCCAATGTCACCCCTGTTTCAGGGAATGTCGGCAAGAGTTGCAGGGCTTATGTTCATTTGAGGTTTGGATTTTATTTGTAAGTACACAATCAGCATTTGTAAGCGCGAACTACACGTGTTTGTTTGTGGGCATACAACTGAGAGCTTTGAATGAATATATCCTTGCAACTTAGATTATAGATTATTATAGATGACTCTGGATGAAATGAAAGAAGTATGTAAGGACAGAAAGAAACGGCGGTTGATCTGTAATTATTTTGGCGGCCAGGTCTAGGTTTTTTTTTTAATTAGAATTTTATTTTATGATTTAGTTTTGATGTTCATACATATTATTTGTTGATTTTAAAAATACAATTTGTTGCGTGTGTTACTTGACTTATAGGTAAGTATGCAGCTGACCAGGCGCGTGCATAGGGTATAGGCAAATACATTTCAGAATAAATATTTTCTCCCATTCCTTTTAATAACTCATATAAAATTGACTAAAGTGCTAACGATGGTTCCAATCGAACTTAAATTTTGAATTTTACAACTGAATATCAAGCTCAAATGTTTTTTTTTATCATATATTGCCTACCTATTAGGCGCATGTGCCTGTATGGGATGCACGTTCCCTGCTGAGCTGACCACTCATGTTGTAGAAAATGGTTCGCTTTGCCAATGTCACCCCTGTTTCAGGGAAGTTCGACAAGAGTTGCAGAGCTATGTTCATTTGAGATTGGGTTTTTATGCTATAGGTCCACATACGGTATGTGTCAGAGCGAATTTATAGGTGTCTGCTTGTGGGAATGCATTTAATATGAATTTTAAATGTGACATATCTTTGCAACTTAGACTATAGATTATAGTGCGAGGTTGTCCACCTCCCGCAGTCTGCAGTACCGACTCCCTCCTGATAATCCAGTGGAGTCCACAGAAACAGCACCGTGTAGCGCAGTTCATTCAACTCTGAAGAAGATCTTCTTTTATAATACCGGTATGTATACCGGGCCGTACAATACCACATGCAATATCCAGGGCAGGGCTGTGCCAAGGGAATCCAATCCCACATTTGCTGTTGGTAGAGTCGGGATTTATAGAGAGCTTCACATGTAGTGGAACTTCTTGTTCTCCCCGAAGAGATCGCATGTGGCGAATGGAACATATTTATTATGACAGGTAAGGGGTCGGCCTCACGCCAATCCCTTCAGTAGAAATTGGCGTTTCCCAGCTCTCGAGGGGGCCGGTACTCATTTATTGTAAAGGCTGAATGAAACGTATTTATATTTTGGGTTTGAAATAAACACCGAAACGGGAAATCATTTCTGACACCCTCGGCGGGATTCAAGCTCGAGCTCTCGGCATGAAATGCAAGCACTCTACTAGTTGAGATATCGACCGGACTTTTTACGAGCTAAGTCGTCGCTACAAAGCGCCAATTCTCAGGCAAGACCCAGTTCGTGTAACGCTGGATCAAGGCCGGATGCACCTTTTGTGACTGGTCTTTGGTAAAGGTAATTAATTTTCCAACCCAGCGACGAGCATATAAATGGTATTTGAAGATGTAAATGGCATATTTTTTGTGCTCTGCCGGGATGCGAACACACGACCTTTAATTTACGAGTCCGAAGCGTTACCACTAGACTACGAACTGGCCTCAACAACCCTTATAACAAAATAATCAAAAAGTTTTTAAGTTTCATTTTCCCTTACATCTATAATCTTGCAACTTTTGCCAACTTCCCTGAAACAGGGGTGGCATTGGCAAAGTGAACCGTTTTTTTTCAGTACCTTTGGGTGGTCAACATCATACTAGATACTCTATAAGTCAAGGCATTATGTTCTTATCCGATGTTTGCCTTTTCCCTAATAACTCGGCCGTGTGGCGTTACAATTTTATTGTCTTATGTTTTTCGTTGCGAGTTTATTCTGCGTAAATGAGTCCCAATTTTTTCTCGACTCCCTGTCGGCAACCCTGTTTCTATTCGCCATTTTTAAACCGGTCGAAGTGTTGAAAATAAAAGTGTGAGACGATAAATGATACCGGCCACAATACCGGCTTAGAATGCGTTAACTGTTAACATAGGAATACTTTATACTACTCCACCGCAGCACTTTACCAAAAATGTGGCTAATCTAAAACGCTCACTAGAGGCGCAGGTCTAGTTTGCATACATTTTTTGCTTAACATTACTTGGGGCCCTGTTAACATTGAAATATTTCATTAACATAACAACGGTAAGTAATTAAATTTTAAAAACAAAACAAAAAATAGCAACGGTCAACAACGATTATTGTTATAATTGGAGTTTTATACTTACACGGCCGGCTGATGATGCTGGAGAGTTGCTTTCCGGGATCTGTTGCCGTGGTCTGTGGGAGCTGGAGCTTCCGGACGTTTCGCCCATATCTTTCTACAGGTTGTTGGCCGTTGATGTCCTGATTCTTTTTAGCAGGGCTATTAGCTGCGTAGTGGTATCTTGTATTGCGGTGTACAATATTATAATAACTACTCAGTTAGCGCATTAAGCTTTTCGGATAATAGGCGAACTGTTTTGCGAGAACTTAAAACATTCTCGACGTTTCGCCTTTGGCTACGTCACCAACGTCTTAAGGAGACACCCCCTCTGCACGACGACTGAAGATGAACTGATTTTTAACAACAAAAATTGTCACAAATCACTGCGAACCCTGAGATGGAAGTCTTGACGACCGTCGATAGATCTTACCGTATCTATGTATTTGAAGATAGGGCGGAATAAAACGTGACGGCATCTCACCAGCTGATTCATTTTATGTGGAACAACGGTCAGCTGTTCAGGCACCGCCATGTTTTATTTCGCCCTATCTTCAAATAGGTACGGTAATTTCTATCGACGGCCATCGAGACTTCCACCCCTGGGTCGTTTTTGCAGCTGTTTTCAAACACTGAAAGGAAGTGACCACGAGACCTTGCATTTTTGTAGCTGGATTTGAGGATTGTGTCCCCTTGATGATTCCTTTAACGTTTCGTCGGAGTCATATCTGTTGATTGTTGTTGTTCTGTTGTTGCAGAGGCCTCACCATGTCGGAGGGAGATGTTTCCCTCATTCAAGATGAAGACCAACTCAGGAGAATGGTAAATATCACATAGACTTGATCAATGTATACCAGCGTTTCCCAAATAGTGGTACGCGCACTCCTGAGAGTACGTGAAATCGCATCAAGAGGAACACGGCGAATTTTAAGTCTTCCTCTAGAAAAAAACTATTTGGAAAACACTGATGTATACGAAAGATTGATTCTAAAAACCCACTGAGTACCAGTATATTCAAAGTACTATAATCTAAGTTGCAAAGATATGTTTACATTCAAAACTCATATCAAATGCATGCCCACAAACAAACACGTGTAAGTTCGCGCTTACAAATGCTACATGAGTACCTACTTACAAATTTTAAAATCTAAACCTCAAATGAACATAAACTTTTGCCGATCTTCCCTGAAACAGGGGTGACATTGACAAAGCGAACCATTTTTTACAGAATGGGTGTTCAGCCTCATACCAACCTATAAGCCAAGGAATACAATCAATTACATCCAATTATACAAAAAAAAAGAATATAATTAAAATCTACAAAACATCCATAAAAATGAGAATTGAAAAATTTAGGGCCTGTTGCACCAAACTCCAAGCAGACAAAAATCAAAATTAAGTGTGATATCTCCCAACAAATCAAAAATTCGGTTGCATATACGCAAATCAGCTGATGTAGGTACATCATCTTTCCTGTTCAAATTCCATCATATTGTTACGAAATTAGGGTTCAATTGTCTTCAAATTAAAAATACACAGGTCTTCTTCAATAGTTATTTATTTTACACAGTTACAAAATTTATTTTCACACTACTTTCTCGATTATTCTACTTGGTTTCGGTTCACTGATCAGATGGCTTCGATGTCTTTGTTAGTCGCTATGATACTGGCCCGCTCTGCAGGCCATTCGCACCTTTATACTCTGTAGAGCAGTATGATCTAGAACCAAAGTTGCTAGACGGTTCCAGAGTAATTATTACTTCTCGACGCTTCACGTACTACCTAGAGATACAACCAAAATCCTACCTACAAATGTAACACAGTATTCCTATAATTATAACAAATACCTACTTAGCCTAGAGAATTCTACACTTATACATAATTATCGATCCTACCTACCTATACCTATGAGGACTCTTATAACTATAACTACCCATACTTATTTCAATATTTATATTTACATAACACTACCCCCCACCTAGACTGTTTCGTCCCGGAACAGTCTTGACTCTGTGTAGGTAGGGGCATGCTGATCCACGTCGACACCCTGTGGTCAGGAAGAAGTGGCAGTCCACGGATTTCTCCCCACTGGCTCTCGGCTGCGCTTGCTCGCAGCACACCATGACGCTGATGCCGACTCCCGAGAACACTGCTTCAATCATACTCCGGATTATCCGCCAGTCTCGATTAGCGCGGCCGCCACCCATCTTCGGTATTGCCAGACGCGCCTGCTGATCCTCCAACATGTAGTCACGCAGCTCAACAAGGCCGTCCCACAATGCCTTGTAGTCCTCTTCCAGGTTGCTGGAATCCGGGACAACCAGGCAGTATGCTTGTTGACGCCCCTTCGGTAGTCTCAGAGCTCTTCCTTGCGGGCTGCTCGAGGGTTGCGGTTCTCCGAATTTGTATCGGAAGACCCGTGCAATTCCTCTAGACATATCTAGATCTTCCGGTACACTGCATGCCAGTGTGTGGTCCCTAGTGACCTCAAATAAGTCCTTGTGGACTTCTGTGGTCACTCCATGGCGAAACTTCTGCCCTGCCTTCGCGTTCTCCCAAAACGTCTCAAAGGCTGGTGATCTTTCGGATGCGACGCACTGTCGTACTTTTTGGGCTGGTTGGTCATCATTATCGCCTAGGTATGGTGAGAGGCGATTGTAGTGCACGACCCTTGGTTTTCCGTTTGGTCTCTTTTTTATGCGGTAGACCACATCGTTGATGCGCTCCAAGATCTCGTACGGCCCGTCCCAGGAACGCTGAAGTTTCGGACAGTATCCTTGGCGCCTCTTGGGGTCAAAAAGCCACACCCAGTCACCAGCTTTGTACCCCATGCTGTCAGCTCTGGTGTCATAGCGCTCCTTCATTTGATCGCTGGCTTCCCCGATGTTCATGCGGACCTGATCATGGATGTCATCCAGCCTCCTGCGAAGGTCTGTCACATAGTCTTCTCCGGCTAGGTCTTCACCTGGTTTGCAGCCAAATTTGAGATCACAAGGAAGTCGCATTTCTCGCCCAAACAGTATGCTGCTGGGAGTCTTCTTCGTCGTTTCCTGAACAGCTGACCGGTAAGCCAATAAGAACAAAGGCAGATGTCGGTCCCAGTCCCGCTGATGGCTGGACACTACTTTGGCTAAGTACCTCCCCACGGTACGGTTCATCCTTTCCACCATTCCATCAGACTGTGGATGTAGCGCAGTGGTCCTGGTCTTGTAGATCCCTAGCCGCTCACACATTTGCTGGAAGATAGCAGCTTCAAAGTTCCTTCCCTGATCAGAATGTAATTCCAGGGGTACGCCAAACCTGCTGATAAATTCGGTAACTAGAACTTCAGTCACGGTTACGGCCTCTTGGTTAGGGATTGAGTAAGCTTCCACCCACTTGCTGAAGTAATCCATCACCACCATGATGTACTTGTTACCCTTCTCAGTTGTAGGAAATGGGCCAGCTATGTCGATGGCAATTCTTTCAAAGGGGCTGCCAACATTGTACTGACGCATCGGTGCTCGCCTTTTCCTTTGCGGTCCATTGGCCGTTGCACAGGTTACACATTTTCGACACCAATCTTTGACGTCTTCGCTGCAGTTGATCCAGTAAAATCGCTCTTTCACTTTCTCCAGCGTCTTCTTAACGCCTAGATGTCCTCCAGAAGTTCCTCCATGCAGCAGTCCAAGGATTTCCGGTACTCGGCTCCTCGGAACGAGGGTTTGCTTTCTTCTAAGTGTGCCGTCTTCCTTCTCGATCTTTCGTTTCAGAAACCCTCCTTCTATCACTATGGATCCCCATTGAGCCCAATAAGCCTTGACAGTTGGTGATAAGGGGGCGAGTTTTTCCCAGGTTGGCCTTTCTCCTTCTCGCGCCCATTCCATCACATACTTCAAGTCCGGATCATTCAGTTGGTCTTGCGCCAATTTTTCATCTTGCCAGTCCTCATCTTCGGTGGTCGTCCTTTGGACAATTGCTACCTTGTCCTCCATCTTGCTGCAATGTTTGCAGTCACTGGCGCATGGTCGTCTGGATAATGCATCCGCATTTCGATGAAGCGTGCCAGGTCTATGTTCGGAGTCATAATCATACTCCTGGAGCCTTTCAATCCATCTAGCCACTTGCCCTTCTGGGTTTTTGAATTTCAGAAGCCAAACCAGTGCAGCATGATCAGTCCGTAGTGTGAATTTTCTCCCGTACAAGTATTTGCGGAAGTGTTCCACTGATTTTATCACGGCAAGAAGCTCTCGTCTGGTCACGCAATAATTTCGTTCTGGCTTGGAAAGCACTTTACTGAAGTAACCCAGAACAGTCTCGTGCCCATCCTGTATTTGGGAAAGGACGCCTCCTATCCCCACATTACTAGCGTCGGTATCCAGGATGAACTTTCCATCTTTTCGTGGGTAGCTCAAGATGGGGGCACTTGTTAATCTTCCCTTAAGCTCTTCAAATGCTTGTGCGCAGGAATCACTCCAATGGAAGCGAGTGTTTTCTTCCGTAAGCTTGGTGAGCGGTTTTGCAATGTCCGCAAATCTTGGCACAAACCTCCTGTAATAAGTGCACAGCCCCAGGAAACTCCTAGTTTCATGTTTGTCCTTCAGCACGGGCCAGTCTCTTACTGCCTTGATTTTGACAGGGTCAACTTCAACTCCACGTTGAGAAACTATGTGTCCCAGGTAATTTACTTGTTTCTTGAACAGGTTACACTTTTTCGGGTTGAGCTTCAGTCCAGCGTCTTGTAGTCGCCCGAAAACTTGCTCCAGATTTCTCAACTGATGGTTGAAGTCCTTTCCCAGGATGATTATGTCATCCAAGTATACCAGGCAGGTTTCCCATGACAGTCCTCGCAGCACATTCTCCATCAGCCTTTCAAACGTGGCGGGGGCATTGCATAAGCCAAATGGCATCACGGTGAACTGCCAAAGTCCAGATCCAGTCGAGAATGCAGTTTTCTCCTTATCTTTGGCATCCAATTCAACTTGCCAGTAGCCACTTTTCAGGTCCAATGTGGAAAAAATGGTGCATCCTGCCAATGTGTCCAAGGTGTCGTCAATCCTTGGCAGAGGGTAACTATCCTTTTTCGTAACATCGTTGAGCAGTCTGTAGTCCACACAAAATCTCGTGGTACCATCCTTCTTTTTCACCAGTACCACCGGGGATGTCCAAGGGCTACTTGATGGTTCTATGATGCCATCCTTGCTCATGTCTTTGATGATCTTGTCAGCTTCTTCCCGCTTTGCAAAGGGTAGTCTTCTTGGAGCCTGTTTTATTGGTCTCGCTTCTCCGGTGTCTATGCTATGTCGCACTACCTTGGTTCTTCCCAGACGGCCATTAGAGTCCTCGAAAATGTTCTGGTAGCGGCAGATCAAACTCCTCACTCTCCGTTTGTCTTCCTCGGTTAGACCTTGGGAAGCGTCGTGGACCAGGGCTTCCAATTGTGTTGACAATTTGTTTCCTTCGCATGACATGTTTGTCATCTGTTGCACAATGGAAGTTATCCTCTCACATCTGCCCAAAACAAAACCTTCATTCATTTTAACTGGGTAGCTGTTCACATTCATGATCTTGACAGGAATGGTCTCCTTTGCGCGAATCACTGTTCTTGCCACCATGACTCCTTTGTTAACATTGTCCATGTTCTCCGGTTCTATCATACAGATTTGGTCATTTGTACTACTGGAATCCAGGCGGGCACTCACTATCATCTCGGATCGCCCCTTCACTTCGGTATTCTTGGCTAGGATAACACGTGCAGCCAGTTCTTTCCGTCTTTGCAGGATGACTTCTTCATTTCCAATTTTAATGGACCCTTTCTTTAAATTTAAACTGCACCCAAATCTGTCCAGTATGTCCATTCCCAATATAACGTCTTCTTCAATGTTGGCCACCAACGTCCGATGATCAAAAGTGGTGCTGCCAATTTGGAAGGTGGCAATCGTCTCCCCATACACCTGTGCTGACTCTCCCGTGGCGGTGTGCAGAGACCACTTTGTTGGTGCAATCTGCTTACCTCGTGCCACTATGTCGCGTCTCAGAATTGTCCTGGTTGCTCCCGTGTCCACCAGTAGTTCACGAGTTACTCCATCTATTATGCCATTGATAAAAATGCTGCTGGCTTTTCCTCTCACGGTTGCGACAGTAGCAGCAGATTTCAGGGCCTCTCCAGCGTGGGTCAACGGTTGCCCCTTCCCATTAACCCTTTCTAGTTTTCCGCAGCCTGTTTTCTGGGTTTCTGAGGCTTGGGACACTTGGTGCTAAGGTGGCCCAGCTGTCCGCAGTTCCAGCAGCGTGGGTCTCGTTTTCGAGGTCTCAGACGTTCCAGCACTTTTTCAATTAGCTCCTCGGTTGTAGGTAGCTTGACCTCCTCTGCCTCGACTGCACGAACCCTGGCGTGGCCCCTGATGGACTGTTTGACAGCCTCAAACTCGAGAGCTTGGCTGAGCGCCTCGTTCAAAGCCTTGGGATGGGCCAGTTTTACGGCTTGTTGCGTCTCCCATTCCCGCAATCCATTTAGGAACTTGTCCACTGCCAAGCTCTCACAGATGTCGTCGGAGGCTGTCGGGTAAGCGTCTCGTACCAGGCGGGCGATGTCCATTTCAAACTCCTGGAGGCTCTCGTTGGGCTTCTGCACCCTTGTGTTCAGCTGCGACTTGTACAGCTGCTCCAGGCACTTGTGGCCATAGCGCATATCCAAGCGCTGCTTCAGCTGCCCAAAGTCACCAGGGTTGTCCAGGGGTATGGCCTGCAGAACCCTGAGAGCGTCTCCTCGGAGCGACAGGCTGAGAACCGAAGCCTTCTTCTGCTGGCTCCAGGCTCCCATCATGGCAGCCGTCTCAAAGAGGGTCAAGTATTCCTCCCACGACGTCTTCCCGTCGAAGGTTGGGAGGTTGTGCTTGGCTAGGGAAGGGTCATCATCCCCTCTTGTGATCCTGGTTGGAGTTGAGCATCCCTGGTCGGTCTCGTCGTGAAGGCCGCCTTTGGGGGAGATTCTGGTGGACTCCATCTGGCACTTGTCAGCCAGCTCGGCACGCAGACGGTCTTCCAGGTTTGACATCCGAGTCTCCATTTCCCCCTTCAGGGCCGAGAGGTTGGTTGTCATCTTCTCCTCTATTTCTCCTTTCAGGGTTGTGAGACTATCCGCTATCTCCGCCTTCAGGGTCCTGGCGTTGTCAGCCATCTCCGCCTTCAGGTCTTCCCTCAGGGTCTTGGAATTGTCAGCCATTTTCTCCTCCAGGGTCCTGGCGTTGTCAGCCATCTTCTCCTCCAGCCCGGTCAGGTCCTCCTTCAGGGTCTTGGCGTTGTCAGCCATCTTCTCCTCCAGCCCGGTCAGGTCCTCCTTCACGGTCTTGGCGTTGTCAGCCATCTCAGTCTTCAGTCCTGTCAGGTTACTGTTGATGCTGATATTTAGCTCGTCCAAGGCGCGGTCCCCTCCAGACGCCATGACAAAATATGCCGGGTCTTCGCCTGACTGTTCCAAGGCCTCTATGAGGCGTGCTTGTAAGGCTGCCTTTCCTCCTGAGGTCTCCAGGTCCCTCTCCAGAAGCTCATTTTTAAGCTCAGTGACTTTGAGGTCCTTGACGTTCACTTTAGTTGCCATTTTTTTTTTCAAAATTTACGTCAAAACAAAAAAAATATTTTCAAATTTATTTAATACGAGTTTTATATATAGAGCTGTTTTGAATACGTACTTTAGCAAAATAATAATTTATCTGATTACACTGTGAGTAGGTACTGTCTTTTAATATTTATTTTTAATTCACCAATATTTTTTTTACATAATAATGTCTGATAGTACATAATTATTTATTTCGTCTCAAGTCTTTCAAACACACAGGTAGGTATTTAATGTACATTCACACACTTGTAAACGAAGGGCAGTTATTCAAAAACTTTTTCTCGATGAATCTGGAACGTTCTTTTGTAATATTTTTCAAGATTTTTATTTATTTATTTTATTTTTTAATCACACGCAATAATAAAAAAAAAAACTATGGTCCAATTTGATGACTTTCTCAATGCGGTAAAATAGTCATTATGTTATGTCCAGAATTATGTTCCATATGATGTTCCAGAATTTTTTTTGAACTTGCTTTTTTCGTCTTTTCTTTTAACAAAAATTTATTTAAACACTTGTTTTCACAAAAGTCAGTTCACACAAAGTTCAATTTGACTAAAGTTCATTTTAACACTATTTAATTTATTTTATTTATTTTTAGGAAGAAGATCTTAGTTTTTCTTGACAATTCCGCACCTGACGCCAATTGTTACGAAATTAGGGTTCAATTGTCTTCAAATTAAAAATACACAGGTCTTCTTCAATAGTTATTTATTTTACACAGTTACAAAATTTATTTTCACACTACTTTCTCGATTATTCTACTTGGTTTCGGTTCACTGATCAGATGGCTTCGATGTCTTTGTTAGTCGCTATGATACTGGCCCGCTCTGCAGGCCATTCGCACCTTTATACTCTGTAGAGCAGTATGATCTAGAACCAAAGTTGCTAGACGGTTCCAGAGTAATTATTACTTCTCGACGCTTCACGTACTACCTAGAGATACAACCAAAATCCTACCTACAAATGTAACACAGTATTCCTATAATTATAACAAATACCTACTTAGCCTAGAGAATTCTACACTTATACATAATTATCGATCCTACCTACCTATACCTATGAGGACTCTTATAACTATAACTACCCATACTTATTTCAATATTTATATTTACATAACAATATTATGACCCACTTCCGAGAAATATTTAACCGAGGTCCTTACCAGAATTAAGGGCCTTTTGCACCAACCTCCAATCAATATTTGATTAACACATCAAATTTGATTGCTTAATTCGGGTAATAATATGATGGAATTTGAACAGGAAATATGATGAACATCAGCTGACTTACGTATATGCAACCAAATGTTTGATTTGCAAGGGAGAAATCACACTTAATTTTGTTTTTTTTCTGATTGGAGTTTGGTGCAACAGGCCCTTAGCCTTAGCCGCCAACATTACAGATCGAATCGCCAATTTTTCTGGTCCTTAACGTACTTCTTCCATTGCATCCAGAGTCATAACCTTTTTAATACAATGATCATTGTTATTCGATTGTTATTCGATTGTTGTTCGATTGTTGTTCGATTGTTGTTCGATTGTTGTTCGATTGTTCGAATCCCGGCGGAGCACAAAAAATATACCATTTATATTTTCAAATTTGCTCATCGCTGAGTTGAAAAATTCATAAACCTTTACCAATGACCGGTCATCAAAGGTCCATCCAGCCTTACAGCAACTGGGTTTTGCTTGAGAATTGGCGCTTTGTATCGACGACGACCAAGCTCGTAAAAAGGTCGATAGCTCAATTGGTAGAATGCTTGCATTCTATGCCGAGAGCGAGGGTTCGATCTCAAGGTTTACTCAGCCTTCACAAGAAATAAGAACCAACCCCCCCGGGAGCTCGGAAACCCCCACTTCAACTGAAAGTGGTAGGTGTGAAGCCAGCCCCCTTACCCGTAAAAATAAATAGGTCCTGAATCGCCAAATGCGATCCCTTCGGGGATAACGCAAGCAAGAAGTAACACTATATGTGTAGCTGGGTTGCGTTTTTTTTATCATGATGGTAATCCCGTTCTTGCAGTGGCAGCAGACCGAGGACTTTGGTCGGCGCAAGGAGATCCGCGCGCACATGTACCGCCTGCGGGAGGAGCGCCTGAAGAACCTGTACGGAGCCGAGGAGGCCCCAGCCGGCAGCCAGCTGGCTCCAGGACCTGGCAAGAGAGGAGCAGGGGCCTGCGGACCTCCGCACTCGGACTCCTTCGCCGACCAGAGCTTCCAGAGCCTCAAGTCCAAGGAAGTCAGGGACGCGGGATCACCAACCAGAGACTACAACTTCAAACTTGATGGTAATAATAATAATCATCTAAGTTGCAAAGATTTTAACATTGTAGATTCATATTAAATGCATGCCCACAAACAGACACGTGTACGTTCGCACTTACAAATGATGCATGTGTACTTACAATTCAAAAACCAAACCTCAAATGAACATAAGCCCTGCAACTCTTGCCGACCTTCCAGGGATAACATTGGTAAGTGGGGGGTTTCTGGAACTCATTTCTTGTGAAGACTGAGTAAACCTTGCCAGTATTTTGTTTTGGGCTTGATTTAAACACCGAAACGGGAAATAATTTTTGATACCCTCGGCCTCGGTGGGATTTGAGCCCCAGCTCTCGGTATGGAATGCAAGCACTCTACCAACTGAGCTATCGGCCACACATATTATATTCATTGACTCCATTCTGAAGATTGAAACAAATGAAAAAGTGAATGAAGAAACCTCCATTCTAGTGTGCAGTTTGCTTCTATTATCTGTTGTGGTCTAACGGAGCTGTGGCTGGAGCTTGCGGACGTTTGGCCCATGTCTGCAATGAGCTTCTTCAGGGAGAGGATGCAGTTATGTGATGTTGAGGAAACCATCATAAATAAATAATCATTTCAAATAATTTAAAAGTTTATGGTTGGTTCTGCAGCTATAAGCAGAGAAGTGTTTGTATTGTCAACATTATATTTTGTGCAAACACCTTTCAGTACAAGAAAAAGAATTATAATATTACTTATTGTTGTTGCAGATCCAGAAAGTTCCAACGCAGAATGGAAGGTGATGTCACAAAACGAAATCAGTGAGGATGGCAAAACTCAGTCTCGTACAACCATAGCACAAGCAGCAGGAGAGAGAGAAATAGAAGGAGGCAAAGCCAATTTTGCTGCCCTCCAAGAGTCACAGAAATCTGTCACACAACACGAAGACGCGAACAGTAAACTGTACAGCGAGCAAAAAGGATCTACAAATGTGGTGCAAGAGCAAGCTGTGTCCAAAACGGATGATGGTACAATTTCAACATCAAAAAAGAGCTCTGTTGCAACGTCTTCCATCAAATCGACTGTCAACCAGAAATTTGACACCTCTGAAGACTTTGACAAAGATGGAGAAGGAGGATTTGATCAAGACAGATTCGAAACGTCAAGCATCAAATCAAGTCAGAGTAGCAGCGATGTCAAAAGCAGCCGGAAAGTCCTGGAAAACATCTCGAATGTATCAACTTCAAGAAGTGTTTCGTCTTCGTCTGTTAAGAATCAAGGAATCAATGTTCCAGCGGAAGGGGAATTGATCTCAAGGAAGGTGGAGCATCCGGATGATTTCACTGAAGTGGTCACTGAAACGAGGAAGCTTCAAGATGGAAGCACAGTGACTAGCACTACACGTGAGACCAGAGGTTCTTACAGCACCAAATCTGGAAGGCAAGCTACATCTTGCATTGATTCCGATCAGAATGTTTCATCAACAGCACAGCAATTCTCCGAAAGAAGTGTTACAAGCAATATTGGGAAAGAAAGTAAAAAGATAATGTCCGATAAGGCTTCGGAAGTGAAGAATGTGAGTAACTACGAAACGGATATAAAAAACTCGATTACAGAAAGTGTGGCAAGCAGACAGGGTGTGGATGTTTCTGATTTGGATGAGCAAGAAAGTGAAAGCCGCACAAATGTGCAAGAAACAAAAAAAGCAGTGTCAAATGTTATTGACAAACAAAGCCAATCCATTGTTGAGAGGATGACAGACAGTAGATCAGCAAGTCGGCAAGATTCAGAAATTGCCACAAGAAAAGTAAAAAACGACCACTTGAAGTCAAGCCATAATTTTGGAACCTCTTCCTACACTGAAGACTCGACAGCAACTTCAAATATTGATGAAAATAACTATGCCAAGATTGATCAAATCAGGGAGACATGTTCTAATGTTGATGAAGATATTCATCGTGTTGATAAAAAGGTTTTGGAGAGTGAATTCCCTAAACCAGACGCAAAGGACGACACATACAAGAAATCAACAACTGGAGACTACTCTACCACTTACAACTCTGACTACACAACTAAACGCATTAGTGTCGACATAAGTCCAACTCATGACGCCTTCGCGAGGTCTCTGAGGTCGAGTCCAGATAATCCTCTGCAACCAAGTGGAGGATCATCTTCCAGGGGAAGTACGAGGAGTCTGAAAACAAGCATGTCATCTTTAAGAAGCAGTATCAGCCCAGAGAAAAGAACAAGCAAAGATTACAGAAGAAAGAGCACTGACAGGTCACCAAGTCCAACTAAGAGAGTTTCTTCTCCTGTTAAAAATGTTGTCGAAGATAAATTCATTGAAAAAAAGGTAACTGAGAACTATGTGTCCCCTGAAGAGATAATATATCCCAAAAAGGCATACACAGTTGGTGGATCGGAGCCTCCAAATAATACCCGTGAAAGTTCTCCTGGAAAAAGTCCAGATAGATATTGCAAGTCGCCTTATCAAGAGCAACCTTCGAGGTACAGCCCAGAAAGAGGCTATGACTCTCCTTCCCCAAGAAGTGTTTCTCCAAATAAGTATGCTCCAACTCGCAGCACCATCCAGGAGACTGTTGAAAGTTCAAGGAAAACGGATAAAATTTATTCATCAAAGAGACCAGATGACTCACCATCAAGGAGTCCAGCGAGGCCAGCAAAGAATACATCTTATTCTTACCCAAGAGATGATTCTCCTCCAGTTAGTCCAGTTCGAGGAAAAACTTCGAGTCCAACGAAAGGACTATCTTCACTCAGTCCAACTCGTAAACCAACCATGAGTCCAAATAAAGGATCACCATCTGTGAGTCCAACACGTAAACCAACTATGAGTCCAACTAAAGGAACACCATCTGTAAGTCCAACACGTAGACCAACTATGAGTCCAACCAAAGGATCACCATCTGTAAGTCCAACTCGTAAACCTTCAACCAGTCCTTCAAAGGATTCCCCATCCAAGTCGCCAACACATAGTTCTGCAAACAAGAAAACATCATATGAAGATAAAACTAAAAGTTACACAAAAGAAACAACTACAAAATACCGAGAAACAAATGTAAGTCCAACTAGAGGATCTCGTGGAGTAAGCCCAACAAGAAAAGATTCCCCAGTAAAGTCATCTCCATCAGTTTCTCCCGCAAGGTCGTCTGCAAGTCCAGGAAGAGAAATGAAGTCAAAGGTTCCTGTGAGAACTTATTCACGTGAGTCAACTCCGAGCCCAACGAGGAATGTTTCTGTTTGTCCATCTCGTCCGAAGGATTCACCCAAAGTGGTCAGAAGCAGAGACAGCTCTCCAACTACATCTGTCAGTGAAATAGAGTTCATCAGCACCAACAAAAACAGTCATTTGATCACAGATTTGGATGACGTTGATCTTTCCTATGCGAAGAGTGCCGATGATGTTGACTTCAAGAGACGTCCAGAAACATTGAACGTTTCTAGAAATGAAATCACCATAACAAGTGAAAGAGAATCCCACAAAAAAGATTCAAAGAAAACAGAAGTTAAAAGAAAGAGTTCATTAAAGAAGTCTTCCATTAGCAATGAAGCTACCACTCCTCAAGAACTACCATCTACAACATTCCAAGTTTCTCCTGACAGAGATTGTAAGCCAGTAGATGGGCATAAGGTGGTTAAGAAGGATAATCCAGAAGAAAAAATCCAGGAGAAGAAATTCAAAGAGAAGCCACCATTTGTAAGGAGTGAAACCTACGAAGAGCGCTGCAGAAAGATCCTCGGGATGCCAGATAAGAAGACTCTTGTGGAAGGAGCTGAAAAGAACCTGTCGGAGATTTTGGGAATTTTGCCGATGGGTAAAGTGACTAGAAGATCTCCATCTGTTTCAAGCAACTCTCCTTATTCCAGTCCTGAGAGGGAGCTGAGCGTAGGAGTCAAATCTGCAGAACTGGTGGACGAAAGCACTGGAACAGCTCCAAGGAAGTCGTCATTGAAGAAGACAAGTGATAGTCAGTACAGGAATCTGGTTGATGCTGAATACATCACTGTTGATGATAAGGGAATTGTAAGGTCAGCTGATAAAATTGATCAAAACATTGCAAATGAAGATAGGCTCGCGAAATACAAGAAAAATGAATCGGAGATGTTCATTGATAATGAAATCAAGAGGGAGAAAGACAACGGGTCAAAAGATATTGATGAGACAAATAAAACAGGAACTTACACAAGAAGTAAGAGCCCTGAGAAGTCACCTAGAAATCTGTCGCCAGCAAAATCTCCCAGAGAGCTTTCTCCTGAGAAACTTGCAAGGACACCTTCTCCGGAAAAGATTGAACAGAAAGTTAAAGTTGAAACAACGAAAGTTAAGGATGCTGTTGATGTCAATGCCAAATCCTCAGCTGCCACAAGAAAGACATCAGTTAAAGAAACAAGTCCAAAAACAAATGAAAGGAAAGTGTCTTCTTCGACAAAAGACTTTACAATTAAGAGTAGCATCAAAACTACCACTCAAGAAACAACAAAAGTTTCTACTTCTGTTTCTTCAATGGCACAGAGAAAGGAATCTGTCAAACAAGACACAAAGAGCTCTCCTGTGAGGAAGATATCACCAGATAAATATAGTCCTGTTCCACAGGTACAGGCTCCAAAGGAAGATAGAGCAAGAAGCACATCTCCAATTAAAGATAAACCTAAGTGTACATCAACTCCAATAAAAAAATCACCAGAAAAGGTTGTCAAAGCTCCGGTGCCTTCAACTACACGCCCAAGAGTAGCAAACCAGTCTCCAGAAAAGACTAACAAGACGGTTGGGGACATCAGGAAAACAAATGCATACAAAGAGAACTTGACAAAGAAGACTTCAATTGAGACCAAACAAAAAAAATATGAACCTACTCGAACCATAATGTCTACTCAAAAATATGATATCTTTAAAAATGAGAAAACAGCAGCAGCGAAAAGAAATGAAGAAAATGCTTTGAAGAAAAAGGAGACAAACATATCATCCACTGTGACTGGCAGAAAGATTACAACTGAAAGGGTCATGACAACTTCAAGAAACGAAAGGGAAAAGAAAAAGACACCTTGTGAATCTGATTCAGAAGAAGAAGTTGAAAGAGCTCAACCAAGAAGGAAGTCTATTGAGTTGAGACGAAGGAATACTGATGAGCAAAACATGAAACCTAGGTCAACAACTCCAAGTGCAAAAGATACGAGGACACAAGATGCCAAGATTACACGTACAAGCAGTGACATCACAATGAAGGTAACAAAGTTCTCACCAATCCGAAACAAATCCAAACCAGAAATCAATGTCTCGAAAGTGACAAATGTAAAATCAAATACAATTGTTGGGAATACTGTCAATAAAGTGTCGACAACAACTAATTCTAGGTTTACAACAAAAACACAAGTATCAACTACAAGGAATGTAACTTCTAAGCAAAGATCTACCTTGTTTGATAAAATGGATCATGATACCATTGTTGATATCCAGCGTGCCAAATCATCACGAGAAAATTCACCAGATAAGATTTCTCCAGTGATGGAAGGCACTTACGTTGACACTGGAAGACCTCGACTTCCAGATAATGTGCAAGAACCAGATGACTTTGTACAAAAACGGAAAATCATTCATCAAACGATTTCAGAGTCGGACACCAATATTTCAGACAGAAGAATTGTTGAGCTGTCTGATGATGAGTTTGATTTGGTGAAGACAAGCAATGTAGATAGAGTCCGTGGTTCAGATGAATGCTTGCTTACTGTCAATGAGAAAGTCAACAAGTTTTTGAACACAACAGACACACCAAAAGTTGGCAAACCTAAGCCAGATTCCTTCAGAAAGACTCCGTCTGATCGCGTTGAAGAAAGTCTAAGATCTGATGAATGCCTTATGAGTGTGTCTGATAAAGTATCCAAGTTTGCAACAGTCAGTGATACAAAGAAAGTGGATAAGAGCCAATCAAGTGTGGTTAAAGATTTCATCAAACATGAAGTTGATAGCAACCTTGAAAATGATCAATGCTTGTTGAGTGTCAATGACAAAGTATCCCGCTTCTTGAGCACAGCTGAAAAGATCACGGAACCCATCAGACTGTCAGATCCAGCGCCGAAAGTTGGAAAACCTGATCTTACTAAGGTCGAAAAAGATCTCAAATCAGATGAATGCCTTCTGAGTGTTTCGGATAAGGTCAACAAATTCATCAACACCGCTGAGAAGCTAACAAGCACAGAAAAGTCTCCAGGACTTGTGTCAAAAGCTTCAAAGATGATAAGCGATGTCAAAAATAAGTTTGAACAATTTGAAACAAATGTTTGTGATATTCAGTTGAATGTGCAAAAAGAAACAATTGCATCTCAAGCTAAGAAATCAACAGCAGAAAATGTCCATGTTAAACAACTGTCCCCTGATAGATCAAGTCCACCAAAAACTATGCCAGATTCTCATAGGAGATCTAGTTCTCCTAAAATTTCTCCAGATAAGTCACATAGGAGATCAAGCTCTCCTAAAGCAAACACAGATAAGTCATACAGATCTACTTCACCCAAAACACAGAAGATAAGCACACCCAGGATGACTCCAGAGAAATCACCTAAAGTAAATACAAAGCCCATCACCATAATGAGAAGTAGTGAAACTGTCAAGAAAGCTAAAGCCCTGTTTGAAAATATTGCTGTGCAGAAATCTGAAGTACCTGTTGACATACCTTACAGACGAGGAACTAAGCTTACAGACATTGGGGTCTATAAGAAGTCTTCCACGGTTGAATCAGTCCCTGATGTGATTCCAAAAAGAGAGGTTGAAAGTTCACCCATTTGCACAGAGAGTGAAAGCGAGGTCGACATTGCTCCAAATGTGAAACATGAAAGGGTGAAGTATTCAAACGGAACTTACAACAGGCCAGGAAACCATCCTAAGGCAGAATCACCAGAAAAAGACATGAGAGCACCCATGACAAAGACAGATTTCGGTGAACACAAGACTTATGTGAGAAACCAGACAAATGGTTATGATGTTATTTCTAAAACATCAAAGAAAACAAGTGAAACAATTAGAAATGTGGAGACTGTAAAAAGCCAAGAACCAGAAGTTCCAAGTGCCGATATTATCAGTACTAGACGTGGTAGTGGAAAGTTTGGAGTAGAATTGAGAAGGACAAGCATTGATCAGCCGTATGTGTCAGAGAGAAGACGCAGCAGCGCTGGAGAACCACATCTTCCAACGATTGAAGACATCCAGGATGTGGTCCTCTTAGAGCAAATGGTAATCATTGTATTTGTAATTCTATTATGTATTGCATGCTGTCTGTTTGAATTGAAATTTTGTTCACTTTAATGCATGACCACTTGGCCACAAAATTAATAACAATCTTAACCAAGTGATTAACATTTTTCAGCTGGAAAAGGTGACTGGGTATGAGCAGAGGAGACGTATTAGGTCCCAGATAAGGGTTGTCAAGAAAAACATGGAAAACACTGGAAGATCTGAACACTATCATGATAGATCCACCAAACAATCATCAACTTATTCAAGAGAAGAAGTCAAATCATCAAATACAGAATGCAGAAGGAGATCTCAAGTTTATGAAGAAGAAACCAGAACCAAGAGTCCCTCTAGGAAGCCTGTGAGTCAAGGAGTTTTGGAAAGTAGAAGAACAGAAATAAAAACTGTTAGGACACCAAGCCCTGGCAAAAAATCAAATGCATCAAGTCCAGATAGGAAGAGGGACTCAAGCCCTAACAAGAGAATCAGCAATGTAAGTCCTACACGGAAAGAACCCAATCAAACTCAAAGATTCAGCACCGAACGTGTTGTATCAAGCACAGAAAAGAACTACAAGTCTTCCAGGACAAGCCAGGATCATTCTGAGAGGAGCAACTATAAATCAACAAGTCCAGAACGTAAACCAAGTTCTGAAAAGTACACAGGATCAGTTAAACCTAAAACATCTAAGGTGTCTGAATACACAACCGCATATTTAAGAAAGATATCAGCTTGGAATAATCTGAAACCAGAAGTCGTACCCAAGGTTTTCAATGTAAAGAAAGACAGAGAAGAAAAAACTACAACCGAATATCAGTCTTCATATACGAGAAAGACCTCTTCAGCTTCAGAACAAAAGTCGGAGATGATTTGCAAGACTTCAAAGGAAAACAGTGTTTCAAAAGCAAGCACAAGGAGTCCGAGTCCTTCAAAACCATCTCAAAGTCCCAATGAAAGATTGTACGTAAGGAGTCCCAGCCCAGAGCTCAAGAGACCCAGAGATGAAGATAGTAAAAGCAAAACCGAGTACCAGAATGCGTTTACAACATTCAAGACTAAGACGACCACAAACGACCAGTTCAACACATCAGGCAGGAAGAGAGTTGCCGACGAAAAGCCCGAATGGGCTACTACTAACATCCTTCGAAAAGCATCGAACACCGAAAGGAATTTTACGATTAAGAAGTCCGAGGATAAGAATAAGACCATCAAGAGATCTCACAGCCCTTCCAAGGCCATCCGTAAGCCTACTGATGTCATAACCTCGAGCTATGGAGTAGGACCTACTGATGAGAATGGAAGACCACTGTTTGGAATCAGAGCTTTGAGGAAGCACAGTGGAGCTAACCAAAACTTTGAAGGTATGCAAATTTGATACATATTTAATCAAAACCTCCCTCTTTCATTTCTCTTAGGAAAGCATTTTGTTTTTGTATCCATAATAAGTAACGAATGCACAATCTGTTCGCACAAATCCTACGCACACCCGTTCCTTACTCACATCTCCATCCCAAGAGGCATATCACAGATCACTTAACAATAACAACGTTTTAAAATCAAATGAAGTAAGGAAAAAAGTCAAATTAAAACAAAAAACGTGGAAATAATAAAAATTTACACTAGTTAAAAAACTCGAACCGAGTAAAATCTATATATCTATAATCTAAGTTCCAAAGGTATTTTACATTTAAGATTCATATTCACATCAAATGGAATCCCACTAGCAGACATGTATAAGTTCGCACTTACACATGTCGCATGTGGGCTTACAACAAAAAACCCATTCTCAAATGAACATAAGCCCTGAAACTCTAGCAGACTTTCCCTGAAACAGGGGTGACATCGGCAAAGTGAACCATTTTTTACAGTATGTGTGGTTAGCCTCATACCAACCTTAGTCAAGAAACACAAGGAAATTGTACAGCAATAATTATAAAAAGCAATAAAGCAAAAAATATGGAAACAGTAACCAAAAAAGTATAATAATAAAACAACAAAAAAGTAAACAAAAATACAAGAATATAAATACCAAACACTATCATACTAATTCATTTAGGTTTAATTTGTCATCCTATTTTTTATTTATTCTAAATACATTATTTTTCCTTAAATCTATTGCATTGTTGATTATATTTTTGTTGCACTAAATACCACACCAAAAAGAGACTATGCTCTTGTCTACATAATATGTATATGTTACAACAATTTTTTTCTTATTATCCCACTAGCATTGTTGCCATCATCTTATTACCCGTATTTAAACCACCGTATATTGTCACATTCATAAAAGCATAATTTTATTGTACAGTGAAGGGCACAGTTGTCCGCCAAGAGTTCCACTCTGAGAACGGAGGACCTCCCCGCGGTCAGGTGACTGTCACCGCGTACTCCTCTAACCCAGAGGACCTGGTGCCCTTGGGGGGATCTTCCCGGCCTAGGGGACAGGTCACACATGTCACCAAGACTACCCGCTACGGAGACAATACTACGGGAAACGCTGTGTCCAAAGTTTATAAGGTAACTGAATGAACTGCACAATTTTTTTGGCTCTCTTTAGAGGTTCTGTACACTTCAAACAATAAAAAATCACATCCTTTTGACTGTTTTTACAGCATAATAATAAATATAAATTTAAAAACTACTAACAGACCGGTCCGTAGTCTAGTGGTAACGCTTCATATTCGTAAACAGAGGGTCGTGAGTTTGATTCTCGGTAGAGCACAAAACAAAATTTCAAAATGCTCTTTGCTGGGTTGAAAAATACTTTGCCTTTACCTGAGGCCGGTCACAAAAGGTCCATTCAGCCTTATAACAATTGGGTCTTGCTTAAGAATTGGCGGTTTGTAGCGACAACCAAGCTCGTGAAAAGTCCTATCGATAGGCGATAGCTCCGTTGGTAGAATGCTTGGATCCCATATAGAGAGCTAGGATTTGATCCCTACCGTGGGTGTAAGAAATTATTTCCCGTTTCAGTTTTTACATCAATTTCTAAATGAAATACCGGTACGATGCACTCAGACTTCACAAGGAATGAGAACAACAACGGGGAAACTTCTAGGTCAGCTAAGGTCGGTCCCATTACCTGTAAAAATAAATAGGTCCCAAATTACTACATGCGATTCCTTATGGAAAAACATGGCAAGAAGTTACACTAAATGTATAGCTTAGTTGCGCTTTTTCTGCATTGCCTTGTTGTGTTTGCCATTTGTCTCTGCTGGTCACCATCCTCTTGAATTATGAATATAGGATGACATCCATGAGTTGCTTCAAATCCTGGAAATATGAAGCTCTCGGGTGATTTCTTGTTATGCATTGCTTTATCATATGGCTTAAATAGCCCTCTTCTCTCTAGCTAATATTAATTTAATCACTTTAGCAGGCTCCGCATAAAGCAATAGAAGCCCCAATGGACCTGGATCAGCCAAGAGTCGTCAGAAGAGGTTCTGTCAAGTCTTTAACGGAGAAATTCATCAAGAATGCTGGTAAGTTTATCCGCCATTTTATTTTTTGTTTGTAACTGTCAGAATCATACACCCTAGACAAAGAAATTATAGTTTTGTGGTGCAGTCTGTCTTCATATACATACAATGTAGCGCCACTGCGTTTCCCCCAGTCAACTACAACAGAACGCCACTGGTCACTGCCCGGCGAAAACAATAGACGGCCCGGAACAAAGGGATCTACGGCGATCTCTCATTGGCCGACACTAGCTAGGAGCCGACAGTGGACTTATTAACTGTAGTATAAAGATAGGCCGCTGTCGGCTGGGAGGGCAGTACAATCTCAACACTCGACGAATACACACGCCCGCCCGCTCGCTCTCGCCTGACACCAACACTTCGCCTGACGACCGAACACTGCCAGCACCCTCTCCGCCACTCTTCAACCGCAAGAAACTCGAGGACCTGCATTGCTGCCTACAATACCTGGCCACCACAGCTAACTGCTCTCAGGATCGAGAAACCTCTCCAAACCCATCCTTTCCTTCCGAGCTCAACAGACGCAAGTTTCAATCCCATAGTGGACCTTTTCAGGACCACTCTTTCTCTCAAAAGTTTAAGCCTTGCGTCTAGTAGCTCACTCCTCTTTCCGCTAACCTTCACCCTCCTCCAAACTCTTCCGCACTCTCGGACATCCTCCGCGAGACCACGGGAACTATTTGGAAACCGGAGATCGACACGCCGCGACAGTCTCTGGAAACAAGACTGCCGAACGCCCTTCAAGAAATAACAACAACATTGTAAAAAAGCTGTACACAGAATTTTTCCAATAAACGAAGTTTCCACAGTTTTATTGTTATTGTAAATTGATAAATAAGTAATTAATATTTTTAACTTACCATGCATAAAATTTAATGTTGCAAAGCTACACGAATTTACAAAAATTGCAATGTTAATTAAAAGAATATTTCATATTCCTATAATGCCTTGGCTTAAAGTGGATGTTTTAATTAATTTTATCTTCCATACGGAAATGATTCTAAACAATCATTGGCCAAATTATTTTTTCTGAGTAGTATTGTTAAAAAACCAACCATTTTTTTATCCCAACAATGTTTCAAGGCAATCAGAAACAGCATTTTCTTTTTGTCCTTTCTTAGTAATTATATTTTTAGTCCAATCTTTTACATACATACTAAGTCACATTCGGGGCAAGAATGTTTGGCGTCTATAATGGACCTGCGTGAAATATATTAATAGGAGTTTTAGGCTCACACGGCCAGCTGTTGCTGCTGGAGAGTTGCATTCGCTGATCTGTTGCCGTGGTTTGTTGGAGCTGGAGCTTCTGGTTGTTTTGCCCATGTCTCAGTAGATGCAGCTGCTCCACCAACACAGCTCACATGCAGAGCGCCTTCTGTTTTATTCTTATATATCCCTGGTGTACCCATACTTTCATCAACATCATCTTCATCACTTCATCTTCACCCTCAAAAAGTCCATCGTAGACATGGGCGAAACGTACGGAAGCTCCAGCTCCCACAGACCACAGCAACAGAACAAGGAAAACAAATTTCCAATATATGAATATATATTGTAATTCTGTGCTGTATTATTTTAGTAGAGACGAGCAAGACGGAGAAGTCCTCCTACCCCAAGGCGGGGTTGATCCTCCGCACCAGCAGCTTCCAGGATAATACCTCCGACAACATCTCCAGCCGTTCCTCAACTCCTGGTAATCCAAGTTATTACAATGACTTTCTGACCAATAAGCCGTGAGTCAAGTAGAACCAAAAGTGACTATCTAGGATTATTACAAAAGTGAGATAAATGTATGGATACAAGTAAAATGAAGTTCTCTGTGTTTTATTATTTTTTACTTATGGAGAGGCAAAAATTAAGTATTGTTTCGGTGTGAAAAAAAATTAGGTTTTTATGGAAATGAGTTGTCCTGGTGCAGAACATGCCTAAAAACATAATCTTTAAAAAAAACATCTATCATTATACCTGAGTGCGTGTGTGTAAGGGTGTCATTTTCTATAATACTGATCCTAGAGATCCCAAATTTAAAAAAATACATAGATCTTTGAGAGTATTTAATTAGGGAAAAACTACAGGGTACTACATTCACCTACTCCCTTATAAGTGGAATTATTCAAAATTTTTGAGCATCCAAAATAGCTCCCTTTTACTTACAAATCATATCCTCCTTATTGCTGATTCTAAAGGCTAAACCATAAATGATATTAAAATTGCTTGCTATGTCAGGTGGCATTGTCCGTACGGGCAGCACCAGCAGTGTGAACTCCTCAGAGGCAGGCGGGGTGAGCCGTGTGGAGAAGAGGACCACCACCACCACCTCCACCAGCAGCTTCCTGGACAACAGCTCCAAGGTCAGCGGAGTGCAGGACATACTCACCAGGATGAAGAATGCTGACATCGGTAAGGATCTTTTCAGACACAACACATTGTCTTTGGTTTGATGGTCTTCTTATTATCAAAGGGTTGCTATCACGTAATATGAAAATTAAACCCTC
Organism: Agapetus fuscipes; assembly: GCA_951799405.1. Classification (NCBI taxonomy): domain Eukaryota; kingdom Metazoa; phylum Arthropoda; class Insecta; order Trichoptera; family Glossosomatidae; genus Agapetus; species Agapetus fuscipes. The sequence goes on from OX637341.1 coordinate 11,041,221, forward strand.
AGTTTTTTTTTTAATTTTGGATAAAAAGTAGATTTTTGAAAAGGAATGCAATTCACCAACCTTTTTTGCCTGGCCAGAAACAGGTATTAACATTATCAATTAATAATTCATTATTTAATATATCTAATGAATTATTAATTAATAACTACCCAATGACATCTGTTGAATGAGGGTCAAAGTTATTGTCGATAGGACATGACGCAGGCAGGGTTCAAACCATCGTTAGTGCCAATAACGCAAAGTCGAGCGCCGATGCCTTATCCCCTCGACCATCCGAGCAACTACTACATAGCTTTACATTGAACCATCAAAAGTGACGATTTACATAATGGCAATGTTGCTTCCAATTTTCCCCATGTTCAGTTTAAGCCATGTAGATCCATGCTGATGGTTTTTTTTATCTTATTAGTGGTGGAAGATGGTGACACATGTGAGGACTCAGAGGCGCGTGCTCTCCTGAACAAGTTCCTGGGAGCCACGGTGCTCATGGCGGGCATGGAGGGGCACATGAATGCTGGAAGGCCTAAGAACAAGAGCCACTTCAAACAGGTCAGAGATTCATCATCAAAACAGCTGACATTTATGATTTCAATGGATGTTTAAGAAGGAATACAAAAAAATATTTTCTGGTCAATACCTCAGTTGGTAGAGTACTTGGATTCCATGCAGTGAGCTCGGGTTCGCATCCCACTGAGGGTGTCGGAAATGATTTCCCGTTTGAGTGTTTATTTCAAACCCCATAATAAAACACCTGCAAGGTTTACTCAGCCTTCACAAGAAATGAATACCAGCCCCTTCGGGAGCTGGGAAGCCCCCACTTCAAATGAAGTGGTTGGTGTAAGGCCGGTCTCCTTACCTGTAAAAATAAGCAAGTTCCACTGGCCACATGCGAAACCCTTCAGGCATAACGCAGCACGAAGTTGCACTATACATATGTAGTTGCTTTTGTGACTAATAATTTCAGTTTCTTTAAAATTCCATGATTTACAGCAATAAAAATGCTTATTATTTTATTTTTTTTGCATTAGGTAACGATTGTCTCCTTTCAAAATGCAGAAAATGTGTCAATTTGGTCATCTATTGGAATATGATAGAAGCTTTTTACTTTTGAAGGTATTCAACAGATGGCGTTAGCACCATAAATTTCAACTAAATGCACAGATATAGTAGTACTAAATAGTAGTAGTAAGTAGTAGTAAACTATATTTCAATAAATTTTGGACAATTTTGAATTCAAAGGTATTTTCTCGGTGGGCAAACGTCTCACTTTTATGGAACTGAGGTCATTAGCAACAGATAAAATATACTTGTTTGTATAATCCCTAGCAACCCGGCCGTACGTCACAATTTTGCTTTGTTTAGTAATGCGCTGAGTCTATTATTATTTTATTTTTACATTGATATGCATGAAAAAACATGATAAATATAATTTCTTTCATTAATTTGAATTCGCGGTGCGAACGGCATCTATTGAACAAATTTTAAACTAAAAAGCTTCAATTAACTTTCAATAGATGGCTAAATTGAGACATTTTTGCCGATTCGGTCATCTATTGAAAATTGGCGGAAGCTTTTTAGTTTTCAATTTATTATACAGATGTCGTTAGCACGATGAATTAAAAAATATAAATTAAAACTAAAACAATATTTTTGAATTGTCTGTCTTTTTTATTGTTTGAATGAATAGAATTTTTAATATTTCAATTGCATTGTTATATTTTTTGCACATACACAACCAGACACAATATATTATGTATTATAGGCTCTCGCTCTGCACATGTAGTAGGAACCTAATCGCAGTGAATCTCGTTCAATGAGTAAGTAGTATCACTTTCAATGGATACGGCGAAAAATACCGAATTCACTTTACAAAAAGTTTCACAAAATATAAAAATACCCTGATGCATTTTTTATTTATTTTGGGTGACGTCACACAGCTAAGGGATTTTTTGCTGTGCCGAGTCAATTCCTCAATGCATATCGCAAAATCGCATTTTTTTCTTGCAAGTGTATTTAATGATTTACCTCTATGTGATTTACCTACGCCGCGCCGCTGCGTTGAATGACCGAAATTGCTGTAAATAATATAACATTCTATTATTAGGGTGGTCCATTTTATCATTAGGATGGTCCATTTTGTTTTCAGTCCATCAAGAGAGATTAATGGCGTGCTGCGAGTATACAAAACTGCGTTACAATTTCACCGAAAACGTATGAAAATTCTATTGAACTCTAGAGGCGCTGTATGAGTTTTTTTACATTTTTTTGTAAACGCTATGGGTGATTTTAGACGTAAAGTTCTGTACTGAAGGAGTACTACTGTGTTATTTTTTGGCGGGAACACAAACAAAGAGCTGTTTGTGCAAACGCAAATTGTTATTCATTATACTCGTAAGATGAAAATTAGCAGACGCAGTTTCCGGATATTTTCTTAATTTTTTTACGCCTAATTCATTCCCCCAGTGCTTAAAGCCACAGTTATTAAATAAAGTGGTTCTAAAAAATTAAAATAAGTTTATAGTTCATCATCCCAGTACCTACCTACTTGTTTGGCTTATCTCTACCATTTGATACAAAGATGATCTTTAAATAAACTACACAATCTGAGCTAAAATACCTTATAACACAATAATGTGAGAGTTGTTTTTAATAATTTCGAAATAAATTTCTAGCACACATAAGACACATTGGTCCAGCACACATAAGACACATCGGTCCAGTACACATAAGACACATTGGTCCAGCATACATAAGACACATTGGTCCAGCACACATAAGACACATTGGTCCAGCACACATAAGACACATTGGTCCAGCACACATAAGACACATTGGTCCAGCACACATAAGACACATTGGTCCAGTACACATAAGACACATTGGTCCAGCACACATAAGACACATTGGTCCAGCACACATAAGACACATTGGTCCAGCACACATAAGACACATTGGTCCAGCACACATAAGACACATTGGTCCAGCATACATAAGACACATTGGACCAGCACACATAAGACACATTGGTCCAGCACACATAAGACACATTGGTCCAGCACACATAAGACACATTGGTCCAGTACACATAAGACACATTGGTCCAGCATACATAAGACACATTGGTCCAGCACACATAAGACACATTGGTCCAGCACACATAAAACACATTGGTCCAGTACACATAAGACACATTGGTCCAGCACACATAAGACACATTGGTCCAGCATACATAAGACACATTGGTCCAGCACACATAAGACACATTGGTCCAGTACACATAAGACACATTGGTCCAGCACACATAAGACACATTGGTCCAGCACACATAAGACACATTGGTCCAGTACACATAAGACACATTGGTCCAGTACACATAAGACACATTGGTCCAGTACACATAGGTACTGACATTGCTTATAGGAAATTACTAAAAATGCAATTAATAAAAATCCGTGTGAAGAGAAATTATAAAAAATAATGTTCTTTTCTTGTCCTCGGCTCGAGCTGGGTCTTGCTTGAGAACTGGTGCTTTCTATAGCGACGACCAAGCTTGTAGAGGGCTCTTGAGGTGTGATTTACACAAAAACAGCGCTCACCAAATAAATCATCTTAATATTATTATTAATCTATCATTTCATTCAGAGTCATAATCTTTTTCATGCATTGTCTCCTTTTGTTATGTCTCTGAATATCCCATACGCTCCCTACAGGAAGAAATGAAGCCCTCTTTCCCTCTGGTCATTATGTTTTCCTTGGAAACTTCACGTTGTCTTCGCTAACTCACGCTTGTCACTATTTATAATTTAGAAAGACAAAAGCGTTGACCCTGAGATTCTTGGAAAGGCCACTGTAAAAGCTCGCAAAAGTATTTCTCTTTGTTATCATTGTGCCTTGACAATAGGTTGGTATGACGGTATGAGGCAGACCCCCTACCTATATTGTAAAAATTGGTTCACTTTGCCAATGTCACTCATGTGTCCGGGCCCCTCCCTGCAGTTGTAATTTGAGGTTTGGTCTATTTTGTATGTGTACACATGCAGAATGTAAGTGCGAACTTACATATTGAGGCTTGCATTGGATACGACTATCCTGATGCCTTAAAGGTTAAACCATATAAGTGACATAAGAGTTAAATGCACCTTTTCCCCTATTTTCTACAAGAAAAAGCAAGAAGAAGTCTGAAAATCCTGTCGTGTAGAAGTTTTTCATGAGAACTTCCTTATAATTAGGTGACTTACTATGAAAAGTTACCTCCATTAAAATGTTTTATCCACGATTCCTCAAACCAGTGAATCAGCACTATTCAGTGAATCATATTATTAGATATGAGCTTTAAAATTTCAATGTGTGTTTAAAACATAGATAACAGATTGTCCAGCTTTCGTCTGGAGAAGTTGTGAGATTCAGAAGTCGCCCGTTTCACCCAGATCAGTCCATCATATTTTGTCAGCTCTCCTGACCTGACGCCGCGTCGTCACGACTCTGTCAGTCGCTCGGTCTTACATTATCAGGTCGCTGTTTTATTTCAGAGCAAGGTCGGCCAGTTTTGAGGTCAAACAATTGTGAAAAAAAAAAAACCGGCAACTCAGCGCAACTTAAATACACATAAAGTTTAACTTTTTGCCTGCATTATCCGCGAAGGTGTAGAATGTGGTGATTCGGGACCTATTTATTTTTACGGCTCACACCAACCACTTCAGTTGAAGTGAGGATTCCCCAGCTCTCGAGGGGGCTGTTTCTTATTTCTTGTGAAGGCTGAGTTAACCTTGCCGGTATTTATTTTTGGTTTGAAATAAACACTGAAACGGGAAATCATTTCTGACATCCTCAGTGGGGATCGAACCCTTACTCTCTAGATCAGCGGTCGGGGAACTGGGGTAAATTACCCCAAATTGGGTAGAAATGTTTTTTTTGGGGTAATATGGAAATTTTTCCAGTTTGCTATTTCATAAACGTGTTAGTATTTTTACAAACGTAATCAATTCAGGTGTGTGCGTGAGGTGCGTGAGCTACAAAGGCTTTCAAAACTGCACATGAGGAGGCGGTAAAGAAGTTGCTGCCATTTGCAACAACCTGTCTTTATGAACAAGGCTTTTCCACACTAACGAACATAAAAACGAAGAACAGAATTTAAGTAAACGCCAAAGACTGTATTCAAATTGCTCTGACTCATTTCTCCAAAAACTGAAAGGGAAACCTGAAAATCTGAAATTTGGTTTGATCCAATTTGAGAATTTTATTTTGTTTGTCTATTAGTAGGTACATACCTACTTACTATTTTCATGTAACTTTTTATTTATTTTCCGTGTAAATTAATTCAATAAATAATGTTTATTTCAATATACATTGTTGTCTTCTTTTCAAAATGGGGGGAAGGGGTAATATCGACTTACGCAAAAGTATTTTGGGATAATGGTTGAAAAAGTTCCCCGACCGTTGCTCTAGATGGAATGCAAGCATTCTACCAACTGAGCTATCGACCGGTTTCCACGAGCTTGGTCGTCGCTACAAAGCGCTTATTCTCAAGCTAGACCCCGTTGCTGTAAGGCTGGATGGACCTTTCGTGACCGATCTTTGATAAAGGTTTTATGAATTTTTCAATCAAGCGAAGAGCATATTTGAAAACATATATAGTATTTTTTGTGCTCTGTCGGGATTCTAACCCATAACCTTTCCTTTAAACCCGGTATTTTAAAGTTAACTTATTTTTTGGGTGACTATTACTCAAAATATTCCAAAACGAGTTAGGTAAGTAACTAAAACCAAAAATCCCGAAGTGACAAAGTTTTGTAAAAAAAGAAATAATTACAATGGCATTCAAAAGCTTTCCAGTCTAACCTTCATTAAACTGGAAAACTATACAAAAAATGTGCATAAATTATGATATATCCCCACATAAAAAAACATCTGCTGTCAATGAAGAAGACTCCATCTTGAAAATCCAGCTGCAACGGAGCACAGAAACAGAAATTTGAAGTATTTACATCAATACAACTACGTATCTTGAAATCGTTATTTTTTAAGGTTTGAGAAGGCCACTGCCCTGCCCTTCTCACAACGCTTCAGCTCTTGAATAATAATTCAGCGTGGATAATCTGTGACTTATTTATAGCTGTCTGCTTTTAGACCCACCAGATGAGCGCTGGATTAGCGATGGTTCTATATTGAGACGGGAGGAGATGAGTGATCTACCGTGTTTTGCAATTTGTTTATGTTGAACGCAATTCCAGACTAGATAAGGAAATAGCAAAGAGTTTTATTACTATAGCATCGATGAATGATGACACATAGGCCCTGTATTTTCAACGTTAGCATATCGTCCCCCCAGTGCTTGTTTGGCTTATCTACCATTGATTCAAAGATGACCTTTCAATGAAATTATCTTAAAATTACATTCTGCAAACTCTGAGTTGAGAAAAAAACGTAAAACACTTTAATGTGAGAGTTTTTTTTTTAATATTCTTAAAATCGATTTCCAGTTGTAATGAGCACGTTGGTCCAATACACATACAAACATTGCTCATGTGAAATTACCTCTGATGGGCATTAGACAGACAAGCCTTTAAAAAAATATAAAAATATATCACAGACGATTGATTAGGTGCGTCCTTTTTATTCATTATAATGTCGCTATGCTAACGATGAAAATACCGGGACATAAACTGATTAAAGCTTGGTTCATTTGATGTAGGTATCTAGTGTTGCAGAGATTTCAGTCACAAATCGACAGAGATGTAATCGACAACGTTTCAACGAAAACGTTAGTTCCTAACGACTTGAAGCACCAGTTTTTGTTGTTACTTTGCCAGACATTGTTGATAGTTGAGGTGCTGCCTCGCTCACGACGGCGAAGGATGAAATGTTAATGTCATATTTTCTATGCAAGCAATGCGTCCTTACTCCGCCTTCAATCTATGTACTTATAACCATAGAAACCTATGAAATCACCACAGCAAAGATATTTGTTATGAATACCCCTCTAGTGTTGTCGAAAGTATTGTTATGTAAATATTAAAATAAGTATAGGTATTAGTTATAGCTATGCAATAGGAATCCTCATAAGTATGTGTGGATAGGAATAATTGAATAAAGTACTCGAAGTGTCTAGAAATAGTGATTGCTGCGTACCTACTTGAATCTTTCCTTAGTTCTGGAACTGTATGGCGAATATAGTTTCTAGATAGTACTGTTGTGAAGGGTATATAAGACGCTATTTGCTTGCACTAGCAGTCAGTCATCTGTGAGCCTTCACCCATACAACGAACGAATTCGACCAGAGAACTCAAACCAAGTGTAATGGAATAATTGAGACTGTCTTTGTTAAAATAAATTTAAAAGTGTAAATAAATAACTGTAAAAGAAGACCAGTGTTGTTAATTGAAAGACTTTCGAACAGAATCTTACTTGTCAAAGTGTCTTTTACACAAACGTAATTTTTACCTCATTTTTCTCTTCAAGTTCCTTGACGAATAAGTTGGTATGAGGCTGACCCCTATTCTGTTCTGACCCCTATGGATGGTCAGCCTCATACCCTACTAGTCAAGGAATATTTATTATTATTATCTTTTCCTTCTTGTAAGCAAATATTTCAAACTCACTACCAAAAGCAATATTATAAAATCCTACCATGATAATATTCATTTAAAGGTCAGGATAGAATCTATTTTATCTAAACTGTAGAGTTATACATATTTCTAGACCGCATAAAAGCATTTCCCTCTTACCGTTTCAGCGCACTCGATCAAAACGTTTCGGTTGGCAAGATATACACATGCGTTAGTACCTGTATGGAGTTAAATTCAATTAAATTAACTACAGGTAGAACTGTGTATACAAAAATACAATAAAATCTCCATCTTTGTCAACCATTTTGAAATTACCTTTTGTGAAAAAGATTTTATTTGTTTTATATAAAGCATTTTTTGTTTTATAAAAAAACAACGATTGGAATGAAAGTTTTTTTATTGAACTTAAAAAAAATACATTTTTAATAATAATAATTGTAAAGAAAGTTACAAGTGTGTGCGTTGGTGAAAATTGTGTTAGTTTTTATAAAGTGGAAAAAGTGATTTCACAATTAGGTACCTACTAAGTAAGTTAATTTTTATTTTTTCCCAATCATAAGTTTCAAAAGTGTTAACCATTAGACTACGGACCGATTATGGTACAAGAGACTTTGCCAATGTCACCCCTGTTTCAGGGAATGACGGCAAGAGTTGCACGGTGTATGCCCATTTGAGATTTGGGTTTTTATGTTGTAGGTTCACATGCGGCATGTGTAAGTGTGAACTTGTAGGTGTCTGCTTGTGAGAATGCATATATAATATGAATCCCCAATGTAACATATCTTTGCAACTTAGATTAGACCTTCCTGGCGTATCGCGTATCCTGCCATCTTGTACGCCGTTGGGCCAGGGCTTTGCAACTTAGATTAGACCTTCCTGGCGTATCGCGTATCCTGCCATCTTGTACGCCGTTGGGCCAGGGCTTTGAGCTGATATCTTCCTCCTGGATTTCTTTGGAGGACCTCTTATAATCATAATAATAACAATAATAATATAAGGATCATGTATTTGGTATTTTGTAAGCGTTGTTTTTGTGTGAATCACACATCAACAGCCCTCTGCGAGCTTAGTCGTCACTACAGAAAGCGCCAATTCTCAAGCAAGACCCGGTCGCTGTAAGGCTGGATGGACCTTTGGTGGCCGGTCTTTGGTAAAAGTACTTATATGAATTTTTCAATCCAGCGAAGTGCATATTTACAAATATAATGGTATCTATATTATTTGTGCTTCGCCGGAATTCGAACCCACAACTTTCCATTTACGAATCCGAAACGTTACCACTAGAGCACAGACCGGCTTTTATTTGTTGTGTGGTCCCTCCACGAGATTCCAAGAAGTAGGACCACATCTCGAAAGCCTCCAATCTCTTTTTTTAAATTACAAACATGGACGTGACTAAGCTACACATACAGTGTAACTTCTTGCCGCATTCTCGCCGAAGGGGTCGCATGTGGCAAGTGGGACCTATTTATTTTTACAGGTAAGGGGCCAGACTTACGCAAACCACTTCAGTTGAAGTGAGGGTATCTCAGCCCCCAAGGTACTATTTTCTTGTAAAGATTGAGTAAGCCTTGCCTTTGAAATAAGCACCGAAACGGGAAATCATTTCTGACACTCTCGGTGGGACTCGGAGTCGGGCTCTCGGCATGGAATGCAAGCACTCTACCATCTGAACTATCGACCGGACAGGAATGAATATTATAATAATTTTCTTGTAAACGCTGACTCAACGTTTTGTGACGTACATAAAATTTGTCTGGTTTTCATATCGTGCCAAGATCGCTTGGAGCGAGCTGAACTGTTTACACTGGCCATGTAAGGACATTTCTCTTTCATGTTTACAAAAAAATGTCAGTGTTCTATCGTTCTATCTTTCTAGCGTGTTTGGAATAAAACAACGTTGGTTTGATCCCCGCCTGGGTCATTTGACCATAATTTTGACCCTGGTTCAACAGATGTTATTGGGTAATTATTAATTAATAATTCATTAAAATAAACAATAATGAATTATAAATTGATGATATTAATACCTGTTTCTGGCCAGGCAGAATAGGTTGGTGAATTGCATTCCTCTTCGCATATCTATTTTTTTTTAATTTATCAAAAAAAAATAAAAAAAATAAACACCATTGGGTATTACCACATATAGATATTACCTAATTGATGTCTGTTTATTCTAATCAATGGAATTGGAACCAAATGAGGTCCGCACGTGAATTGGCATAGACAATATTCCATCTTCAATATTATTCTCCGGGCCGGGTTGCTAGGGAAAATGCCATGAGAAAAACTTACATACGCAGCATCTATTTCTTTCATCAATCGATTTCTAGAAGTCTTTTTTTTTTGTTTACCTTTTCTCAACATTATATTCAATATGAATAGGGACATGCAATAATTATTTTTCATTAAATTATATTCCTGTACTACCTGGAGATGATCGAGAGATCGAAAACGTTCGTGTTTATTAATTAAAATAAATTTAATAAATCGAGTTCGTTGACTTATAGGTTGGTATGCGGCTGACCACCCATGCTGCAGAAAATGGTTCACTTTACCAATGTCATCCCTGTTTTAGGGAAGGTCGGCGGGAGTTGCAGGGTGTATGCCCATTTGAAATTTGGTTTTTATGTTGTAGGTTTACATGCGGAATGCGCAAGCGCGAACTTGTACGTGTCTGATTATGAGAATGCATGTACCTAATGTGAATCCCCAATGTTACATATCTTTGCAACTTCTGTAGATTAGATTAGGTAGATGAGAGTGAAAATAAAACATTGTTTACTTAGTAGAATTGTTTTGGTTCTTTAAAATTTAAAAAATAAAAATATTTTTCATTTATATTTAGGGTGACTTTGAATCTTCAGAGAGCAATGTTTTCCTTACGAATCTACGTAAAACAAAACAACAACGTAGAATAAAATCTCTTCGTTTCGTGTCCATGACAATTTCATTCAACGCACTGATCTCTCATATGCTGAGAAGCCACACGAAGTTCACCGTATTTTGGCACAGGACTCTGCCGGCATTTTGCGTGCAAATGAAAATAAATAGACTACTCAGAAATAGCGGTTGGAAAACTAAAAAACTATAACGCGGGCGACGGCGCTGGCTTGACGGCCCTTCCGCCATTTTCTTTGTTTTCCCCCGCTGCGCGCGCAGGTGGCTCTTTTTCAAATTTGAATTTTGGAACTCTTTATTTGAAACTAATCGGTTGTTCCATAAAATAGTTTCAAGCCTATAGAAAATTTAATACTTTGTACCTATCTATAACGAAAAAATCGCCAGCTTAGAGTGTTAGAGCCTGTCCAGATGGAGCGTTTTACGCGCGAGTCGACTCGCGCGTAAAACGCTCCATCTGGACAGGCTCTTAAGGGTAAAACTGAATAAGAGCTTATTCACTGATTTGAGAAATCGTGGATAAAACATTTTATTGGGCATAACTTGTCATGGTAAATGAACTAATTATAATAAGTGATCATGACAAACTTCTGAACTACAGGATTTTCACACTTTTTTAGTGTTTTCTCTCGTAGAAAATAGGAAAAAATGTGCATTTGTTTGAGAAATCAGTGTCTGTAATTATGTACAATTACTTATATATTGTATTTATTAATTATGTAATTTTCCAAGATTTAAGTTCGGTCGATAGCTCAGGTGGTAGAGTGCTTGCATTCCATGCCGAAAGCTCGGGTTCGAATCCCACCGAGGGTGTCAGAAATGATTTCCCGTTTCGGTGTTTATTTCAAACCCCAAAATAAAATACCGGCAAGGTTTACTCAGCCTTTACAAGAAATGAGTACCAGCACTCTCGGGAGCTGGGAAACCTCCACTTCAACTGAAGTGGTTGGCGTAAGGCCGGCCCCCTTACCTGTAAAAATAAATAGGTTCAACCCGCCACATGCGACCCCTTCGGGGATAACGCGACAAGAAGTTGTAAATGTGTAGCTTAGTTGCGTTAGTTGCGTTTTTGCGTTATTCACATTTATTACTTAAATGTTTCAGCGGAAAAATTGTATTTACATTTGTTCAACATATTTTATACAGTAAAAACATATTCTCTTGTAAGGGCAGTGCCTTGTTGAGCTAGCCATATTTTGTCTCTGCTCATCGACATCCTCTTGTAAGGGCAGTGCCTTGTTGTGCTAGCCATATTTTGTCTCTGCTCATCGCCATCCTCTTGTAAGGGCAGCGCATTGCTGTGATTAGGATACAACGTCCATGAGCGGTTTCACATTCTGAAATTATGAAGTTCTTATTACTTGCGTCATTATTCTTAAAAACTATTTTTCAAGGTAAATAAAAACGTATTTTTTGGTAAACCAAGGAGATGATTCATTTTTAATGGGTTCAATTGATTCCAATGAACCGTCTTTAAATCGGCAGTGTATTTTGGTCCGCAAAATAATAAACGTACACTAATAATAATATCGGCATTGACATGTACTGCATATATTTTTATTGCTTAGGCTTCTTGCCAAAAACAAGAGTATAGCCAGTAGGTACTTGTTGCTAGTATTTTTTTTAACAAATTTATTTGAGCAATTTTCTCGATAATTTTTTGAGCTGTGAAATCATTTTATTTTAAATCTTGTTACATTATTTAATTGTGACTTTATGCATCTTTCGTAAAATATACATTGATTTGTTCCTTGACAAACAGGTTGGTGTGAGGCTGATCACTCATACTGTAAAAATTGGTTCACTTTACCAATGACACCTCTGTTTCAGAATAGTTCGATAAGAGTATCTAGTTTTTTTAGAATTCATAGACAATATTATTATTAGGATGATTTATATGCGGTGAGCGTTGTTTTTGTGTCAATCACACCTCAACAGCCCTCTACGAGCTTAGTCGTCGCTATAGAAAGCGCCAATACTCAAGCAAGCCCCAGTTGCTGTAAGGCTGGATGGACCTTTGGTGACCGGTCTTTGGTAAGGGTATGTGAATTTTTTAATCCTTTGGTACGGGTATATATTGAATTATGTGTTTCTAATTTAAAGTAAATATCTACAAACAGTGCAAAAACTTATTTTTATTCACTTTGCTCTACAGAACATTGTTATTGCAAGAATACTCAGTTACAACAATAAAAAATTGTTCAATGTTGCCAGTGATTATTTTTAATAGGTATCCTATATCTCTATAGGTTAAATTTTTATATATCTAATGGTATATGAATTTCGAAGTATATTTTTTTGTGCTCCGCCGGGATTCAAACCCACAACCATCCATTTACGAGTCCGAAACGCTACCACTAGACTTACGGACCGGTCGAATGTGTATTTTCATTGATTAAAAAAAAAAAAAAATTAGGCTGATTTATTTGGTGAGCGCTGTTTTTTGTGTGTATCATACCTCAAGAGCCCTCTGCGAGCTTGGTCATCGCTGTAGAAAGCGCCAATTCTCAAGCAAGACCCAGTTGCTGTAAGGCTGGATGAACCTTTTGATGACCGGTCTTTGGTAAAGGTTTAGGAATTTTTCAACCCAGCGAAGAGCAAATTAAAATATAAATGATATATTTTTTGTGCTCCACTGGGATTCTAACCCACAACCTTCCAGTTACGAGTCCGAAGTGTTAAAACACTTGGCCTACGGACCGGTCATCATGATTGTAGATGTATTAACTTTTAATCTTTCATTATCTAAATCTAAGCCGCAAAGATATGTATCATTTGAGATTCATATTAAATGCCACCCCACAAGCAGACATGCATAATTTCGCGCTTACACATGCTGCATGTGGACCTACAATATAAAAACCCCAATCTCAAATGAACATAAGCCCTACAACTCTTGCCGACCTTCCCTGAAGCAGGGGTGACATTGGCAAAGTGAACCATTTTTTACAGTATGGGTGGTCAGCCGCATACCAACCTATCAGTCAAGGAGTACAAGCAATTAATACAATCAAATATATAAAACAAATAAATTCTAAGCAATTAAACAGTAAAAAATTAAAAAAACTACAACACATATTTTTTAAATTTAAAAGCCTCATTATAATTTAGATATACATTTTTAAAACGTTTTTGTTTTTTATCCCTTTGAATAACCCGTTTATGGATATTCAATTAAGTACATCCAAAATGCTTGTTTTCATGACAGATGTCTAGAGTTCGACTCCCACCAAAGGTATCAGAAATGCTTTCCCGCTTCGATATCAACCGAGAAACTCTTGCCACCCTTCCCTGAAACAGGTTTGACAATCACAAAGTGAGCCAATTTTGTACAACTTGGTTTGTCAGCCTCATACCAACCTGTGAATTTTAAGGAAAATAAATGATACAAAAAGGATTTGAGCTTTGAATTTAAAATATATGGTTGATTTTAAAAGGCACTAGGTATCATGGTGGTGAAACTGAGAAAAAGAGGAAAACGTTTATGAGAATTTAAAAAATATTTACCCAGTTTTTGTACAAAAATGAAGTGAGTATTTTTTGCATCCCACACGACACCCTCATCTCCACCATACATTTTAGAATGAACTGTCGTTTACCGTGCGTTGTATTTAGTGTAATTTTTTAAATTCCCAATATCAAACTCGCAGAGTGTAAACCAGTTGTTTACGCGTAAAAAGATTTGTTAAGGCTGTCTTTAAGTTCTTTGTTTAGGCAAAATCGAGAAAGATAAAATGGGTACATATTTTTCTAAAAAATCAACATAAACTTAATCATCTTGTTTTTTAATTTGATTGTTTTTTATGCTTACCTATCAAATTTTAAGACAGTCATAATATTCATCTCGTCAAATTTTTCGTGTTTCAGTTCGAAATTCAAAAATCGAAAATGTTGCATGTTCATAAAATCACGACACGCTATTCATTGCAATTTTTTGGCAGCCAGGTGAATAAATTTAGGTGGGTTGTAGGTGTGCATTATTTGAACTTGACTTTGTATGCGTATGAAATGATTATGTTAGCCGACTTTAAAATAATATTATGAAGAAAATAAACGTGAAGATGTTGCTCTCATGCTGACCGGAATGCTGGCAATAAAATTTCATTCATGTTCACCAACTTAAAAAAAATCTATAAAACTTTTTGAATTCCATCAATTTAGCCCCAAAAAAATCAATCTTGTTTTCATTGAGGTCGGAACATTTATGAATTTGGAACTACTTTCTCGGCAAGCAAACATCAGTCTTGTATGGGACTGTCGTGTTTAGCAACCACTAAAAATATTTGTATGCCTTTTCTTTAGCAACCCAGTCGGGTGACGTCACAAAATTGTCTATGTCAAATCACGTGCGGACATCATTCCAGTTTGAATTCAATCTTAGGGAATAATAATTGCTAAAAAGTAGCGAACTTAATTTGTTGCAGCTTTAAGCCGTTAATGAAATTGTTATATTTTCACGTTTCATACTTTCTTTATAAGTTTTTTTGCGACTAAAAGCCTTGATTGGCAAAATGAGTAATTGCGAGTATGAGGTTAGTTTACGAGAACAATGGTCTCGCATGGGTGGTATAGCTTGACCATTAAAACTGTAAAATTAATTACACCAAGTAACCAGAACACTTCACTGCGATTTTATATGATTTTCATTTCCTATCCGTATCAAAATAAGAACTTGCCTTATAACCATAGTAAAGAGGTGTCGAAACTTACTTGCGGCATTGATACATACTATGGGGCACAGTTGTTCCCAATCATGTCAAACACAGCAGTGGTGTAGTCATGCAAACATGTAAAATCCTATGTTTTCTTGCTTTCTCCATTTTGTGTTTCGACACTCTATAATGAACATTAAAACACAAATTGAAAACCTCAGTCTCAAATGAACATAAACCTTTGCAACTTTTGCCGACCTTTCCTGAAACAGGGGTGACATTGTCAAATTGAACCATTTTTTTCATTATGGGTGGTAAGCCTCATACCAACCTGCAAGTCAAGGAACGTCTTTGTAAATTTTGTTATTGGTTGCTGTTATTGAAGATCAAAGTCCCATTCAAATGTGACAGTGACGTCAAGAAAAGAGTTCTAGATTAAATGTGTATTGACTGCTGAGTCAATTTGATAAAGGCCATTAAAAACT
Source organism: Agapetus fuscipes (assembly GCA_951799405.1). Classification (NCBI taxonomy): domain Eukaryota; kingdom Metazoa; phylum Arthropoda; class Insecta; order Trichoptera; family Glossosomatidae; genus Agapetus; species Agapetus fuscipes. The sequence goes on from OX637341.1 coordinate 11,056,824, forward strand.
TTTGAATTTATAATGAACTCCTACGATATATCTTTTTTAAATTAGAACTTATCTTGCAAAATTTAAATCATACTCATAAAATGACAAATAAAAATGAAATACAAATGCAAGTTGAATTAAATCCTTTTGCTAAACGACGCGCCGACGATCGAAAATTTTACTAAGAACGCAGCCATGACATGACATTTAAAATATTTGAATTTGGAACACGATTATTTTTTTAAATCAGATTGACAAACGTAAGGAAAATTAATTGAAAATTTAAAAAAGGAACGTGTTTTTTTTCTGCATGCATAGTGCACGCGTCCATTTGTAGGCAATAGTGAGCGTGCGAGCGAGACGGCGCGTATTTTCATGTATGGCCATCCCGCTTCCCTCGTCTAAATTTAGCGCGTGCGCGCACGCCGCTATATTTGGGGGGCGAGAACGCTGATGGATCCACAGAGGTGGATTATAAAAAGGACTACGTGAAAATGAAAGAAAATATCGTTATGTTTTACGTGGGTTCTATTTAATAAAAATTGCGGTTTATTTATTTTGCATGATTTATTTATTAACTTTTGGTTCAGAATTACATTTGCACACTATGATACAGCGACTGATACACTTCTACCGCTACATGGGACTTTAATTTTTACTAAAAATAAAGATCATTCTCGAAACATGAAGAATCTCTACTTACTAGATTTTGCCAGAGCATTTGATTCAACCAATCTCGAACAAATTATTATCCTTTTAAGTAAGTATCTTACATCTATTTATTTCTAGAAAGACTTAACAGAGACTAACACAGACAATCCGAAACACACAACTACATATTCGTAACAATATTTTCATACTTACGTTCCTTGATTAATACGATGGTATGAGGCTGATCCCCCATGCTGTAAAAATTTGGTTCACTTTTGCCAATGCGACTCCAGTTTCAGGGAAAGACGACAGGAGTTGCAAAGTGTATGTTCATGTGAGGTTTGGTTTATTTTGTATGTAGCATGTGCCAGCGCAAACTAACATATTGTGTTAATAAAAGTTTTTTAACCTTACATTAGGGTATAGAATAAAGATTGTGTAATAACGTCAATCGAGTAGCAATGTTTTTTGCACGGATGTACGAAATTTGAAATATTCTAACGTCCCATACCGATGTAAAAAGAGTCCTTAGCAACCATGAAGACGATTTTTGTTTGATTTGGAACTTATTCTCGGCGAGCAAACGTCAGTCTTGTATAGAACTACCATCCTTAGCAACCAATACAACAGATTTGTATGCAGTATCCTTAGCAACACGGCCAGGTGACGACACAATATTGTCTATGCCAATTCACGCGCGCACGGACCTCATTGACCACCCATACTGTAAAAAATATTTTTCTTGCCAAATTCACCCCTTTTTCAGGGAAGGTTTATGTTCATTAGAGATTTAAATTTTTTGAAAACTTTTTTCGGGCAAACGTCCCATGTAGCTGATGTAGAGGGAGCAACCATTAGGTCGGAACATTTTTGAATTCAGAACTTTGAGCAACCAATAACAATCTATTTTCGGTGTTTTATGGCCGACGGAGTCAAGTCGCTAGTTTTGACTTGCGTATTTGAAACAGGATAACGCTGGTTCGAATCACGTCTAGCCCATTTGACCATAACTTCGACCCTGGTTCAACAGATACCATTGCATGCACATACCTAAGCTTCTGCTTTAGCACGAAGACAACTGGCCTGGGCTTGAAGTCTCATCACCACGGTAATTCTTACCTACCGAATATCGACAGTATTTGTATGAAGACCTGTCAATCCAAGATGGCAGCGAGTGAATAACTGATTAGTTTTCATACAAATATTACCGATACCTATTCGGTAGTTAAGAATTACCGTGGTGATGAGACTTCCAGCCCTGGCAAAATAGGTTGGTAAATTGTATTCCTCTTCACAAATCTGTTTAAAACAAATGTTTGCTTTTCACTAGCAACCCGGCTGGGTGACGGCACAATTTTATGTATGTCAATTCACACGCGGACCTCATTGTCTGTGAACTCATTTGGCTCCAGGAATCTTTACATTTTCTTTGTACAATTTTCCTTCGCCCCTGATCTGGTCCACGCATTTTCCCCCGTGACGTGGGTGCTTCGCCCTCCCCCCGCGCCCCCTTGCGTCTCCTCAGTCTTGTGTAGTGCGCCTCCGAGAGTGGACCGCGTGGAGTCCCCCAATACAGAAGGATTACCCGCGGAGTGGTAGGATAGGATACCGGACAAAGGTATGGACAAACAAAGAACAAAATATCTGTGAAAAAAACATTATAATAATCAACATCAATAATAATATTGAATATTATCATACTTATTTTTATTAATATATATATATTTTTAATTTCATTTTGTACCTACTAATAATATTATTATTATTATTTTAAGATGGTATCCCTTATATGGGAAAATATAATTATTGTTCTTGTAGCACAGCTTAATTTTTGTTCTAAATTTGAAATTTCTAAATTGACTGAAATTACCGAATGAAAAAAAAAACACCCATATTTCTTTTCTTTTGAAATATTTTTTCATGCTAAAAAAACTTGGTCGTTCCGATTCTCTTAAATACTTACTTTTCAGTAACAGTATTTTTTGATTATTTTCTTCAATTAAAAGTGATTTCTTTTGTTGTGGGTAGGTGTTACATGTACTTTCTATTTTTTTATGATTTTTTTTCACGTTCTAAATATTTGAATATTATACCTACTTTACTTCAATCAAGTAACTGCAGTTCCAATGAGGTCGGAACATTTTTGAATTTGGATTTTTTTTTCCCGACGAGCCGACGTCTGTCTTTATGGAACAAACAATAACAAAATATTTGTATGCCTTTTCCTTAAAAACCCGGCTGGGTGACGACACAAATATGACGGCAAAATATATTATGTCGATCCATGTGCGGACCTCATGGCTCATTGAAAGGTTAATATTTCCTTAACTGAAAATAAATTCCTTTTAGTGTTTACAGCTACAAATTCCGCCGTATTTTTCCCCAATATTTCAATATGTATGCTTTTAATTTTCTTAATTTTGTACATTTACAGAGCGAAAAAACATGCTTTAATATTAATGAAAAAAAAAGTGAAAAATAGAGTTTTATTTAAAAAAAATCCTTTGTTGATAAACAATGCTGTTCGTCATTTTCACTTTCCTCTCAAGGAAACTCAACGTCTATTTAACGCAAGCACTGCAACTCTTATCGCCTTTCCCTGAAACAGGAGTTGCGTCGATTAGAATTTAAGATTCATATTAAAAGCATGCCCACAAACTGACACGCTAGTTCGTGCCTATACATGCTGCATGTCAGGCGCGTGCATAAGGTACCTACCTATAGGCAAACACATTTCAGAATATATATTTTCTCCCATCCCTTTAATAAACTTTTTTAAAATTGACTAAATTGCTAACGAAGGCTCCAATCGACCTTAAATTTTCAATTTTCAATTTGAATATCAAGCTTAAATAGTTTTTTTTACCATATATTGCCTACCTATTAGGCGCATGTGCCTGAATGGGATGCACGCCCCTGCTGCATGTGTACTATGAGAATAAAAACCCTAATCTCTGTAATTTGGACCTTCCCTGAAATATGGTTAACATTGACAAAGTGAACAATTTTTGACAGTATGTGTGGTCAGCCTCTTACCTCTTACTATTAGTCAAGGTCCGCACCTGAATGGGCATAGACAATATTGTGTCGTCATGGTTGGGTTGCAAGGTTGCTAGGGAAAAGACATACAAATATTTTGGTGAATTATCTAGAATTTCGGCAGTAACTTTGTGAAAGTTTATTATTTTGTATAAATTTAAATTCTTTCCAAATTCACTTATGGGTTTATTTTATTCACAACCAGTTTCGGGAGAAGCAGTACCTTCTATCTTTTTTTTTCATCTGATGATGGGAGGTGCTACTTCTCCCGAAACTGATTGTGCATAAAATAAACCCAATTTTTTTATATTTATTAAAAAAATACATATATTTAAATTAAAAATTTAAAAAATATTTGGTTATTGGTCGCTAAGGACGGCAGGCCTATACAAGACTGACTTTTGCTCACCAAGGAAAAGTTTCAAATTAAAAAATGTTCCGACTTCATTCTAATCTAATCTAATCTAATCTAAGCTGCAAAGATATATATCATTTAAGATTTATATTAAATGCATTCCCACAAGCAGACATGTATAATTTCACGCTAACACATGCCGCATGTGGACCTACAATATAAAAACCCAATCTCAAATGAACATAAGCCTTGCAACTCTTGCCGTCCTTCCCTGAAACAGGGGTGACATTGGCAAAGTGAACCAATTTTTTTACAGTATGGGTGGTCAGCCACATAACAACCTATAAGTCAAGGAACATACATGACAAATTACATTTTTAAAATCAATAAATAACAATAATAATAATATATACATGGACAAAAAAAAAAACTAAGTCATAAAAACCAATTTTACTTTAACAAACCCTAGCCGCCAACATCACAGATCAACCGCCATTTCTTTCTATCCTTACATACTTCTTTCATTTCCTCCAGAGTCATAACCTTCTTCATACAAGCTCTTCTTTTATTATGACTCTGGATATTCCATTCATTCGCAATTTCGGATATTTGGTCCATCCATACCTTTCTCGGTCTTCCTCTACCACGACATCCATCTATTCTACCAACATATACTTTCTTCGTCAGTCTTTCCTCATTCATTCTCTCCATATGCCCAAACCATCTTAACAACTTCTTTTAATTTTCACTTTCACACTTTCTCTTGCACCACATTCTTCTCTTACAAAATCATTCCTCACTCTGTCACTCCGTTTTTTCCCAATCATACTTCTTAGAAAGTCCATTTCAACAGTATGGACTTTACTAATTTCACTTTCATTCACCGTCCAGGCCTCGCTTCCATACATTGATTGTAATTAGTCACTTCCGTAAAAAAGGCGTTTTTAAGAATATGAAATCTACGCTATCACTAACTTTTGTTTTCCATGAAATATTTTTTGATTCATTTACGTTTTCATCAGTGATTTTCCGCTTGCCAAAATAGACAAACCATAGTATATTTTTAGCTGTCATTTGAAAATATGTCCTCTCTGTTTTTTTTACAAACCCAGAACACATTAAATTAATTCCTTGCGTATTCAAAGAATGCATCATGATTATTTTGAAAAATATCGTCTGACCAAGTAAATATAAATGTAAAAGGAAAGATTTCTTATTTATTTGTTGGGCATTTTTTTTTCTTTAGCGCCCTATTCTGACAAAGTACCTCAAGGGTTACATAGTTGGACCAACCTCTTAGTCAGGTCTGGCGAACATACGGCCCGTGACGACATCAATAGTTATTGCGCAATAAGTTCAATCATCTATCTTAGGCAGCGGTTTTCAAACTGAGGAGGGGGGGGGGGGGGCGGGCGCCGGCCTTCCCGCGTGAATTTTTTTTCGTCAATTTTTTAAAATTGTGTGACTACCCCGTCGACAGAATTATTATGGACAAAATGAACTTCTAAAATTGTTTGCCCGTCGACGCTTTTTCTAGCCCGCCACGATAACAAAAGTACTAAATCTGGCCCGCCACGATTTTGGGTTGGATACCCCTGCTCTAAGTCAAAAAAAATGATAATGTTGATACGGTCTGTTTCTGGTCAGGCAAAATAAGTTGGTGAATTTGATTCCTCGTCACAAATCTAGATTGATAACAGATTCCAAAGCTACGGATTCACGTCAAGAAGTTGCATATTAAAAATGCGCAGCTTTAGATGCGTTGCAGGTACCTCGTAAGCATGCGGAACCAAACGTTCACAAGCAACGGGTGTACACTTGTAGTAAAACTAATGAATTATTGTACGCACTCCGCGCGTGCATTTAATATTCCTCGGGAATTTCCGGGCTGGCCAGCCTCCAGTACCCAAATACAAAATATCATAGTGCTAACCAAAATGTATTTCGAAACTAAAACGCTCATTAGAGGCGCTGTTTTAGTTACCATACATTTGTTAAACACCATGGTTGAGTTAACACTTGGGGTAGGTACAATCGTCTTCTTGTTTTACCGTAAGGTATAATATTATTAATTACTGCAACACTCTATTTATTATTTTTGCACTCGTGGGGAATTTTCTTGCTTACAGCTGGAAGCACTGTAAAATCGCGTGAGAAAATATTGCCATGCTGAAAGTCAAATTTTAACAACCAAGAATATTTGGTAGGTATGCGTTTTACCCCCTTTTCACACGGTGCGGTTTTGGTCCAGATCGGGCAAATAGTCCGTCGAGTCTTTATATCTTGGCTATGTTAGTATAATGGATTTTCAAAAAGCTCCCACAAACGAATAATAATTATAATATAATGTGAGCGCTGTTTTGCGTGAATTACACCTCAAGAGCCCTCTAAACCCACTATGACAGTTTTAAAAAAATATTTTTGAAGAGGAATGCAATTTGGCAGCCTATTCTAGTTGGCCAGAAACAGGTATTAATATCAGCAATTAATAATTCATTATTGTATATTTTTATGGAGTATTAATGATTAATTGCCCAATGACATCTGTTAAACCAGAGTCAAAGTTATGGTCAATGAACCCAGGCGGGGATCGAACCAGCGTTATTCTATTCCAAATGCGCTAGAAAGATCGGCCACTTGACCCTCGGCCATAACAGCGACGATTTGAAATCAGAGATTTGAAAAAAGGTGACTTGCCAATATTTGCTCTCCTTTATTTACCATTTTTCTCCCGTCTTAAACAGTACATCTCCCTTAAACTTTCTCTTCTCTGCTCCATTAATATAAAGGTATGATTCATTGTGTAATTTTATTTATGGTGTGACTCCCTGAAAAATTTCATCTGCCAAATTTATTTTCCCCCGACATTTAGGGAATATTTTTTTTTGTCTGTGACAAAATGTAACAAGTAATAATAATCTGCGTTGCTAATTTAAGGCGAGCGAAATGTCTCGACAGAAAATGAAATTATGACCTTTGCGACGATAAAGAGCGGCCGGTCTATTTATACGAGTGCAGTCGTCACTCCCAGAGTGCAAATGCGTGCGTTACATAACCTCAAAATACAGAAATGCAACACGCGATTGACTTTATGTCATTGGCTGTCATGTCATAATCTCTTATTGTAATCGATGACACATTATTCAACAATATTATGCACTGGTTGAGATGTTGCGCTTTTGCCAAACATTTAAACATACCTACCTACATTACGTACCTACATGTTATTTTCTTCTTCTTCTACCACTATGCCATGAGGTCAAGGCGAGCAAACGTATGGGACTGGCGTCCTAAGCAAACCAATAAGAAAATATTTTATTTTCCCTTGCAACAATAGGCATTGTGTTCCCTAGTAAGTAAAGATAAAGTGTCGTATGGTGGCCGGGTTGCGAGGGAAAAGCAATTGGCTGATAAAAACCCTAGTCACAAAGGCCTGTGACGTTTGCCGGCATTCATTTTTAGGAAAAAAGTTCAGGCATAATTGATTTTGAATGTATTTTATTTATTTTTTATTTTATTTTGATAGCCCACGCTCATGAAAAACTGAATGAATTGCATAATTCGTCAGTTTAAAAATACGCTACGGACGTAAACGCCATTTTTTTTTCGTTATTTTGACAGATGGATTCATATTTTGGCTCCATCTTATCATTATGGCCGATGGGAAGTAGCATTTGGATTGCCATATGTAAAAAACTTAATCATTTCTCTGATCTCTTGGCGGCTTACTTTAATTCCTTGACATCTTATTTATGTCAAACGTTTAAACATATTCATCGTTCAAGTTCATGAAAATATTATTTTTAAATCACTGAAATGGTCACAAGACCACACTCTTGATTCATGTGCAAACTAAGGCCCGGTATTTTCAAGTTGAGTTATATTTTAGTTCACTATTACCTACTCAAAATATTCCAACTAATTATAATCGCAAAATCCCGAAGTGACAAGCCCCGCTCCTAAATCATAGAAATGACTACAATAGGTACTATTAAAATGTAAAACCTTCATTAGGCTGGAAAAACGACACACAACAAAATGTTCCGTTTGCGCAATTTTTATGCGACCTTAATAATATAATATAATTAATAATAAAACAGCTGCTATCAGTGAAGAAAATTGTCTGTTAACTAAATAAATAATTACTGACGAAATTCGTTGACTTAAATATTATTTATAATTACTTACATAAATTTCCATTTTTGACAATGCCGGGCCGACTCTTCAAAGGTTCAATCAACGTGACATAAACCTGGTGAGCGCAGTTATTGTGTGAATCACACCTCATGAGCCGTCTGCAAGTTTGGTCGTCGCTATAGTAATTGCCAATGCTCAAGCAAGACCCTGTAATTGCAAGACTTAATAGACCTTTGATAACCGGTCTTTGGTAAAGGCACCTATTCAAAAATTTCCACCCAAAAAACATTATTTAAAAAATTTAGAGATATTTTGTGTGCTCCGCGGGAAATCGAGCCCACGACCTTCCGATTCCGATTATGTTTCGCGTTGCGTCGTTACGGTTAGCGAAGTATAAACTCGCGAAAGGCTGTTAATATTTTATTCGAACAAAAACTGCAATAACCAACTAAATATTTTCTTTTCCTTGTCTAGTTTGGTATGAGAAAAAAAATGACATTGTAGAAAATGTTTCACTTTGCCATTGGCATCCTTGTTTCACGGAAGGTCGGCAAGAGTTGGAGGGTGTATGTTCATTTGAGATTTGGGTTTTTATGCTGTAGGTTCACATGCATAAGCACGAACTTATACGTGTCTGTTTATGAAAATGCATATAATGGGAATCCTTAATGTTACATATCTTTGCAACTTAGATTAGATTAAAAATAAATGTACCGGCAAGGCTTGCTCAGACTTAGTGAGAAATGATAACCAGCTCCCTGGGGAGCTGGGAAACCCCCACTAAACCGAAATGATACACTAGTGAAGTGTTTGGCTTAAAGATGATCCCCTTACCTGTGAAAATAAATAGGTTCCATTCGCCACATGCGAGCCCTGTGGAAATAACGTGGTAAGAAATCGCACTACATAATATATCGCACGCTTAATAATAAAGAGAAATAACTCGAAAATTTGGAAAATCGAGATTTTGTAATAAAACGCAAGAACAATGCGAGAAGAATAGGTAGAATGCGACAGCCGTTCAATTTGGACGAATATGACCGAGATAAAACATCGGACGCCTTTTTCATCCCATACAAGTTGTACTGGTTGTCTGAACTTCAAACGTGATTTTCCAACATTCTTGTTTTTTGAGTTATTGCTCTTTATTATTAAACGTACGATATGTGCAGCTTAGTTTTTTTTTGTTACATTCGTAAATTATGAACCCATGCTTCTTGCTTGGAGAGCATAAGCAAAAAGCGTTAAACTACAAGATTTTCATAATATTATTATAACTGTTATTTTTTGTGGGTTCACAATATTTAATTTCACAAAAATAACCAATTTCCAGGCGTCTTGGCCCGAATTACAATTTATTTCCGGATCCAGACGCGCCAATAACTAGCGCAATGTGTTTCATTCACTCCGTCTCTTTTGGTTGCGTTCACAATCACTGCATGTGGGAGAGAGACACGTGCGAGACTTTATGTGATATTCGAGGAATAAAATCGATCGTGTGAAAATTGATTTTCCATATTCAGTTTGCTTCCAGAGTTAGCGCGGGGCACAAGAAAAATCTCATATTGCAGGGAAAAAGATCGCCACACTAAGTGGCTCTTAATTCAAATAATTTATCCTTTATTATATTACTCCAGACCGTCGTCTTTCGCTTTGACATTCGATTTTCAAAATTAATGCCATCACAGCAGATGAAATACGTTCGCGATAAAGAAAAATAAAAAATTGTATATATGCTGCAAAACAGTACCTTTCATGTATGTGTTTGAGAAACACACTACAATACACTATAACTTCATTCAATATTTACAAAAAAAATTTTTTTTTTCGAAAAACAGTAGTTTTTAGTAGAAGTAATCATAATTTCTGAAAAAAGTATTTTTTAAAAAGACGCTTCATTTTTTTAACCCTCTTTTTGTTTTGTATGGAAATGTTAGAAAATGTATGCAAAATGTAAGAAGACTAAATAGACATCTAGCGGCAAAATTCGAAAGTCTTTTTTTTTTACGATATTTTTTTTTTATTTGATACAAATCAAAAAAACAACAAACAAAAAAAATTAAAATGGATTTAAATCTGTAATCTTAGTTGCAAAGATATATTACAGCATTCTCACAAGCAGACACTTATAAGTTCACACTTACACATGTCTCATATGGACCATAAAAACCCAATCCAAGGATATTATGTCGGTTTACAGATACAATAATATAATCTATAATATATAATCTAAGTTGCAGTGATATATTCATTCACAGCTCTCAGATGCATACCCATAAACAAACACGTGTAGTTCGCGCTTACAAATGCTGAATGTGTACCTTCTTACAAATAAAATCCAAACCTCAAATGAACATAAGCCCTACAACTTTTGCCGACCTTCCCTGACACAGAGGTCTATAATCTAAGTTGCTAGGATATATATGGATTCAAAGCTCATATACAATGCATGCCCACAAACAAACTTTTGCCTGTAACTTTTGCCAACCTTCCCTGGAACAGGGGTCTAATCTAATTTAATCTAAGCTGCAAAGATACATATCATTTAAGATTTATATTAAATGCATTCCCACAAGCAGACATGTATAATTTAACACATGCCGCATGTGGACCTACAATATAAAAACCCAATCTCAAATGAACATAAGCCCTGCAACTCTTGCCGTCGCTCACTGAAACAGGGGTGACATTGGCAAAGTGAACCATTTTTACAGCATGGGTGGTCAGCCGCATACCAACCTATAAGTCCAGGAACATACACGACAAAATCCATTTTTTAAATCAACAAATAATAATATGGATGGACATGAAAACTAAAAACAAAACCAATTCCCATTTAATTTAAATGTTAAGTCTAATTTTACTTTATTTTAATCTGGATCTGTTATGTGTATAAGTAATTAAGAATTTTTGTACATCATTTATATTTTTTTGTGCTCCTTGATTGTTGGTGTGAGGCTGACCCCCTGTGCTGTAAAAATCGGTTCACTTTTGCCAATGCCACCCCGGTTCAGGGATCGGCGGCAGGAGTTGCAAGGTTTATGTTCACGTGAGGTTTTGTTTATTTGTATGCACACATGCAAAATGTGTAGGCGCGAACCTACATGTGCCTGTCTGTGGGCATGCATTTAATATGAGTCTTAAATGTTAACATATCTTTGCAGCTTAGATTATAGATAGCCGCCGACATTACAGACCAACCGCCATTTCTTTCTGTCCTTACATACTTCTTACATTTCCTCCAGAGTCATAACCTTCTTCATACAGGCTCTTCTTTTGTTGGGTGACATTGGCAAAGTGCAACATTTTTTAACAGTTTGGGTGGTCAGCCTCATACCAACATATAAGTCAAGGACTATAATGGAGCAAATTAAAACCGGTTTCTTTTTTTTATTTGCTTTTAGTTTTCTTTCTTTTGTTAAAAGACTTAAAAAAAAATTGTTACAAAACTGCATTTTTTATTTTATATATTTTCTTATATAACAAGTTTTAACCCAAGAAAACTATGAGCAATATACACATTGCCTAATGTTAAGGGGTTGGGCTGCGTAGCAGCCAGGGGCGGAGCCCCTAGTCTTGATTGATTTCTCCAAAGTAGTTTTTGTTCTTTTTTCAAATTTTGTGTAGGTACCTACATACTCGCATGGATATATAGAACATACTCGTACTTTTGTTGCAGTTTAATAATTTAATATTCTATCGTTGACGATTTAATTTTTGTTTAGTGCTTTTTTTACAATCTAAAATTAAAAAATGGAATCGGAATTTTTTTGAAATTGAAACTTTTTTGTCGGCGAGCCAATCTTGTATGGGACCGCCGTCTTTGGCAACCAAGAACAAAATATTTGTATGCCTTAGCATACAAATAGCAGCCCGGCTGGTTGAAGATATATTTTTTTCTATGTTCATTCACGTGCGGACCTCAATAAATAAAATTTAATATTTTAGATTTTGAAATACCTACCTAAGTACACCAAATTATGAATTTGAAAATTCATATTTTTTTAATGTTTTATACATTTTGTTACAAACTTTTGTTTATCGTGCATGGATTTTGGGGTCTTTTTTTATTTCCGTCAATTTTGTATGGGATCAAATGGTAGAACCAATACCAAAATATTTGGACGCCTTTTCCTTAGCAACCCGGTCAGGTGACGAAACAATATTCTCTATACCAGTGTTTCCCAACTTTTTTTCACCTAAATGGAAATTGTCGATGAAAGGGGGTAGAATCGCCTTCCTAAAAATATTTTGTCCCAAAAATTTACCGTTGACGGGAAGGGGGGGGGGGGGGGGGGGGCGTAGGCGCAGGTTTCAGGGCCCCCTATCACTCCATAGCCCCCCTATCCATCGCGCCCCTATCCATCGTCCCCCTATCCATCGCGCCTCTATCCATCGCCCCCCTATCCATCGCCCCCCTATCCATCGCGCCTCTATCCATCGCCCCCCTATCCATCGCCCCCCTATCCATCGCGCCCCTATCCATCGCGCCCCTATCCATCGTCCCCCTATCCATCGCGCCTCTATCCATCGCCCCCCTATCCATCGCCCCCCTATCCATCGCGCCCCTATCCATCGCGCCCCTATCCATCGCCCCCCTATCGCTCCATCGCCCCCCAATAGTCTCCATATGTGCTGGTCTATGCCAATTCAAGTGCGAATGTCATTACAATATTTTGGTACATACTCTATGCCTTATTTAATTAACAACTAAACTGACGGTTTTTTCTTTTTTCTTGTTTCCAGGAATCGAGAACAGTCGTGACAAAGAGTTCGTCCAACGTCGTGTCTGACATAGATGACATTTGGGACGAAAGGATTCTCAGAAAATTGGTAACGTACTAAAAAAGCGGTGCTACAAACCCCAGCAGTCATTTCTTTGAAAAATCTTTCTTTCAAAATCAGAAGCACTACAAGGAAAGGCTCTGACAATTAGTTTTTACCTTTTGTTACAGTATCATTTAACAACCTCAAATTCATCTATGCAGGTCGATAGCTCAGTTGGTAGAATGCTTGCATTCCATACCGAGAGCTCTGGTTCTAATTCCACCGAGGTTGCCAGAAATGATTTCCCGTTTCGGAAAGTTTTTTAAGTTCCTCAACTAATAGGTTAGTATGAGGCTGACCATCCATAATGTGAAAAATATTTTACTTTGCCAATGTCACCTCGGTTTCAGGGAAGGTTGGCAAGAGTTGCAGGGCTTGTGTTCATTTGAGGTCGTTTTTTTATGTTGTGTAAGTTATGTTATGTGTAAGCGCGAACTTATACGTTTCTGCTTATGGGAATGCATGTAATATGAATCTTAAATTTGTTTTCTATTTGCAACTTAGATTATATATGAAAGATTATTATTGGTGTTTATTTCAAACCCAAAATAAAATACCGGCAAGGTTTACTCAGCATTCACAAGAAATGAGTACCAGCCCCCGTGCTGAGAAACCCCCACTTCAACTGAAGTGGTTGAAGGTGGTTGAGGTGTTGGCCGGCCCCCTCAACTGTAAAAATAAATAGGTCCAACTCACCACATGCCACCTCTTCGTGTAGAGCTTGACAAGAAATTACGCTATATGTGTAGTTTAGCCACGTTTTGGGCATGTTCAGTGATTTTGGTGTCCATTTTGCACAATCGTAAACATAAATTATATTCGAATAACAATTTTTTTTTTGGGTTAGACCATTTTCGATTTGCAGCTTTTTATCTGCCGACGTTTCGCTTTCACGAGCAGAAAGCATTCTCAAGGCGTCCCATTTTACGGAAAATACCTCTTTTTGATTGTTTGTTTAACCCAGAGATAAAGTATGATTATTTTTTAGACTAGAGATTTTTTTTAAAGAAAGTTTGTTTTTAATTAAAGAAACTTTTTTAAAACATAGTTTTATTTTCACATTTTTTGAGTTTACAATGCCTAAGCGCTATCTGACTGACTTTAAACGTCCATCTTCAGAGGCCAACTGAGGTTAAAAACAAAAGGGTTAAAATTCATGGTAAGAAAGAGAAAGTGGGTGGGGTTTTTCGGGCAGGTACTTTAGACAACTATTTGACGAATAGTAGAAACAATGTTGAGTTATGCCAAATACCTGATAGTAGTGAATATTCCCGGCATCTCTAGCATTGTCTTATTATTATTATCATTTTGTGTTGTGTTGACAGTTGGAAGAGAGTTCAGACTACGACGAGCGCAGGAAACTCCGCGCCAGGCTGCGGCAAGTCATGGCAGAACAAGAAGGTAACAAACAAGAACAACACACCTATCTAATTTTGTACTTATGATTCTGTGTCTGTGTGTTTTTACTTACTTGTATGTATGTGCCTAGATGTAAGTTTTTGTATGGTTTTTACCTATACTCCTATTTGCTCGACGGTTCTGCTCGAGACGATTCTGGCATGGTCTGGTGTACGCTAGAATAGTTTTTTAGTCACCCATATAATTATATGGATTGCAGTGCTTTGGAGGGCATTAGTACCTGATTAGTACCCGAACCGTTAAGCGAAAAGTACAAAGTTTAAACTGCGAACCAAATGTGAGCTATTTCCTAAATAAATTGGTTTAAAAAAATTGTATTAAATTGAACCTAAGGAAATCCAAACATTATTATGTCCCACAACGTTAGCAGCCTGCAAGTTTTCTGTTTGACCCATATAATTGAGGTTCGCCCTGTTTTTAACCAAATGATTTTATTGAGTCAAAATCAGTTCCAGAGATGTGCAGTGTGCACTGTCTATCATATGCATTTGTTTTAGAGTGGTTCTTTGACTAATAAATTTGTATGAGGCTTACCTCCCATGCTGTACAAACTTAGTTCACTTTTGCTAATGTCCCCCTGGTTTCAGAGGAAGGCGGCAGGAGTTGCAAAGTTTATGTTCATGTGAGGCTTGATTCATTTTGTTCTCACCACTTAAATGTGATCTCATATCTGACCACTCACCAGATAACTCTACGCTTATGCTGTGCTAACGCTACGCCACATATAATGTACTGGAACTCTTGCCGCGTTTTTCCCCAAGGGGTTGCATGTGACGAGTGGACCATTATAACCTCACCAGATGGTTCATGAACATAATCCTTTATTATAATGACCTACTTGGTCGTCAATCGCTTCGACTTTCAAATTTTAAACATTCAAAATGTCTCGCCGCGAGAATCGAACCCGCATCTCCCGGGCGGTGTCGCCGAGCGACCCGGTGGTTTAGCCGATTACGCCAAACCGCCTGCTCGAGAGTGTGTGAATATAAAATCTATTTAAGCAATACTAACCTCTTATTTTATGTATAGAAATTGTAATTATATAGAGGCGCTATCCCATTTTCAAACAAATATTTTTTACATACAAAACTATGTACATAAATTATAACATAGAGGCGCTAAACATTAACTCAATTAATAACAAAATATAATTTTTGACAAAAACAAACTGATGAATACCTACACGTTCATGAAATTTAACGCATGTGAACCCAAACGAAATTACATATGTATAACGACCTGAGTTCTGCAGTCGATCGATACAACATAAGAATCTCAAATAAGTTGCAAAGATATAGTACATTTAGGATTCTTATTACACGCATTCCCACAAGAAGACACGTGTACAGTCGCGCTTACACATGCTGTATGTGCACTAAAAAACAAACCTCACACGAACATAGTATTTCCGATTTCCGATATATTTTTGATTGCATTAATGTAGGTATCGATATCTCTATTTTAAATCGATATTTTCAAACACTCTCGATGTATACATTATGTAAATCTATAACCATTTACATTGCACGATATTGTGAAAAATTGATAGTGAAATGTGTGGAAAAGCCGTATCGTATGTTCTGATGCGAGCGTGAAAACAACAGTAAGCGATAAATATGCCTGGAAAAACGTTCTGAATATGTAACACAATTTTCTCACCACCGCGGAAGGGCGGCTTGGGCTAGCGGTAATGCCAACGTCTTTGATGCAGAAGGACCCGGGTTCGGGCCTGGAGAGGAGATGGTTTTTTTTTTTTGTTTTTTTTCTTTGTCCCTTTTTTTAAATAAATTTGAGAGGAATGCAATTCATCGATCTATTTTGCGTTCTCTAATAAATTTTTAAAAATTCGAGTGGGGACGCAAACCAGTTTTTAGAAATACAGATCATGGCAGAAGAAGATTTTACATATAATTTTTCAACAAAATTGTCAGTAATTATTTTTTCTCATCAAATATTTTCAAATACGTACAAGCTTTTTGAGGGATTTAGAGATATACCTAATACCTATATAATCTATTATCTATGTTGCACAATACATTACATTTGACGTTCATATTAAATGCATTCCCACATGTAGACAGGTAT
The DNA here is from genome assembly GCA_951799405.1 of Agapetus fuscipes. NCBI lineage: Eukaryota > Metazoa > Arthropoda > Insecta > Trichoptera > Glossosomatidae > Agapetus > Agapetus fuscipes. The sequence goes on from OX637341.1 coordinate 11,073,316, forward strand.
AAGTTCGCGTTTACACATGCCCCATGATGACTTAGAACATAATAACCTAATATCAAATTAACATTCGCCCTGCAACTCTTGCCGAACTTCTCTCAAAAATAGGTGAAATTGCAAAATGAACCATTTTTTACACTATGGGTGGTCAGCCGCATACTAACCTATAAGTCAAGGAAATTATTTAGTTTAGGTCTATATAATTTAATTTGCAAAGATATATTACATTTAAGATTCATATTAAATGCATTCCCACAAGCAGACCCGTTCCTATAAGTTCACGCCTGCAGATGCTAGATGTGGACTAACAACATAGAAACCCAATCTTCAAATGATACATATTATCTTTGCAGCTTAGATTTAGATTTAGTAGACACATGCCGCATGTGGACCTACAATATAAAAAACCCAATCTCAAATGAACATAAGACCTGCAACTCTTGGCAACAACTCTTACTGGATCGTAACCTGACACTGGATAGGCAAATAGATGCCACAATAGCTTCTTCTTTTTTTTTTCGCTTCGCCAAATAAAGGCAATAAGAAAATGTCTGCCGTCAGATGCGGTTAAGACCCTGGTGAGTGCGTTTGTGATGTCTCGGATTGACTATTGCTCGACGCTTTATAGTGGTCAGCCGAAGAAACAGTTTAATCGCTTTCAATCTGTGTTGAATTCGGCAGCAAGACTCATATTCGGGATTCCCAAATTCGCTCACATCACCCCGCTGTTAAAAAAACTTCATTGGCTTCGTTTCCCGGAGAGGGTGGTCTTCCGTGTTTGTTTAATGGTATATAAAGCCATCAATGGCTTGGCCCCACCTTATCTGGCTGATATGATTTCACCTGTTGAAATGGGTGTTAGGAGGCAGACACTCAGATCTGCGGGTGATGGAGTAGTCAATTTGGTTCAGCCGCGCCGTCAGATTCGTACAAACTTCGGAGACCGCGCTTTCCGTGTTGCGGGGCCGGTGGAGTGGAACAGACTGCCACCCGGAGTGAAGAACTCCAAATCTGTGGGTGTATTTCGAGGAGCACTCAAGGCACACTTGTTTAGAAAGTCTTATCCATGATCGGAGAGGGCCCTTGAGGTGTGACACACACAAAAACGGCGCTCTCTTATCATGTGTAATTTAAAATAAATCAGCCTGTTATTATTATTATTATTATTGGCGACCTTCCCTGACACAGGGGTGAAACTTGCAAAGTGAATCATTGTTTACAGGGTGGTCAGCCTCATGCCAACATATGATTCAACGAAAATTGTATTGTTTAATTCTATATAATCTAAGTTGCAAAGGTATTGTACATTTAAGATTCATATTACATGCATTCCTACAAGCAAGCACGATCGTGCTTACACTTGCTGCATGTGCACAAAAAACAAACCTCACACGAACCCGGAAGCCAGGGTGGCATTGGCAAAAGTCAACTAGGTGTATACAGCATGGGGCTCAGTTTCATACCAATTTCATACAAATCAGATTTCCGATATATTTTAAATGGCATCGATGTGCCTACCTATATCAAATCGATATTTTCTAACAGTGTCAATTTACTTATTCCGATAAAATCTATAACTATTTACGGTGCATGATAATCCCGATGAATGACAGATCATAGGGTGGGCAAATGAGAATATAGAAAGATTTATATTAAATCAAGATTTGCATACGCTATCGATGTATGTACAACCGTTTACAGTGCGGGATAATCCCTGTGTCTTTTAATTTTTGAATGGTGGTCTTCCATCAATTTTATTTTATCAAAGCCTAAAAAATTTAAATTTTCTTTTACAAAAACTGCATGTTTTTATTTTACATGTTTTTTAATATTACGAATTTTAACGTCAGTAAACTATGCGCAATGTACACCTTCTCCAAATGTTAAGGGGTTGGGCTGCGTAGCAGCCAGGGGCGTAGCCCCTAGTGATTGTAAACATTGCAACTTCTATATGAGTCGTATAAATGCAAACGCCGTCAACTCCTTACACGATGATTTTGAGAAAAATAAACTTGTGTTTTGAACGCGATTTGGAACCAGTTGGAGATGACGGCGTTTGCACGAAATCACACTTTTTCAATGAAAATTACAAAGGATTAAGTGAGGTTTTCGCAGAATCAAATTCAATAATTATCTCAAAAATCATAAAATTTGGAGATGACGGCGTTTGCAGTTATAAGACTCATATGGAATATGGCATCTGGAGGGGTTTCAAGCTTTATAGCATTATTAAAAGCATATGAATTACCTTGCATCATAGACGAATAAAAAATACATAGATGTGTTCATAAAAAAGCCAATCCAATTTGGATTGAGTATAAAGTGTTCAAGAAATTCTCTTTCATAAAATTATGTATCCGTTAGGTTGTGGGTTCGAGTGCCAGAGAAGCAACAAAATATCATTATTTTTACTCTCAAATTATGCTCTTCACACAAAAATTCATATTATGCCTTTACCAAAGACAGGTTGCCAAAGCTCCATTCAGCCTTACAGTAACTGGTCTTGCTTTGAGTAATTGCTGCTGATATCTTATTTTTTGTGTTATTTCTTATATCTTCAGAAATTAATTTTACTCACCAAATACAACCCCTTCAAATATAAAACGGAAAGAAGTTTCTCTGCATGTGCAGCTTAGATGCATTTATTTTTCAAAAAGTCACTGTTGGTTTTGTTGTTTCAGCATGCGCGCAGATTGTCGCAGAGGCTGCCGAGGAGGGCAGCACCGTCACTAGCAGCAGTCGGCGCTCCAGCAAGCAGGGTGAGTCTCCCAAGGCCCCCGAGCTACAGGACCCCCTTCTCAGTGAAGTCCGGGGGGCCCTGGAGCGCTTACAGGGTGCCCTGAGCGGTGGGGCCCTCCCAGCCAACCGAGAAGACCTCCTAGCTCTAGTCGCCAAGCTGCAACAAGGACTAGTAGAAGCTCCGCAAGAGCACGCTCCTAGAAGGTCTTATAAGCGTCGCTCCAAGCAAGCTAGACACACTGTAGGAGTCACTAGAGAAGAACTAGCTGACGCACGAAGGTTTATCGAAGATATGGACTTCCCTCAGCATTTAAAATCAAAAAAAGAAGAACCTATTAAAAAAATTGATGACGATGATGTGTTACCATATGCCTTGCAAAAACAAGCATCTTTAGGAACTGTACTGAGCCCGGATTTAGAGTTGAAGCTCGCCATGTCACCGCCTGTTAAGAATTCCACTCCGCAGCCTTTTGTGTTGTCTCCTCCTCTGAGAAAAGATTCCCTGACAAATGGAGTTAACAGTCCAATGGCTACTGAAGTTCTTAGTTTTCATAATGCTCCTGCTGTTCAAAGGAAACAGTTTCCAGTGAAGCAGCAGGCTTCTGTGGAAGCTTCCCCAATCAAGAATCGGAACGATCCGGAACGACCAGCTTTTAAAGGATCTGTTTCATTAGACCGCAGCTCAGACAGTTTTGTTGCAAAATCTGTCCAGGATTCGTTGATAAAAGCTGCGCAAAAGAAAACGGAGAAGGTTGATGTGAAACTTGCAGATCCAGAGTCTGACATTTCTGATAGCAGTGATTCTGAAGATGATGCTAGCACAATTAAGACAAACATTATCTTGAGGCAGAATGAACCTATTCGTGTGAATACAGTTTCTCAACCTAGATCTGATCCACCATTTGCTCATGGTCAAAATTTCAATAAAGGTTTTTTGAATAGACCGGTGCAACCTGTCAACGCTAGTGGCAAATTCGTAAATGTAAAAACACCATCGAATATTGGCAATTTCATTCAAAAGAATCAGTTTGATAAACCGGATGAAAGTAACCAAGTCAGCAATGGAGAGTTCCTTGCAAATTCTGATCCACCTGCAGTGAAACCAACCAATAGATTTACAAACAAGAAAAGCAAAATGAAGAGAGCAAACACAATTGACATCCCAAAGCCTTTGCATTGCTATCAAGTTGAGAGCGAAGATGAAGGAGGACCTTCTCTCAGCCCAATGGATGCCAATAATGAAGTTGCACCAAAGATCCCTCAATTCAAGCCAAAAACAGACAATGACCGCAAGTTTTTAGCTTTCATTCAAAAGCACAATGACAATGATACAGGGTCTATGTGGTCTCACAGTTCAGCTGTAGGTCAGAGAAATGGAGGCTGTAACTGGAGCAGCTGTTTTGGTAGCATCAAGAATGTCTTTGAGAGTTCTACAGCGGATAACAGTCGATCCTCAAGCGCTGCATCTGCAAAAAAATTCTGGAAAACTTCAGATGACACAATTAACTTCACAAAGCCTTCAAAGTTTGAACCCAAGCTAACTAAAAGTGGAGCTGAGAACTTGAGTACTCTTCACGATAACAAAAAGCTGCAGAATAGAGTGCCCTGGGCTTCAAATGTTAAAGGAGACGTTGTGACTGGTTCCTTGACTGTGTCAGCTCCAAATCCAGCTTCAAATGGAACAAAATTGATCAAACCCATTCCCAAACCTGCACCAGTGAATCAGTTTTCTCATGCACCAATGTCAGCATTTAAACCACTGCCTAAGAAACCTCTCATGTCCCCTACAACTGTGTGCCCACAAGTTTGGTCCCCTCCTTCTATTACAGCAAAAGTCAAGTCACCAAACAATGAACTTCCCAAGCCTCCAGTCAGTCAAACTGTTCTGAACAATGGCTTAGATAAGAACAACTTCATAGTGACCAGTAAACCTCCTACACAAAAGTCTCCAGTAGGTCCCAGTGCTCCTTGGGCATGGACTAACAATTCTAAAGACCACAGAGTCCTCAATCTAGCAGCGAATAAATTTGAAAAAGTCCAAAATACTGAGCCACCCCCGCCAACTGTGGTCCAGCCTCCTCCCTACAGGGAAAAGAACTTCAACTCTCAGAATGGGCATGCCTCGGCTACAAAGAGGTTATCTTTACCACAAGCTGTTCCAACAACCGCTTTAACTGCACCCCATTTAGTCAGGAAACTGGAAAACTTGAAGCAACAATTTGATAATGATACAATCAAAGCAGAATTCCCAACCAAAATCGATGCAGAAAGGTTGCAAATTGAATTTTATGAAAAACAAGTCAAAGAGAATAGCAAAAAGTATAAGCCTAATGCTGTCACCACAAGGAGGTTTTCTGAGCAAATCCCTCATCAGCAATACCAGAACACTTACACGGTGACAGATTACTCCTCCCCATCTAGAGTGTCTACTTTTGCTCCTTTACCTCAGATTCCTGATATTGAAGAAGCCAAGCCAAGACCATCCAAGAAGTTACCTGATTTAGTGCTTAACAATTTTAACAAAAGGTCTCCTGCCATATCACCCGAATCTCCTAAAATCAATAATAAAGATTTGTACAAGCAAGATCCCTACAAGCATAGCTACAAACAAGAATCACCTAAACAAGAACTCTACAAACAAATTTACAAACAAGAGTCACCAAAGCAAGACCTTTACAAGCAAAATTACAAACAAGAATCGCCAAAACAAGATCTCTACAAACAAAATTACAAACAAGAGTCACCAAAGCAAGACCTTTACAAGCAAAATTACAAACAAGAATCGCCAAAACAAGATCTCTACAAACAAAATTACAAACAAGAGTCACCAAAGCAAGACCTTTACAAGCAAAATTACAAACAAGAATCGCCAAAGCTAGACTCCGATAAAGAATATGAAAAGCTTGAAGACTTTAATGATTCTGAACCAATCAGTCAAACAGAATACAAGGCGGTCACCAAAGTCATGAAAGGTCCAGTGTCCCAGCAGGCCACAATCAAAACTCACCAGAAGAGCACTCAGGACACTTATGAGAAGCGGGACACGGCAGCAAAAAGCCTCAAAGGTGTCCTGCAAAAGTTTTCAAGTCCCAAACACGATGTGATCTCGCAGATAGAGAAAAAGAAAGGCGTCAAGACTGAAACGAAAAGTCCCCCGAAGCTAAATAATGCCAGTGTTAGTGTGAAGGATCCACTGAAGTCTGTGAAAGATTTTAAAATCCCCAAAGTGAGATCCAACGCGATCCTAGTCAACCCTAGTCAGCCCCCAAAGCCGTTTATTCAAGGTAACCCTCCCAAGAATAACAACCTTAACAAATATGTAATCCCGACCATCAAGTACAGTGATGCCGCGCCCTACTCATATGGGAGCTCGTCCAAAAGCCCAGAGATAGCTGGCTACTATAGCAACACCAATCCCTACACTCACAGCAAGCCCACATTCTCATCTGATTCATTTGAGATGAATGAGAACGGAGAAGCCATTGTCAGTTCAAAGCTGCACTTCCCGGCCTTAAATAAAATGAATTATTCTTCCCCGGTGAACAGCTCCGGTTCAAGAACTCCTTCTCCCGCAGCCTTGAGCAAGTCAGAGTCCTGGCACCAACTGCTCCAGCAAAATGCCATGAAGCCTCCTTCTCCGAAAGCGCCTTCAAACAAGGTCGTCTCAAGGGCCAAGTCCATGCACCTTCTGGCAGTGCCAAAGCAATATGAGGCCGGCATCACTAAAGATAAGATCCAAGAGAAGAAGAAAACGGTCGAGGCTTACTTCTCAGGTCAAGTATCCCCTAACAATCTGTCGAAGAGTCCTTCCCAACACGCCCTGCATGATCACGCTTCTCAGGAGTTGGCCAAGATAACCTCAGTGCAGAGTGCCCCCCATAATAATAAATACACAATCAAAAGCAGAGTGAGTGCCATAAGCCACGTGAAGGCGAGTGACAAGGAATCCACGCAGAGCTTTGGGCTGGGCCGCAGCGCCACCATGCCGCAGATGACTTTTGCCGATCTGGCTCTGTTGGACGAGAGCAACGTGGACGACGCCTTTGAAGATCTGTTCAAAGAGTCTTGCTAGCGCGGCGTCGCGCTTCCACCTGGACCAAACCATTCCCGAAAGCCATCCATTCAAATAAACCAATAAAGTAGACTTATAAATGGACTAGTTATTAAACACGATGAAGAAAAACACTGATTGTTTCTTTGTCTGTATTCTTGTTTGTTGTTATTATAATGCAAAGTGTAGGGGTTGGAGTGTTGGCGGGGACGGGAGAGCTGTCGGGCTGCCGTTTGGGCCGAATGAGCCGTAAAGAGCCGTGAGTGAACCGTCCCGTGTGTGCTTGACGTCCTGTGTAGACCGTGTGCTAACTCCTCCGGCCGCCACAGTCTTGCCCGCGCATGAACATTCCTACAATACCAGTACCTAGCACTAAAGTACCACACACTCTGTGTTGCGCCACAATACTCAACGTTCGCATGCCATACTTTGTGATTAAAATGCATCTGTACATACCCGTTGACAACACTGTTATCCTACTCTATTATTCAAGCTCTTTGATTATGTATGATATGTTTGTGTACACCTATTATATCCTGCTATCTTATTTTATATTTACATACAGAAAATAAACAAAATCAGAATGAAACAATTATAATCAATGGAGTCCGCACATTCAAAAAAATTCTCATCTGGATAATTTCACAGATTGTCGCCAATAGTCAATAAATAAAAATTATTCCAAATAATCAGAGATAATATATTTTTACTTGTGTTGCATTGTGAAAAATACGTACAGTGACATCTGACAACAGATGTGATAAATACAGTATGTGAGGCTTTAACGTCTTATTAATCTAATTACATAATATTATACTGAAGTGTAGCTTCATTTCGTCTCTAGTAAGATATTTCTTTCATAAATAACAGCACCAGGACAGTGGTGATCAGATTCTTAGCAACCAACCACAATGCCTAGCAACCCGGCCAAGTGATGTCAATTTCTCCCCCAATTGAAATATGTGGACTCCATTTGGGTTACCAGAAAAGAATAGTCTTAAGTTTAAAGAGGAACTAAAGAATAGTATGTCAGGTAGCAATAGCAATCAGTATTAGGTTTAAACTGGAATCATTTGACATATTTACAATTATTGTAATAACTACACAGTTATGTAATTTAATTTTTCGGATATTGTAATGGTTTGTTATCCAGAAATTTGAATTACCTAACTGTGCAGTTATTATAATTTTAAGTATCATATTTTAACATCATTCATGCTTTTAAATTACCAAAATCATATTTGCTTCAATAGTTCAGACAACATGCTTCTTACATATTAGTCGTGTTTATTTTTCTGATAGTTAGAATTTCTTGATTTGATTTTTTTGGTTACTTTTTATACAACATGCTTTTCTAGAAAAAAAACCATACAGTCATTTTTCTTCATCTCAACCAATTATAAAATTTGAGTTTATTTTTGACACTTTGATATTACAGTTTTAAAAGTCAACTAAGTACATGCATCAATTTATGAAAAACAAAGTAATTATACAATTTTGATTAATTGATTTATTCATGTTTTGTAATATTTATACCTACCCACACACATTTCTCAGATCTGGTAACCCTACATTATAGAAACAGTGTTGCCACCATCAATATTAATATTACCATATCAAAATATTATCATACAACTAAAAACAATGCTTTGTTTTTGCGATGCTTTCCAAAGTGTTTATTTTTTTTCTATTTTAAATAAGTTATGTTTGAGTTGCACTGGATTTCTACTAAACCACACTAACATCAGGTTCATTTTTTCCAGAAGAATCATCGACAGTTGAATCGTCCAGTGTTACCACCACACAAAAGTCAACTTCAACTGTTACTAACAAAGGTGGGCAACATTTATTATACCTACCTAACTTTTCATCTATAAATCGTCACAAATAATAAATGATAAATTAATCGATTGCAACTACATGTTATGGTATTACAAATAATTGACTCGGGTCAAAGTTCGAAATTAAAAAAAATCTCTACGGGGTAATGTTTTAAATATATTCATGTAACATGGATCTTAGATCTAAAATACGTGTAACTTCTCAGTGGGCAAGATTTGTGAATACTTAGCAACCAACAGCAAAATATATTGTTTCCCTGTTCCCTAGCAACCCAGCCATTTGATTTCAAAATTTTGCTGCCTATGGAATGTGTGCCGCTTCAATTTCACATGTGGATTAACTTTAGGGCTGTAGACCAAAACTCGTGTTTAAACGTTGCCGTGGACAAAACTCTTATGTCACACTGCCGGGTTGCTAGCGAAAAGGAAAGAAAATATTTTGTTATCGGTTGCTCAGGACCCAAGTCACATTAACCTGCGGTATTTGTCCCCTGAGAAAAAATCGGTCACAATTTTTTCATCAATAAAATTTGTGCATCCATTTAGCTCAATTAAAAGTTGCAAACAGTATGACGTTTGCCCCCTAAGAAAAAATCTGAATTCAAAGTTGTTTCAAGTCCATTCTAACATTCCTCAGAACTTAAAAGTCTGTCATTCTGATTTTCACTAATGAATGTTTGTTTACTTTTTTAGTCACGGAAAATGTGGCAAAGCCGACCAAGCCAGTTTCTCCTTTTGCCAAGTTTAAGCAGCTTGACAAGCAGAACTCCACATCATCAACCCCCAGGTGAGGAAACGGAAATTTCTTTTCCCTTTCATTTTTAATTTCGTATCAATTGCTCATCTGTCAAGTTAAATAATTTACCATGTTTTTTAAGGGTTTGGTACTTAGTTCACCAGTGAAAGTCCAGAAAGGAAACTTAAAAAGAAATGTATCTTCACAATGTCAATACACAAACCGTTAAACTTCCAATTCACTTACAATATTTATTTTATTGAATAATAATTATGAAACTCAAATATTAATTTTTGACTATGCTTCTAAGACTCTAATGTGTAAATAAAAAAATTGAAGATACAAGAGCACCCCTAGTGTGTGAATCAGCTTTTATAAAAAATTTCAATCTATGCGATAGGGGGAATTTGTTAGATATTTTATACTAGAGGTAAAGAACGCGAATGTTCAAAAGAAAGAAAAGTTATTTTTTTTCAGAATTGACTTCTTTCATCAGTAAACTCTTCGGTACCCCGAGTAGAAATCATTGTATAAATTGCGTCATTCTAAAATGTATGGAATATACGACGGCACTCTAATCTGAGTTGCAAAGATATGTAACATTGGGGATTCATATTATATGCATTCTCACAAGCAGACACATATAATTTCTGGCTTGCACATGCCACATGTGAACCGACAACATAAAATACCCAAATCTCAAATGAACATACAACTAATAAAATAAATATTGTATGTGAATTAGAACTGTGTTTTAATGAATTATAAGGGATTTTTTAATTTGATGAATAATTTACGTCTAAATCATTTATTTAAATTATATACTTCATGTAATTCTTATTTATTCAAGGATTGATATTGTGGAATTAATCTCAAAGGAACGGGGATCCAATTTTGATTGCATCCCTAGCGCAATATTTAATTTCAATGCATCAATCTTCTCTTCATCACTTATCTACTTTCAATGCATCTATCTCCCTTCATCACTTATCTACTTTCAATGCATCTATCTCCCTTCATCACTTATCTACTTTCAATGCATCCATCCCCTTTCCTTGTAAAAATCGCTCAATGACAGCTAAAACTGGCGCAAAATTGGATCCCTGAAATCAGAAAGTTTTACGTCAAACAAAATAAAGCTGTCAAAAGTGAAAGGCTATTACAAATTATATTAACTTTTAACATTAAAACAGCTGCATTTATTTAGATTGTCATGTACAATTTAGCACACATTTACTTAAGTACTTTCCGTTTTGAAAAAAATACTGTGAAGTACTCGTGTAAGATACTTTGTATCAGAAATCAGAAGGTATCTCAATGACCAATCTCGATTTATCATTGAGTTGAATTTAAGTAATTATAAAAAAGCATGTTTGAGATGAATTAATACCTCGTTACTTTTATCACATGTTTTTCAATTTATAAAAGGCTTAGCCTAGAAACTGTCTTAGACTCGAATCCCTATCATTTAAATATCCTAGATTCCACTCCTTATCATTAAAAAATTTACATATTTAAGACTCCAACCCCAATCCTTAAAATATCCAAGACTCAAACCTAATGTATTAAAATATCCAAGGCCCAAGTCGGATTTCTTAAAATATCCAAGATTTAAGCCCCAATACCCGACACTGCCCCAATTTCTAACGCTCGAACCCTAATTGTTATAAGATTCAAATCTCAAACCCCAAGTATTAAAATATCCCAAAGAGTAACTAAAGTGTGTGCTCAGTTCCCCGGGCAGCCCCCTGACCCCCGGGGCAGGGGGAGGCACCCTGTTTAAGTTCACGGACCCCGCGCTGCAGGCCAGCGCCGGCTCCATCAAGGAGAAGCTGCTCATGTGGTGCCGAGACAAGACCAGCGACTACGAGGTACCCCCGGCATGTGGATACCCTGCGATAACACACACTCATTCCCCGTTTTTTATTTGATTTAGCCTGTCCTGTGCTAACAGAAAAATGATGCTGAAAAATATGAAGAATAACATGGCATTCAACACTCATCCAACCTTCTTTCATGACCACTGCACACTCTTAGGCCTAGTACTTTCAACGATAGCACAGCGACTTTATACTGAATGAAGAGGACGCACTTATGTCAATCGTGTGGGTAGTTTTTTTTTACCAGCTTAAAGTTGCAAATGCTAATGTTGAAAATACCCGCCTAAATTGAGTAGTACCTTGAGTTTAAACGGCCGGGTGACAATGTTTTTTTTAAATATTGCATACATACTTAACTATCGCATCAACTGAAATGGTTGGCGTAAGGCTGGCCCCTTTATCTGTAAAAATAAATAGGTTCCACTCACTACATACAACCTCTTCGGGGAAAAACGCGGCAAGGAGTTACACTATATTTGTAGCTTAGTAGTAGCGTTTTTCTGTACACGCGATGGTTGAGTATTTTTGTAATGTTTTATGCATGGAGTATATTATCCACTAAGAAGTAGAAAAAATTAAGAATATGGATAATGTCAGTTGTCAGTTCTTCTGCCAGCACATGACAGGCCCCTGGATGTCTAGGCTCAGCACTGACCATACGCCTTTGGAGACACTAATATTATATTATACAAGCCAGCACTCCACACAGGAACCATGTGAGAGCCATCTTGGATTATGACAAATAAAATGGACCGCTCTAAGCAATGAAGAATCAAAATCATGTCTTGTTATCCAATTGAAAGTGGTACCTACCATTTGAAAGATAATCTTTCACAAAATGGAGCTGTAAAATAAGATAACCATCAGAAAATACCATTTTGTTGGACTCAGAACAAATTTGAATTTGGAACTTTTTTCTCGGTGAGCAAACTTACTCTTGTATGGGACTGCCGTCGTTAGGAGCCAATGACAAAATATTTGTTGGTCTTTTCCCTAGCAACCTGGCTGGGTGACGTCACAATATTGTCTATGTCAAATCATGCGCTGAGTCTATTCTCTATTGCTTAGAGCTGTCAAACATCTAATGTTTGCATTTTACTTACAATATTTTTGCATAGATGGCATCGCTGTAGATCCAGCAGCTCAGTATTGCCAATGAGAAAAAATGTTTTTACTGAGAAGACCATTATATTTTTAAATGGCACTCATATAAAATGAAGAGGATGTTAATTTTCTGTTGATGTGGACTTTTTTTTGAGTGGCAAGGTCTGAACATTTGAACATTGAATTTGGAATTTTTCCTCGCCAAGAAAACGTCAGTCTTGTATGGAACTGCCATCATTAGCAATTAATAACAAAACATTTGTATGCTTTTCCCTAACAACCCGGCCGGGTGACGGTGTTTATTTTTGCACCCTTTTCAAGTTCTGGCCTCATAATCTGATACAATTCATTTTATCTTTGTAAACCTACATCAACAGGATTTTTGCTTCAAGTCATGTTGATAATAAACGCTAATAGATTCGGCACAAATTCCATGCAAAAAAAAGTTGTGCCAGGATGCTAGGAAAGGAGCAAACTAATGTTTTGCTAAACGGTTGCTAGTAGCATAGACCTGTGAAGTTACCTGCTGAGAAAAATTCTGATTTTGAATTTGTGCAAGGTCCATTTTGTAAATTCAACCATTTTCTGTTTATGCAAAAATTACTAGAAAATGTGATTTTTTTTTAAATATATTTTTACATCTTGCTCATTTTAAAAGTACTTAAGTTGCTCAAAGTAAATTGCAAACATAACATTTTTACACAAACGAATATATATTTTTACATATTTTGTTAAAACACAAAACCAAAAATATTTATTCTTTCTTGTGTGCCATAAATTGTATTTTTTGTTTTACTTGTGTCAAAACCTTGCGGCTTTTAACTGTCAAACGCATGTACAGTGAAACAAATGGGTTCTCAGCACTGGTGCCCTCTGATTTCACATACAGAGTGGCAACTATTCGTTCCCTTAGTGCTTGTTTGTCTTATGTCCATCAGAGGTAATTTTATATTTGCCTTATGAAAACTGGAAATTGATATTTTAAATATTTCAAACAACTATCACGTTTTCCATTTTTTTCTTAGCTCAGATTGTGTAGAATGTGATTCTTAAGACAATTTCATTGAAAGGTCATCTTTGAATGTAATCAAATGGTAGATAAGTCAAACAAGCACTGGGAGGACGTATTGGTACTTTCTGTTAGCAAATACACCTATTTCATCCTATGAAATCCTTTATCTTACACCAACCATTAAAGCGATTATTTCGGTCCCGTTGAAAGCTAGATCGGTAAAGTTTGACCATGCAAGGAAACCATTGATAGCTGGCGATAGGAGAATATGAAAAACGTTATGTTTAAGGGCATAGAGTGGCTATGAATGTGATTTAGTTCCAAACGACATGATGCAACCAGTCTTTGACACCATGCATTGTTGATAGTGCTGTCTCGCTCACAACAAATGAAATGTTTTTGTTATTTCCTATATAAGCTATGTGTCTCTACTCCGTCTTCAGTCTATAAACATATCATCATAGAAATCTATGAAATCACCATAGCAACGGTATTTTTTTAATACCCCTCTAGTGTTATCGAAAGTATGAAAATATCTGATAAATTCCGATTTCAAAAATGTTCCAATCTCATTGTGTACTGGATGATTTTCACAAGTTTCTATTACCGCGAGAATATAAGTTACATACTTGAACAAGCAAGTACCTACATACTTTAACATCACTAGTTCTAGGAATGGCTGTCACTTTTGCGAGCAAAATATTTTGACAAATGAGAAATAAATTTTATGAAAATAATCAGATAAAATAGTTTTTTAAGTGAAATATTATTCCACATTTTATAAATCATTTATTTTATTTTGTAGGCACGTTCATAAAAAACCCAGTTTGATATTTATATGTTTTTTTTCCAATTAGGTAACACACCTGTTGACAATTGGAAGGTTACCGATACTGAATTTGGATTTTTGTATGATTGAGTAGGTTAGCGCATTCCTAATTCTCAAAGGATTGGGAAGTCCTTAACAATATTTTTATGTGTTAAAAATTGGTTTAAACACTGCAACTGGATTTTGGAAATTTAAAAAAGGCACCAAATATCATAAACGGGAAATGTTAGTTTATACCAAAATGTTTGGTGCAGATTAGGGCGGTGTGTGAGTTGGATAAACAAGTTACTTTGTTGATTTTAGTACAAAAATATGATACCTAAATATTTTTAACCTTCCTATGTACTTTTTCTCATTTTTGTCACCACTATGGTAGATACCATAATAATAATAATATTAGGATGATTTATTCGGTGAGCGCTGTTTTTGTGTGTATCACACCTCAAGAGCCCTCTAAATATAGTGTCTTTAAATGAACCATTCAAATGAGCACCATAAATATGATTAGGTACATACTTGATGAATTATAATAATATAAAGTCTCTTAGTTTTTTCCGACCATGTTGTCAATATTCTAGACCAGTGATTCCCAAAGTGGTCGATACCCCTGGGGGTCTACGGGATACTCGATGAGGGTCTACATTGACGTGGCATTAAAATGGGGGTCCATGAATATGACATAGCGTGTCTATCCCCCCCCCCCCCCGTTGACGATATGCCGCAACAACTTTTAGGGGGTCTACCGGAACCCCCAAAATTAAAATTTTGGAAGTGGTCTATGATAAATAAAAGTTTGGGAACCTCTGTTCTAGATTATGGAGATTGAGGTAAATCAATGAACAAGAGTTTATTAAAATCATGATGTTTAAGATATTTAAATTCATGATGTACAAAATAAAAATAACTTTGTGGTAATCCTAGCCTTCCTTTTTTCCACTAATCCTCTTCCTTATGTGTGTATGTGCTATTTTCTGTAAATCATACCTCAAAAATTTTTACTCTTAAAGTCAACATAACTTTTTCAATAACTACTTAGTCCTCATTCAAAGTTACTTTTGGCTCAAAAGAACTGCTTTCTTTTTGTGATATTTTATTTTTCAAAAATACCTACCACTGCAACGCTTGACGGTTGAAAACTGTAAATTTTGACGCACTTTAAGGTCTGGCAACACTAATTTTACATTGTTTTATCCAAATCCAGCATTTTGGACTTGCTTCCATCAACTGTGAAGATTTTCTTTAACATGTGTGGTATTTAAACATATTTTATTTATATTTATTTATTAGCTGATGTAACAAACAATTTTGAGCCTCAGGTTACATTTAACCTACATCTGAATTAGATGAAATTACAAAATAAGTATTTTTTTACTTATAATTCAATGGCGTCCACGTATTTGAAAGTGCCCTCGGATGTATGACATTACAGATTGATACCCATATAAATTCTTTAACCGTAACTGTAACTTTGTCGCCATTCCTGTTATGAATATTTTGAAAATGGAGACATGTTTAAATACCACATGGTTTCATGTATAATATTTTGAATTCTGTTGTGAAATAATCATTCTGCATGCCATCTTTGTTTCAGTGTTTTATTTTTTTAAGACAATATATTTTTTTACACCCTTTACTATAAGACTATTGTAAGTTTCTTAGTATATTTAGTTTTCCAATATCCACTTTCCAATGATCAATCTCTGAGAATTTAAATGTATTTATAGAAAAACACTCATTTTATTTAAAACTTAATATTTCTTATTGAAATATTGGTAAGTATGGATTATTTTCATATTCATATTTTTTAAAATAGAATGCTCAAACATTTGTAGTTCAAAACTATTTCAAAAGTGGTCTTTAATGAGGTCGGAACATTAAAAAAGGAGTGAAAATAAACCTTGTCATTCGGCCGCATTTCTTCCAAATCTGACCGCCAAAAGCATTAGTCTCGCAACCATACAAACCTTTTTTATCCAAATTTTATTCAATATTTCCTACAATTAATATCAGTATTTATGTGCATCTGTGTGTATGCCATAGTGATATTGTATTAAAAATATGATACTTAGATCCATCTTTGACCTAAATGTATCGACTAAATGCTGTAAGCTAGCAAAATTTTCCTGACTATCAGAAATTAGCCGACACATAGCCGAGGGAATTTTTCATCGTTTGGATCTCATCTATATTATGCTATTCAACAGAAAAAGAATTATAGCATGAGCAGATATCAATTTGTCCAAAAAAAAATCCAAAGAAACTGTAAATTTAGAGGTGTAAGTAATTGTATTTTTTGATTGCAGAATGTAAAGTTGGACAATTTCTCTACGAGCTGGTCGGATGGCCTGGCCTTCTGTGCCCTCATCCACCATTTCCTCCCTGAAGAGTTTGACTTCTCCAAGCTGACGCCGCAGCAGCGAAGATACAACTTTACGCTGGCCTTCAAAGTCGCCGAGTAAGTAAACCCCATCTCATATTGTCTAAGGAACGGACTCCAAACATTCAAAATATCCCGCAGCCATGTAACATCACCCAAAGTAAATAAAAATGGATTACCGATAATCAGGGATTTTTATAGTTTACAGCACTGTGAAATACATGCATTTGTCTGTAATACTAAATGCAGGCCGTACGGTGCACTCTGGTGTCTTTTCAAACTACCTGCATAAGTGATTCTTAGTAAATTTTATAAAACTAAAGCAAGATAAATCCTATTCTTTTAAAACACTGTTAAAATTTACTAAGCATCAAATATGAATTTTCACAGCGTTAATACACAACACATACAAAATACCTACATAATATTGGATTGAAATTATCTTGCTCTGTCCTGTCTTTAGCCTGGCAAAGTGACATCACATTTAAATACCCCAAATTTCAAATAATTTGAGTTCATTGAGAATTAAATGAATGAGAAAATTTATGAGCACAGCATAATCTTTTAATTTTTTATTTTAGCGAGAAGGCTGGCATCTACCCTCTTCTGGATGTAGACGACATGGTACAGATGAGAAAACCAGACTGGAAGTGCGTCTTTACCTACGTACAGGCCATACACAGGCGATTCAAGGATCAAGATTGACAACATAACCTCAAAATGAACAACAACAAAAAACACCAAATAACCTCAAAAGAGGAAATGAGGAAATAATATTCTAAATTATTGTTAAAATTTTGTACTTTTATATGATAAAAATAAAAATTCAATTATTTCAAATAGATTTCTATAGAAATGTCAAAATAAAATTTTGTCTTTTTGACATAGAGAGAAAAAAATGAGAGATGATTAAGTAAAAGGTAAAGTTTTTCTGCAATATTAATTTAAATTATTACTGCCATGTATGGAAAACAAATATTACTACAATGAGGTTTGTTGATTTTTATGTTATTACATGTCCTTGTTATGTTTTCGTTGTTTCAATATCTTTGTTTTTGCGTCTCGTCCATTTTGTACCAGTTCGTTGAGACTTATTGTCGACTTTATAATGTTTAATATACAATATCTCCTTTTATATTTTTGTATTGTTGATCCACGATAACATTTTTTTGATTCCATTACGATGTAAGTAAAGTTATGTTTGTTGTCCGCCATTTTTTTATACTTTAGAAGTAAAATCATTATATTTATAAATGAATAATTTAATTTGAAGAACAAAATGCATCTTAAATTAAAATTAAAAAATTGCTTGTGTACAACTTATTTATATGTTCTCAAAAAAGATATTAATAATTTGATTAAATGCTTTTTAAATTTTAATGAAAAACTCAGAAAAATATATATACTTTACTTAATTAAAAATACAATTATTACCTATTGCAAGTTACCTATATTTTTTAAAAATATATTTTTCCTACTTAGTAAAACGTAGGTATTAACAAAAAAATAAAATTCAAAACTATATTCTTAAGTTCCCAATGTAAACTAACTGTTTATGTAAAAAAAGAAAGTATTGTTTTTTTGTCAATAATAATAATTTTGTATTATTTTGAATGTTGTGATGATGTTAAGATTTTTAATATTTTGCTTTCTAGCTTGTTTATATTAATAATATATTATTTGACTACAAATAAAATGAGCAAATATATTCTTATGCGTATTAAAATTTAATATAAATTACTTTACTTACTTCTTGTACTCCAAATTACAGGAAACCAAGACATCAAAATCTGTCTATCGGGGCAAAACAAACTATTTATTAAATGGGTATTCTGCACATCCAAAATATCCCTCGGATGGATGACATCGTGAATAAAAAAAAATGGATTCCAGATAATTAAGGATTTATTTTCATTTTACAGCATTTTGAAATATATGGTCATTGGCACCAGATGACTGGACTGCTATTTCCATTTGTCTCATAGACAATAATCTTCTAGAATTTACGAAAATATGTCAAAAAAGCCATAAACGGTATTCCGCAAGGTCTCACCTCGATTCTTCTCATTAGAGAAGACTCATGAGCCATTTTGCCGGTGAGATGCATCTCGAGCGCTCAAAATGTATGAAGATCCATGTTACAGAGGTTATGTTGCAAAGATTTTGAGAAGTATTTATTTTTTAAAAGGCGAAATGATATTTTTCCGTAAAATTACATATCATAATATTTATAAATACTTTAGAATCATATTTTTACTGTAGAATTCGTGGTTTTAAGGTTAAAAACTTGGTCGATGAAAACATAATAAGTACTTTTATTGCAATTTAAATGCCTTAATTGATGCAAACAAATAAACTACTGGGCTGTCTTGAAAATCAAACATATCATTCACATATTTTATATGTTTCATTTGAATTATTTCAGTATAGTTATTTAACACGATAATAATATCAGAAAATTATAACATTGTCCAAAATACGTAAATAATAAAATTCTTTTAAATTCCCAGCTGACTTTTGCGAGAGCGAATAAAAATATATGATTTAGAGTGAGACAGCATACCTAATCAAAAACAATGTTGCCAAGTCGTTTTGATAGAATCGTATTATACAGAAACACTTGCGTTGCAGAATACGAGACAGCCATTTTTTGTGAATCTTGATTTCGGGGACTCGAGATTTTTGTGACAATTGGGAATAGCAATCCTGATGTGATAATTACAATACATAGATTTTTAACATCTTTTCGATATACCTACATAGCATTGTATACAGCGCCAGGACGTTCTAATCTAATCTAATCTAATCTTATAAGTTGCAAAGATATGTTACATTGGAGATTCACATTACTTGCATTCTCACAACCAGACATGTACAAGTTCGCGCTTGCACATGCCTCATGTGAGCCTACAACATAAAAACCAAATCTCAAATGGACATACACCCTGCAACTCTTACCGTCCTTCCCTGAAACAGGGGTGACATTGGCAAAGTGAACCATTTTTACAGCATGGGTGGTCAGCCGCATACCAACCTATAAGTCAAGGAACATAACGACAGATTACATTTTTTTAAATCAATAAATAATAATATATATGGACATCAAAAACTAAAACATAAAACAAATTTCACTAAACCCTAGCCGCCAACATCACAGATCAACCGCCATTTCTTTCTGTCCTTACATACTTCATTCATTTCCTCCAAAGTCATAACCTTCTTCATACAGGCTGTTCTTTTATTATGACTCTGGATATTCCATTCATTCGCAATTTCGGATATTTGGTGAAGATTAAAAGAAGTTTGTTAAGATGGTTTGGGCATATGGAGAGAATGAATGAGAAAAGACTGACGAAGAAAGTATATGCTGGTAGAATAGATGGATGTCGTGGTAGAGGAACACCGAGAAAGGTATGGATGGACCAAATATCCGAAATTGCGAATGAATGGAATATCAAGAGTCATAATAAAAGAAGAGCTTGTATGAAGAAGGTTATGACTCTGGAGGAAATGAAATAAGTATGTAAGGATAGAAAGAAATAGCTGTTGATCTGTAATGTTGGCGGCTAGGGTTTATTAAGGTGAAATTGGTTTTATGATTTAGTTTTTTTTTTAATGTCCATGTTTATATTATTATTTATTGATTTAAAAAATGTAATTTGTGATGTATGTTCCTTGACTTATAGGTTGGTATGCGGCTGACCACCCATACTATAAAAAATGGTTCACTTTGCCAATGTCACCCCTGTTTCAGGGAAGGACGGCAAGAGTTGCAGGGCTTATGTTCATTTGAGGTTTGGATTTTATTTGTAAATACACAATCAGCATTTGTAAGCGCGAACTACACGTGTTTGTTTGTGGGCATACATCTGAGAGCTTTGAATGAATATATCCTTGCAACTTAGATTATTGTTATTATTATACTAGAGTTGTTGAGCAGATTCAGAACAAAGATCTTTTTTAACTCGACCATTCAAGCAATCATGGTCAAGAGGCACATTTGAATGTGTACACTCCACGGACAAGGACAAACAGGAGTAATAAGGAAATATCAACAAAAATATGAATATTTCCATAGGTATTTATGCCAGAATATTTGTGGAAGTACTGTGGGTTAGATAGTCCAGTAGACCTATGCCAAGTCTACTTGCTAAGGCTCTCCATTGTGCACGATTGAGAGACTACACATTGTGACATCAGTCCAATAATAAGCCCAGATGCTGTAAAAAAAGTGTTCCCGTCTATCAGTCTTTCCTGAGAAAAACTGGAAAGGTTTTTTGCAGATTAAATGGAAACAAGGTTTCTCTTCATCTCTTCAATATAATGTTGGCAGATTCATGAAGTTGCTCAAGACAATCGATATAAATGTATATTTTATCTATATTGATGCTCAAGACACATTTGTTGAATAGAAGCTTCAACATATAAAAGCTACAAGCGCCCTTGGGGTGGCCAGTGCCAGTAAAGAGCGGAATATAAAATTATTATCATTTTCTAGCTGTGTCACAGAGAGAACAGAATATTAAATGTGTCTTCAAATCAAGGATGTTGCTATATCTTATTTTTAATATTCTACGTTCAATGCATAAAATGAATGGTAAACTGTAGGTAATTTATTTGTTCTACAAGCAATATCACCACCAGAAAGTTACATGTAACGATGATAGGGGTGTAAAATGACACTATGTAACTAAGTGAAAATTGCACACTACGTGAAACTTCATTTCCCATAGTGAAATATCCCCAAAGAAACCTGTCCCCCAGGGGGACAAGTTTTCATTGTTGTGAGGCCGTAACCGGAACGTCATATCTGACAACCTTGGAAGGGATCGAACCTGAGCCCCTTGGATTTGAACAGAAGCCTTTTATCAGCTGAACTATACTCGTATATCAACCAGAATTCAATTGATTGATCAAATGGACATGAGCGCCATCCGTACTTAAAGACTGGCAATAAAAAAAGCTTCCTAGGTTTTTTAAGTGCTACCATCTTTTCTTTTTAGAATCAAACTCATAAAAGAGTGGCATGGCTTAGGTGGAGATACACAAAATCTGAAAAATATCAAGAATATCGGATGTCAACAGAGGAAGGAAATGGCGTAAATCCAATTTAATCTAATCTAATCTAAGCTGCAAAGATATATATCATTTAAGATTTATATTAAATGCATTCCCACAAGCAGACATGTATAATTTCGCGCTAACACATGCCGCATGTGGACCTACAATATAAAAACCCAATCTCAAATGAACGCATAAGCCCTGCAACTCTTGCCGTCCTTCCCTGAAACAGGGGTGACATTGGCAAAGTGAACCATTTTTTATAGTATGGGTGGTCAGCCGCATACCAATAATAAATAATAATAATAAAATAATAAAGCCGCGTAAATAATAATAATATTAGAATGATTTATTTGGCGAGCACTGTTTTTGTGTGTATCACACCTGTAAACGTAAGTACGAATTTGAATTATTTTGTACAATTCAGGAACTAGAATGTAAAATGAAAAATTCGTCAGGGAATAAATATTGAAACATCAGTAAAAGTTATTTTCATCATAATTTAACAACTTCCAGACATATTTCTGTAAATTTCACAAATTTCAAAATATTGCGCAATTATATAATGATACCAGTCGTATAAAAAATATATCCCTACAAAATTGTATGGAAACGGGTTTTCACTGTTGAAGCACCATGCTACCAAAATGTTGATACACGTTAAATATTTTTCCCATAAAAAGTTTTCGTGAAAAAATATACTTTTCTGAGTTAAAATTGAAAAATAGCGTATTATTTGGTACTATACACATTTATTGTATTTTTATGTGTACTAGATTTGGATCAAATACTGTATTTTAAATTCAAGTAGGTATTGCACAATATTTGCCAACATTTTTTTACAGCACCGACAAGTGACATTACTTCCAGTGTTGCCACCTTAGCCCTTTTGGGGCTAGATCTAGCTCTTTTTACTGTAGGTGAACTCGTTGTTTAATGATTTAGCCCGAAAGGGGCTATCTAGCCCTTTTCATTTACTTAAAAATATTGTATGAAAATCTGAATTTTGCGCCAATGCTAACATCGCGATAACATCGAACTTTCGTGATTTTTGTCATATTATTGTTTTTTTTTTTGTAGATACCATTTGTTCGATTAAGGCAACATATCTATGGCAACTAAATGATTCTAAACGGAAAATTTGTTAATTTTAGTTTGTAAAATAACAAATATTTTTAATTTTTGAACCTAATTTTGAAAAAAATTATTGTCATTCAAACTAAAAAATAAATACATAAGTAATTGAAATCATTAGTCCAGGTGTTTTTTTAGCCTTTTTTTACACCAACTCTTTTTGTGCTCCTTTTAGCCCGATCTAGCCCTTTTTATCTTCTTCAATTGCCCCAAGTACTAAAACTAAGGTGGCAACACTGATTACTTCATCTTTCATTATAAAAGTCAAACACCACGTGAATATCGTTGATTTGCAATCCAACCAATTTCATCTCTCGTCCGTCTATTCACGCCTAAAAAGTTATAAATAACATAAAATCATGGCGGTCCGCGTCCAATTCGAAAACAACAACGAAGTCGGAGTGTTCAGTAAGCTGACAAATTCGTATTGCATCGTCGCCATCGGCGGATCAGAGAACTTCTACAGCGTGTTTGAGGCGGAGCTCGCAGACACAATCCCAGTGATCCACGCCTCCATAGCTGGCTGCCGCATAGTGGGGCGCATGACTGTCGCCAACAAGAACGGCATCCTCGTCCCGTCATCCACAACAGACACAGAGCTCCAGCATCTAAGGAACAGCCTTCCAGACTCTGTAAAGATCCAAAGAGTTGAAGAAAGACTGAGCGCATTAGGGAATGTGATAGCCTGTAATGATTACGTAGCTCTAGTGCACCCGGATTTGGACCGGGAAACTGAAGAAGTCTTAGCTGATATTTTGAATGTGGAAGTCTTCCGGCAGACTGTTGCCAGCAATGTTTTGGTCGGTTCTTACACAGTTTTGAGTAACCAAGGAGGGCTGGTGCATCCCAAGACCACCATACAAGATCAAGACGAGCTGTCTTCGTTGCTGCAAGTTCCGTTGGTAGCGGGGACTGTCAACAGAGGGAGCGAAGTGTTGGCTGCTGGGATGGTTGTGAACGACTGGTGCTCGTTTTGTGGCATGGACACGACTTCCACGGAGATTTCAGTGATTGAGAGTGTGTTCAAGCTGAATGAGGCGCAGCCCAGCGCCATCACTTCCAGCATGAGGGCTTCCCTCATAGAGAGCATGTCATAATTTAAAAACAAAACCTAACCTCAAAATTCACGGATGCTGATTCTGTAAACGGCAGCATGAAATATGTACACTGCTGACTCTCGCATCCATGTTTGCCAACCATGCAGTAACAACCTGCCATGTATAAGTGTGTGATTATTCTCACAGGGCTATTAACAAAACATTTGATCCATAGCTGATCTACAAATCATAATTTTTTTGTACCTGGGAAATTCACTGTATACTGTGGATGAGCCATGGATTTGCTGTTTGAGAATAACCCCGTTAGTTCCTTTCATTAATTTACATGGACATAGTTGGGACATCACACTGCCGGGTTGCTAGGGAAAAGGCATTCTGATATTTTTTGTTTGTTGCTGAAGACCCTAGCTATATAACTATATTTTTATATATTTTAGAAACAAAATTATATTTAAACCCTGTTTCTTTTCACATATATTGATTTACTTTAATTATAAATTACGAACATTTTCGACCTTATAGGTCATCATCAGGTTCCTACCTGATGTTCCTACCTGATGATGACCTGTATGGTCGAAAACGTTTGTAATTAATGCAAAAAAATAAATGCAACTAAACTTCACATATAGTGTAACTTCTTGCCTGCGTTATCCCCGAATGGGTCGCATGTGGCGATTCGGGACCTATTTATTTTTACAGGCAAGGGGGCCAGCCTCACAACAACCACTTTCAGTTGAAGGGGGGGTTTCCCAGCTCCCGGGAGGGGGGCTGGTTCTCATTTCTTGTGAAGGCTGAGTAAACCTGGAGATCAAACTCTTGCTCTCGGCATGGAATGCATGCATTCTACCAAATAATTATTAAAATAAATCAATATACGTGAAAAGAAAGTGTTTTAATAGAATTTTGTTTCTAAAATATATATAAAAAATCAATAATTATAAGTATGTTATCCATATAGACCTGTGATGTTTGCCTGCCGAGAAACAGATAATACGTTCAAAGTCCATTCATCACATTGATTCTCCCTGCTTAGAGGTTGAAAATAATCATCATGACAGCAGTTGAAACTATTGTAAATAGTTTTTGGATGAACATTTCTTTTTTATGCAATGTTTTTTTTTAAATGTGAAATATGAATGTTTGAAATGCAACCAAGATTGTGATGGACGATACTTCCGAAGTGTATTTTAAAGATCTATGCTGTAACAAATAATGCATTTATTTTTAATGAACAACCATTGTACAAATCTGACCTGAAAATTCCACGATGAATGATGTAGAAGAAATAGGGAAAGTTTTTAAACAAAATATTTAAAATTAATGATAATTTAATGCCAATACAGGATGTGACAGATGGGGCAATATGAGATGTTTTTTTTGCCTTTTTCCATGTAAAATACAATCTAGTTTTAAGAGAATTGTTTAAATTTAAATAATAAAAAAAAACAATAACTACTGCTCTTGTTCAATTCATTATTTCATTGCATTATCCTTTTTTCTTTCAGAAAGTCGATTCCTGTTGTGAATTTCAAAAAATGAAGAGTGTTCACGTCCAAGTTGTAGACAGACAGATGGCATGCATGTATTGTAAAGTGACCCATTCCATTCCATTCTCGGTTGTCTCGGAATCCATTCTCGGTTGTAACGAGAAAGGAAAAAAAAAAGGAAGGAAAAGTCTCAGTCGCATATTGTAGCGTTGAATTTATAACCACATTGGTGTATAGACTTAACTGATTATTTTGCAGATAAGCGGTCCTGAATTGACATAGACAATGTTGTGTTGTCACCCAGTCTGGTTGCTTGGGAAAAGTAAAACAACAAAAAATGTTATTGGTCGCTAAAGATGGCAGTTCCATACAAGACTGATATTTGTTTGCCAAGAAAAAGTTTCAAGTTCAAAAATGATCCAACCTCCTTGAAGTGGAGAATTTTCCTGTTACCAAAGTTGCAGTTCTCATATTTTGCTAAAGCTGAGAAATTATTGTTGATAATGTTGTGTTTTGTGACTTATATGTCACTTCTCATGATGAATCGGTTGACTTTTTTCATTGCACCGTTCTGTGACAGTCACTCCAAGGGTGCACTCAGTGTACTAATCAGAAGTCTGTTGAAGTGACTTCTGTTGGCAATCTAATCAAACTACAGATGGCAGTCGGTTCCATGCCCTATAAGCCACCACTGCAAAAGCACGCTCACCAAACAGTGTTGCAGACTTGCACAAAGTCTCATTGACCAATCTTTTCGCTCCACTCTTCACAGAGCTCGAAGTCTATTGTCTGCTATTCAAACCACTTTGCTTGATGATTTCCACAAATACAATGGTGTATTCTCATTAAACACAGTTTATACACAATGATCTGTGGAACGCGAAGCTGACGGAGCTCATAAAACGGGAGTGTCTTGCAAGAATACAATTCCTTATAAATAATTCTCATGTTGCTAAATTACATTAGATAGATTGCTACAACAAAGAAACATCAAACTCTCAATAGATAAGAGTTTTTTAGGCTGATTATGCTGGAGAGATATTTTCTGGGATCTGTTGCCGTGGTCTATGGGAGCTGGAGCTTCCAGACATTTTGCCCGTGTCTGCGATAGGCTTCTGAAGTGTAAAAATGCAATGATGAAGATGGTCTTGATGAAATGCATGTTGAACCTCAGATTTCTGAATCGATGGAATTATGGTTTTGTAATGATTGCAAAAACAGTAATGTTTTGTAAACAACTAATCCATGTTTGTGCCAATAACAGTGAAATAAATATTCTAAGAATATTGCATGGGCGGCAAGACATAGCTGATGACTCATCAATGTATGGATGCGATTAGTCAATATTGTAATTGCTGTTTATTTACATACTTGTACAATACACCCCAGATCTACGCAACGCAACGAAGCTACACATATAGTGTAACTTCTTGCCTGGGTCACCTCCAAAGGGGTCACATGTAGTGATTCGAGACCTATTTATTTTTACAGACAAGGGGGCTGGCCTCTCACCAATCACTTCAGTTGAAGTGGGGGTTTCCCAGCTCCTGAAGGGGCTTTCTGACACCCTCGGTGAGGATCAAACCCTTACTCTCGGCATGGAATGCAATCATTCTACCAACTGAGCTATCAACTGGATTTTTTATGAGCTTGGTTTTTATTGAGCTGTCCGGTCGATAGCTCAGGTGGTAGAGTGCTTGCATTCCATGCCGAAAGCTCGGGTTCGAATCCCACCGAGGGTGTCAGAAATGATTTCCCATTTCGGTGTTTAATTCAAACCCCAAAATAAAAATACCGGCAAGGTTTACTCAGCCTTCACAAGAAATGAGTACCAGCACTCTCGGGAGCTGGGAAACCTCCACTTCAACTGAAGTGGTTGGCGTAAGGCCGGCCCCCTTACCTGTAAAAATAAATAGGTTCAACTCGCCACATGCGACCCCTTCGGGGATAACGCGGCAAGAAGTTACACTATATGTGTAGCTTAGTTGCGTTTGGTCGTCCCTATGAAACGCCATTTTTCTTGGTAAAGTTATTTTTTTAACCCAGCAAAGAGCATATTTGAAAATATAAATGATAGATAAATGATTTTTTTTGCTCCACCAGGATTCGATTCCACGACCTTCCATTAACAAGTCCGAAGCGTTACAACTAGACTACTGACCGGTCATTGTATTGTTATTGCAACGCTTTTATTGATACATACCAGTTAGTTTCCTTTTCCCATCATCTTTAAGCAAGAAGTAACACTATATCTGTAGCTTAATAGTGTTAGCGTAGCGAGTAAACCTAGTGCATGTTACAACTAAGGCCCAGTATTTTCAACGTTAGCTTATGTGACTTTATACTGAATGATAATTGGTACGAGGCTGACCACCCGTGCTGTAAAAATCGGTTCACTTTTGCCAATGCCACCCCGGTTCAGGGAACGGCGGCAGGAGTTGCAAGGTTTATGTCCATGTGAGGTTTTCTTTATTTGTATGCACACATGCAGAATGTGTAGGCGCGAACCTACATGTGCCTGTCTGTAGGCATGCATTTCATATGAGCCTTAAATGCTTACATATCCTTGCAGCTTAGATTATAGATTATAGATAAGGACGCACTTACGAGTTACGTTAATCCTGTGGGTAGTTTTTTTATCTGTGTAAAGTCACATAAGCTGACCTTGAAAATCTCTTACATTTTATAGAACCAAAACAATTTTACTTCAACACTGTTTTAGTAGATTTTTTTGGTTCTATGAAATGTAATAGAGATAAAATATAAATTTTCACTGTGTTTTAATACACAAACCATATAAAATATGAAAATATTGGACCTTACACTTGCTGTATGTGTATGTATGAAAAAAAACAAATTTCAAATGAATATACACCCTAAAACTCTTGCCACTTTTCTTGAAACAGGGGTGGCATTGACCGAAGTTAAACAATTATTACAGAATGAGAGATCAGTGATGTTAAATTGAATAAAAAACATGTTTTTTCATCAGATTTTATTATTTTGACTAAATACAACAATGCTGATACATTAACATTTTCACATATAAATACCACAAACAAATATTCAAAAGCATCTATTCATAATATTTACAAAAAGTTTTTGCCACACCGATTTGAGGGAAGGGCGGCAGGAGTTGCAAAGTTTATGTTCATGTGAGGTTTGGTTTATTTTGTATGTGCACATGCAGCATGTGTAAGCGCTAACTTACACGTGCCTGCTTGTGGGCATGCATTAAATATGAGCCTCAAATGTCAATACATCATTGCAACTTAGATTTTAGATAATTATAGATTTTCCTTTTCCTGATATCTTAAAAAACTATATAAATTTCAGGACGTATTTGGCGAGTGCTGGTTTTGTGTAAATCACACCTCAAGAGCCCTCTACATGTTTGGCCATCACTAGTCAGCACTGATTTTACAAGCACGACCCAGGATCCATAAAGCTGGACCAACCTTGTCACTGGTTTCCGATAAAGGTAGATTTAAAAAACTGTTTTTTTTTTGTGCTGTGCTAGGAATTGAACCCACTACCTTCCAACCAGTCCTCAGTGTTAGTCGTAGTCTTGTCATTTAAAAGAGTATTTAATTTTTTTTTTATCTTACAACAATTTTATTACATAAAAACTAGTCAGGATGTAAAAAAATGTATTACATTTATTAACGTATAAAAACATTGAATATGAGTTAGGCTTCCGGGATCTGTTGCCGTGGTCTGTGGGAGCTGGAGCTTCCGGACGTTTTGCTCATGACTACAATGGGCTTCTTTAGCGTGAAAGTGAAGTAATGAAGATTATGTTGAGGAAACTGTGATAAAACCATCGTAGACATGGGTGAAACGTTCGGAAGCCCCAGCTCCCACAGACCACGGCAACATATCCCGGAAAGCAACTCTCCAGCATCAATACTAACATTGTTTCAAAAAGTTCATGAATAAAAAAAATATTTTTATCCCAATAGTAAAAGAGCAGGAATATTTTGTACATTAAAGTAACTTAACAAGTAAAAATTAAATGGTAAGACATTGAGTTTTGATATTTATTTTTTTATTTTGGAAGAAATACACGGAGAATCTAAGTTTGATATAAAATGGAATATTACATGCATGATGTTACACGTATAGATTACCTGTGCCCCGAATATAAAACATTCTGTAAACTCACCTCAATTACCTAAATAAATTAAAAAAAGTATACAAACTTAATCACTGTCTAACGAGTGCAGTTATACATTCAATACATTTTCAATTTACGCAATCGAAGTGTGATTTACGTAATGTTTCCTACTCGGCAGTAACTACCTTGATATAATAAATAATGTATATCTAAAAATATCAACATGGTTCAGTTACTGCTGAAATTCTTACTTTTATCATTTTTACGCTACACTACTAAGCTACACATTATTGTAACTTCTTGACGCGTTTTCCCTGAAGGGGTCGCATGTGGCAAGTTGAATCTATTTATTTTACACGGTTAGGGGGCCAGCCTTAAGCCAACCACTTCAGTTGAAGTAGAGTTCTCCCGGCTCCCGAGGGGGCTGGTACTCATTTCTTGTGAAGGCTATTTTATTTTGGTTTTGAAACACACCCAATTGGAAATCCATTTCCGACACCCTCGGTGGGATTCGAGCCCAAGCTCTCAGCAATGAATGCAAGCACTAAAAACCTAAATCTCAAAAGAACAATAAACCCTGCAACTCTTGCCGACCTTTCCTGAAAGGGGGGTGACCTCTAATGCTGGTAAACCCCCACTTCAACTGAAGAGGTTGGCTTGAGGCCGGCCCCCTTACCTGTAAAAATAAATAGGTCCCCAATCATCACATGCGACCCCTTCGGGGATAGCGCAGGCAAGATGTTATACTGTATGTGTAGCTTAGTTGCGTTAAATGTAAAAAATCAGCAGGAAAAGTTTATTAAAGTTCATACTATGACTAAATACATAATATTTATGAATATCTATTGACTATGGTTTTATTTTAAAAGTGAATATATGGCATACTAATGTGTTTATATTTATTTAATATTTCAGTGATATCTACCAAATAGCTTACAGGTTATAAAAGTGAGAAGTTTACGTATAATATAGACATGGGAATTAGAAAAATGAGTCGAGCAATCATCAGCATCATCATTAAAAGTGGTAAGTGAATTTTTAATAAACGTCCCTGTTTGAAGATTAGTGGTCCAGGTGTGTGCAACTTTACTGTGAGTCTAATCTGTATTTCCATTTTGTTTTTGTAAAAATTGAAGTCAATGATTTAAGAATAATTAAAAAAAACTGGTCAATTGGAAAGCTTAGTTGGTGAAATGTTTACATTTAAAGCTAGAGGGGTAGGGTTCGAACCCCACTGAAATTGGGAAATCAGAAATGATTTTCCAGTTGGGTGTTAACGTCAAACCCAAAAATCACCGAACCGTCAAGGTTTACTCAGCCTGGGAACATGGAAGTCTTCATTTCAAGTGAAACGGTTGGCGTAAGGCCAACATCTTTTATACATATATAAATTATATATATATGAGGATGATTTGATTATTTTTATTTTCTGCATGGTAAAAGAGCGCCAGTGTTTGCGTGTGTCACACCTCAAGGGCCCTCCCAATCATAAATTAGATATTTTATAAAGGTGCCGTTTCAGTGCTCCCTTAACAGATTCCGAAACTCTCACTCCGGGTGGCAGTCTGTTTCACTGCATCGGTCCCACAATCCGGAAATAATTTTATGTCACATGTAAAAATAAGTAGGTTCTATTCATCACATGTGATCCCTTTACGATACATAATGATACATAAATTAGCCACGATTTTTAATGTTACTCTTAAATCAATGACTTCAGTATAAAAAATCTTAAATAATACAATTTGTTTATGAATATCGCTTATATTTTCACAATATTTGTACAAAAACATTACAAAATAAACAATAACAAAATATTTAAATGCTAAAATTGTTTAATGCAAATATCTTACAATGGGACTGTTCACAGCCTTTCTCATTAATTTCACAACTCTTCACATATTATTAATTTAAATTTAAATAAAAAAAAAATTGTTACAATTCACTTATTGAGTTTATTTTGTACACAACCAGTTTGGGCAGAAGCAGCACCTTCCACCTTCAGGTATAAAGTGAAACTTCTGAAACTGGTTGTGTACAAAAAGAAACTCAAAAAATTGAATTGAAACAAATGGAATTTTTATTTAAATTTATAAAAATGAACATTCACAAAGTTACTGCAGAAACTTTTGATATCTTCACAGATTCCTCATCTTGCAGTTTTAACCAAAGAATAAATTTTACATGTTATTCAACTTTCCGTAACATCTTGAATCCTTAATTTAAATTCCCATATCCATCAAGCCTACGGGGGAAATGGGAGATAAACGTAGTCACACTCGGCTGTAACAATTATGGAAATAGCAAGTTCACGGCTACAATGAGCCACTACTTACTGATATGTGAGCTTGTACCTAATTTCATATTGCCACCTTGAAGGTAAAACTGAATAAGAACTGATTCACTGCTTTGAGAAATCGTGGATAAAACATTTTATTGGGAGTAACTTCTCATAGTAAGTAAACTAATTGTAAGGATGCGCTCATGAACAACTTTGAAACTACAGAATTTTCAGTTTTTAGTATTTTCTCTTGCAGAAAATAGGAAAAAAGGTGCATTTATCTGAGAAACCTGCGTTAGCTTACTATGTCACTTATTCAGTTTTGCCTTTAAGCTATTGATATAAAAGCGTTCAGATATAAGGACCTCGCTCCTTGGATGTATAATAATCTATAATCTATAATCTAAGTTGCAAGGATATATTCATTTAAAGCTCTCAGATGTATGCCCACAAACCAACAAGTGTAGTTCGCGCTTACAAATGCTGAATGTGTACTTACAAATAAAATCCAAACCTCAAATGAACATAAGCCCCACAACTTTTGCCGACCTTCCCTGAAACAGGGGTGACACTGGCAAAGTGAACCATTTTTTACAGTATGGGTGGTCAGCCTCATACCAACCTATAAGTCAAGGAAGTAACGTCCAAATAATATTGTCAGTTCAATGCAGTCATATACAAAAACACTGAATTCTGGAAATATTTGTTTTGCCTCTATTGTCATAAACATGACTTGTCTATTTTTGTTACAATAGTTTCTATTCCACAGATATTCAAAGTCAATGGTTGGTCCCTTTGTACGGTTTATATCCGAGTGTGACTGTCTTATGACTGTTTATGTGGAATCTGTTATCATTGCAATTTTTTCTTTCATTAGAAATTCAACTAGATTTTCAAGGTATATATTTTTTTTATTATGAGGAAAGTTTAGCATGTAATGTTATTCTCAGGTTAAAAAATAATTGTCAAAACCTTTACATAATTTAAGTCACTTTTATTTCAATTAAATTACAGAGTGTCCAATAAATATACATTCTTGAGTTGTGTACAAAAAAAAAGACACCAACTGTCCAAAAGTGAATAAAACACATCAGGCAGAAAAGCATGGTTAATATTGTTTTGCATTTTCCTCTTTGTAAGAAATCAAGCCTAATGTGCATGAAAACTTTTCTACAGATGTTTGATTTTATATGATCATCATTTAAATTTTTAATATGTAATGTATGCATCTGAAGAGGTCAAGCCTAATGTGTGATCTCTCAAGAGAAAAAAACACATTAGGCTTGATCTCTTACAGTATTTCAAGCCCTATGTTTTTTTTAAGAGATCTAGCCCGATGTGTGATCTCTTAAGAGATCAAGCCCAATGTTTTTTTAAGAGAGCCCGATATGTGATCTCTTAAGAGATCGAGCCCGATGTGTGATCTCTTAAAAGATCAAGCCCGATGTGTGATCTCTTAAGAGATCAAGCCCGATGTGTGATCTCTAAAGTCATCAAGCCCAATCACACATCGGGCTTGATCGCTGAAAGCCTAATGTGTTTTTTCTCTTAAGAGATCACACATTGGGCTTGATCTCTTAAGAGACACATTAGGCTTGATCTCTTAAGAGATCCCACATTAGGCTTGATCTCTTAAGAGATCACACATTAGGCTTGATTTCTTAAGAGACACATCGGGCTTGATGCCTTAAGAGATCACACATTGGGCTTGATCTCTTAAGAGACACATCAGGCTTGATGCCTTAAGAGATCCCACATTAGGCTTGATCTCTTAAGAGATCCCACATTAGGCTTGAT
Source organism: Agapetus fuscipes (assembly GCA_951799405.1). Taxonomy (NCBI): domain Eukaryota; kingdom Metazoa; phylum Arthropoda; class Insecta; order Trichoptera; family Glossosomatidae; genus Agapetus; species Agapetus fuscipes. The sequence goes on from OX637341.1 coordinate 11,106,814, forward strand.
CTCTTAAGAGATCACACATTAGGCTTGATTTCTTAAGAGACACATCGGGCTTGATGCCTTAAGAGATCACACATTGGGCTTGATTTCTTAAGAGACACATCGGGCTTGATGCCTTAAGAGATCCCTCATTAGGCTTGATCTCTTAAGAGATCCCACATTAGGCTTGATTTCTTAAGAGACACATCGGGCTTGATGCCTTAAGAGATCCCACATTAGGCTTGATCCTTAAGAGATCCCACACTAGGCTTGATCTCTTAAGAGATCCCACACTAGGCTTGATCTCTTAAGAGATCACATATTGGACTTGATCCTGAAGAGACAAATATTACAAATATCTGTATTTCATCCACAGAAAAAACTTCAGTACAAGAAGGATACAAAGATGACATGACAATGACAAGAGATCATTGATTTACATAAGAAACAGACAGACTTATTTTGTATGAAAAACAGATGACAAATTGCACTAAAAACATTTAAATACTATCATATCTATAATAATCTATAATCTAAGTTGCAAGGATATATTCATTCAAAGCTCTCAGATGTATGCCCACAAACAAACACGTGTAGTTCGCGCTTACAAATGCTGATTGTGTACTTACAAATAAAATCCAAACTCAAATGAACATAAGCCCTGCAACTCTTGCCGACATTCCCTGAAACAGGGGTGACATTGGCAAAGTGAACCATTTTTTACAGTATGGGTGGTCAGCCTCATACCAAACTATAAGTCAAGGAATATAGTAAACACAAAACAACAATAATATTTTACATAGAGCTTATTTATACTAATGTATTGGAACTCTGTTATTCAATAAAGATACATGACTAGTCCAAACAGTTGGTTTCATTTTGACCACTTTCTCTCCTTTTTCATTTATTGTCCCTTATATTTTGGCATACGTTTTACAACTAGTGAGTAAGCAAGGTGAAGTATTTCAACAATAAATTAGCAACTTAAAAGTAAAATTGAAACTGAATTTATGGTTCTTTGACATTGAGCAATTGAAAATCAAGAAACGCTATCTTGTTATTCTAATATTGTTGTTAAACAACTAACCTCAAAAAAAGTAACATCTTGATTCATTTGGCTTCAAAGTCAATCTACTTGCTAAAATCAATTTAAAAGTAACAAAATAACTAAGTGCCTTTTCACGAGATAGTCCTTTATATTTGCTAAAAAGCACTACATCATTTTAATAATCTACCCATAAATGATAATGGTTACTTTTTATATAAATGTCATAAATTCAAATGTTCATCATTTCAATTTTAACACCAGAATATGTATTCACTTATCAGTTGACCCTCTCATTGCAGGGTTGTTTTGTTCTACTTTGTTTATATATCGCCACCTTAAAGATAAAACTGAATAAGTGCTGGTTCACTGATTTGAGAAATTGTGGATACAACATTTGATTGGTGGTATTTCTAGTGGACTATTAAGTAAGTGAACTAATCATAAGGAAGTGCTCCTGACAAGCTACTTCACTACACAGGATTTTCACACTTTTTTAGTGTTTTCTCTCTTCGAAAATAGGAAAAAAAGATGCATTTATCTGAGAAACCCATGTTAGCTTAACATGCCACTTATTCAGTTTTACCTTTAAGGAATCACAATGAGTCTTGTCACATCACAAAAAAATTCACCTAGTCCATTGCGGATGTCATTTTTACTTGCAACATTAAATAGAAGGAGAAAATACAAAATAAATGTTTTTTTTTACAACACTTGACAATGGGAGAGCTAAAAAAGTTTCAAAGTAAACGCAAACACTCCATAGAGACAAAATATAGTAGAAAAATGCATTGGATTTAAAAATAACAAGCAAAACTTTATAATTTGATTTTGCAAGTCGAGGAATGATCACAGGCAACAGCTGTTTTGATGTCAGCATACTTGGTGCTGATTTTATATGAATTTGATGTCCTGAATAATGAGAGAGGTGATGGAGATGGAAAGGAGGCAACTCCATGAGGAGACCAAGACTCCCACCGGGTTGCGCCTTTATAATTAAGCTGTGAAAAGGGAGGATGTAATTTTTACCGTCTGGCCATAAGCAATCCTACAATTTTTTGATGCTATTGTTTTTGTACTTGTAAATAAACCAGTAACCTATTAGGAACCTCTTACCTCTTTGTTATTAAATGATTTATGTGATAAGAGAATCTCAATTGAATCGCATTAAAACTGACCCCAAAAATATATTTTAAATATAACATACAAAACTGCTCTCATACAATTACTTTAATAAAAAAATAATTTCCTCTTAAAACTCGCCTTTTTTCAAGGTCAATTACAAATACATATTTTTAAATATGCACAAACGAAAATTAATGCATTGAGTTTATTGATGGGTAGTTTTATCCAAGAAGAGAATTGTAAACCATATTTTCAATCTTATTTCTGTGTAAATACTAAAGCAGAACGAAAAAAATCCCGATAAGTACTCAGAGCGCGGATCCCCGATACGGCATTTTGGAGGTTAAGTTTCGTTTTTCACATAAAACATTTAATAATAACAAAGGTTTTGCTTAGGTTACTCATTTATTTAAAGTACAAAAAACTTTGTCAAAAAATATAGAATTTTTATGCCCGGACAATGAAAATTTACATCCTCCCTTTTGACAAATTGATTGTAACGGTGCCACTGGGTTGTATCCCCCAACATAGCAAAATCATAAATTTTTATTTCTGTAAGCCCGTTATTACTTATTCTGTTCTTTATTTATCTCAATGGAGTGCAGAGGCTGATAGATTGATTCACCTGGAGCATAAAGCATCCCCTGTGTTTTGAGGTTATGTGTTCCCTGCGGTGGTGTAGTTGCCTGCTCACGCGTGCGGCATCCTGACCCCGGGCTTCTGCCCCGCCGCAGACATCTTCTCGTAGAACAGCATGTAGGCCGCGCTGCCCAGCACCTCGTCCAGCGAGACCTCGTGCACCACCGTGTCGCTCGTGTAGAACCATCTGGAACACGGCAACGCACAAGGTGAAATCAAAGCGGATATAAGAAGGTGAGAAACGCAACTAAGCTACACACATGTAACTATGTTATGTTATCTCCGAAGGGGTAGCATGTGGCAATTCAGGAACTTTTTTTTTTTAAATAGATTTGTGAAGAGGAATGTGAGTTTACGAGCTTGGTCGTCGCTACAAAGTGCCAATTCTCAAGCAAGACACAGTTGCTGTAAAGCTGGATGGACCTTTGGTGACTGGTCTTCGGTACAGGTTTGAATTTCTCAACCCAGCGAAGAGCATATTTGAAAATGTAAACTGTATATTTTTTGTGCACCGTCGGGACTCACAACCACAACCTTCTATTTATTAATTGATTTGTTTTTCAAAAAAACACTATTCTTTTATTTAAACACTTTTTAATTCTTACATAATAATATATTTAATTTTAAATTACAGTATACAAACTATTATTTATTCTATTTATTTCTTCTATTTATTTATTAGAACTTCTATTTATTAGTCCAAAGCGTTACCACTAGACTACGGACCGGTCAGTAAGGACAGTATCTGCTGAGTCTGTGCAAAAAAATAATCATATCCCTCTCACCTCTTGGCTTCAAAGGCATTCCCCCGCCTGTAGGTCACAAAGTGGCCTGACCTGGGTCCCCCCACGTGCACCACCACGGCCTGCAAGCGGTACATGGCCCTCCAGCCGTCGCCCCCGGACACAGGGGTGGCGGCCCTGCCCGCCTGCCACAGGCTGGAGGAGCCCACGCTCTGCGACATCAGCAGCGACGTCATGCCTTCCTCCACCTGGAAACATACACATTAATTAATATTCAAAGATCTACATAATTTACTTCCTTAACTTCCAGGATGCCGGAACGCGGATCCTTTACGCGGATTTTTTTTTTCTTTAGTATTTACACAGAAATAAGATCAAAAATTTTGTTTAAAATTCTCTTATAGGATATAACTACCCATCAATACACTCAAATCATTCATTTTCATTGGTGAATATTTAAAAAAAAAGAATTGCAGTTGACCTTGAAAAATTATGTGATAAAAGTCGATTTTCTAAATTCCTTTATTAAACACTCACACATAAGCAATAAAATGTTTACATTCCCAGGGGTCATTGACATTCTGTCATGACCCCTTGTGTGACATTCAAACATAGTGGATTTTTTAAAACAAAATGTTTTTTCTTAATAATATTATGAGACAGTGCAGTAAATACATCACTGATGACTTTTTACTAAATTATGCACAAAAAAGTAAGTTCTCCCACAACAGTTCGTCTAACATCCAAAAACTGTAATTATTTTTTGAAGTTAGTTATCACACGCCAATTTCAAAGAGTTAGTCTGACCTTGGGTGGCTGCGTGGAGGTGAAAGGCGCCAGGGAGAGAGTCTCTTGGAAGGCCACGTGGTCACTGCGTTTGCTGAGCCCTGCAGGGCCCCACTGGGTGCGCCCAATGTGCAGGCAGAGACAGGTCGGCAACTGGAATATACAAGCAACAACACATGGACATGTAATGATTTAATTTAACATGAATTGACATTCAAAAAGCTTTGATTCCGGTTATACTTCTTCAGAAAAAGACAGATGTACCAATGAGTCCATTCGGGAGCTACGTTTGGATGGCTTGATTCTGACCAGTATATGTACACACCATATTCTTCAGTTCTTCGGACAAGTTATCCGTGGCAATGAGGGTAGCCTGGAACGACTGGTTGAAATCAGTGGCTAGGAGGGGAAGAGAGGAAGAGAAAGATCAAGTTAAAACAGCAGCAGGCACCTCGGTGGTTGGAGCGCTGCGGGCAGCACAGTCAAGAGAGAACTGGAGAAAAGTTTTGCTTCCACACGGGTCACAATCCTCAGCAATGAGGAACAAGATTAAGAAGATGTCTGTGATTAGTGTAGAGGTTAGGTGACAAATGCACTTGAAGCAGTGATGTTACAGCATCTGAGAGTTTGTCACTCTTCCTGGGCGCAGGAAAAGCAAAATCAGCAAATGGTTCTAACCTCATCACATTAAATATTTTCTATCAGTGAGTTCAATAAACGACAAAAGCATCTCAGGAGCCATAAAGGCTCTGGGGGAGGAGAGGTATCAAGGCTAGAGACTATGAAAGCTCTAGGGGGGGCTGGGGTTTTAACAGAAGAGAGATGTGAGCGAATTTTGACATCCCCAATATGAGCCTTGCTGCCGAATTCAACGCAGAATGAACTAAAATAATGTGGTTACCTTGCCGATGCTGAGGGACTTGATGTGTGCGGTGAGGGTGTGGGACAGGGAGCTGTCCCGGCCCTCGTTGCAGCGTGAGCAGGCCACGCCCTTGAGCATCTCGGGGGCCGTGAAGGCGCGCAGGAGCCCCACCACGCTCAGCGGGGCGGGCAGCTCCCCCAGCTGCAGGCTGATGCTGTCAAACTTGTCGTAGCGGATGGGAGACTGAAACACAACAGGGATGACTTTTCATTTCAGCAGACCTTGAAACCACAGGTATCTAGATACAAACAAAACTTAAGGCAGATACATATGCAGCTTAACAAAAATTCTCTGCTATATTGGTATTTTATCTCTGTGCGGACACCGTGCGCAAACGTTTTAAATGTTTTGCTCGGGAAGTTGACTATTGTGAAGGTAAAAAGGCATTATAATAAGACATATGTAGATGGCATTTGTAATTATTAGTTGTCGAAACAAGATGGAGAAAGCAAGAAAACATGGATTTCCCATGATTATTAAGTATTCTGTGGTGTTTGACGGCTGTCCGGTTATCAGGTTAGTCTCATAAGATTGTTATGATTTTAGTTGTTTTTTTTTTTTTTCTAATCTAAATCTAAATCTAAGCTGCAAAGATATGTATCATTTGAGATTCATATTAAATGCATTCCCACAAGCAGACACGCATAATTTCGCACTCACACATGCCGCATGTGGACCTACAATATAAAAAAACCAATCTCAAATGAACATAAGCCCTGCAACTCTTGCCGACCTTCCCTGAAACAGGGGTGACATTGGCAAAGTGAATAATTTTTTACAGTATGGGTGGTCAACCTCATACCAACCTTTCAGTCAAGGAATATATTTATTGATGCTGGAGTGATGGGCTGAGTGTGGTGAGTGGGCTCGTAAGTTAGTAACAGTATGCATGTTACAATGCAGTAAATTTGTCTCCACCAATATTATAACTCAATGATGTATTCACACATATTTGACCTTGTGTGTGTGCATGCCTAACCTTGTGTTCGCAGATGGTGCACTGCAGCCTGGTGGCGGTGGCCCCGTGGAAGGGGGGCTGGGGAGGCGGGGGCTGCGGGGGCTCAGGCCGGCCCAGGCGGTCTAGCTGGCAGAAGGAGCGGGAGACTCCCTTGGCCAGGCCCGCGGTGGAGCCCCCCACGCAGGCTGACACATCCAGGGTGCTGCCCGATCCAACACCAGCTGGAACAGTCAACAATGCACACTTGTATCCTTAGGCCTGGCATTTTTGTTAGCATATGTGACTTTAATCTTGAGATAGGCTGGTCACATAATCAGAATGGACGACAACTCTACAAAAATTAAAATCATAAAAACGGGATTTTGAAATATACTCTAGCAAGAAAATAATCTCATTGCAATGATATTTTTGTCAGGGATTTAGGGGAGAATACATAACATGCTATAGCTTATTCCAAGATGACGTCTTTTCTCATCTGCAATTTACATCGGCTATTGTTTTGAGTCAAATTTAACCAATTATTTCCCTAGAAAACACACAATATTTACTTCAATTTTGTCATGGAAAGCCATTGCTTACGTGTTTGTTCCATTGTTCAGATAGAGAAAGAATTGCTGATTATGTTTGCATGTGCAAATAATTTCCTGTTTCGGAGCTTATTTCAAACCCAAAATAAATACTGGCATGATTTACTCAGCCTTCATAAGAAAAGAGCACAAACCTCCTCGGGAGTAGTGAAACCCCCATTTCAACTGAAGTGGTTGTCGAAAGACCGGCCACCTTACTTGTCTGCTTGTGAAAATGCATACATGAATCCTTAATGTTACATATCTTTGCAACTTAGATTAGGTTAGATTAGGCAGACAAAGCTTAATACGTAAGACAATGGGTTGGAAGAGAGTGTTGACGTTTACCTGCAGCGATGCTCTTCTCCGCCCTGTTCCCAGGCAGCGGGATGGTGGCCTGCGACAGGGACCTGGCGCAGCGCACCAGGGGAGAGTCAGGAGTGGCCGGGGAGCTGACGGAGCGCCCCGGGACGAACGGAGCCCCAGGCATGGCGCGGGCAGCCACTCCCAGGCCACACCACACGCTGCCTGGACGCTGGAATCATATATTATGTTATTTACCCTTTTTCGTAAATTATATTGTTCGCCTTACACATGCAGCATGTGTAAGGGCAACTTACATGTGTCTGCTTGTGGGCATACATTTAATATGAATCCTAAATGTTAGTAAGCCCGCACCGAGCAAGGCCATGGGCAATAGATGGGGATGGGGATTGTCGACGACCATACCATGTTAACCCTTCGAGCGCCCCTAGTGGCGAAATCTTGTTACCTCTGTGTGCCAGCCATTTGCAGCAGTAATGCAGCAACACAGGTCATGTGTTTGATATCAAATATCTCGAAAGATATAAAACTTACCTCATTTTGGATTATTGATTTTAAAAGCTAGTGAAATAATGCTTTTATTGGTATATAATTTACAAAAACAGCATCAGTCGTGTATTTACTACAAGGCATTATCTCTTATGAATCGGAAAAAAATCATAGTACTTTGGAAAAAGTCCTGTAATATAAAAGCAGTGACTTGAATTTAAGTTTTTCTGGATTTATCATATCCTTAGATATATTGTGAACTTGATTACATAATAAAATGATTTTGGCTGATGAAGAAAAATGAAAAAAAACGAGTTTTACTATTGTCATTTTTTGGAGTATTTTCAAGGCCACATTATTGTCCGCGCACGTGACCTGTACTGGGTGTTTGAGATAGAATATGAGAAAAGTTAAGGCAAGCTATAATTCTTTATAATAAAAAGTTTGTATATTGTTTATAAGGAATATTCTTTTCCTAATTTATTTTACAAAAATTTTACAAACCATGATGAGTCATCCCATGTCAAGAACCTGTACCTACCTGCAGCAGGTGTACATTTGGGTTGTCACGTAGGCCAAAAGCTGCGAGAATAATAGCAGGTAGGTGGATGTTTACAACTAGGGGTGCATCTTTGTGTAAATAAAACCTTCATTTTTTTGTGTACTTGGGAGTGTGTACAGTGTGGATAGGAAATGTTTTACACTTATTAAATTTTTCATTAAATAAAATAAGTCACATGCAGTTTTTCAATATATTTTTCTTTTATTACACACAAAAGTACGTAAAATGACAAATACAAATTTTCGATTATACAAATAATTAATTAAAAAGAAGATAATAGGAAAACATAAGGTCAAAACAATGCTTAGAGAAATTAATTATCAATGTAACTGCACTCGATTTTCTTGCTTCAATGAAGCCACAATAAGTATGTTAGCTAGAATCATGGACCAGATTAGGTAGTTGTTGTATTAAAAATTTGATCACTTTTTCCATCATGGTTAATTTAATATAGCATAACTTATTTTAGCCCCTTTGAGGTGCAAGTGAAAAAGAAAGGAAAAATAACAAGAACACAATTCAAAAAAAGTCTGAACAGAAATAAAGTACACTTTTAGGTTCTCTAGAGTGCAAGTGAAAAAAAAAAAAACAAAAAATTAAAAACAAGAATAAAGAAAGTCTGAACAGACCTAGTACTTACAAAGTTTACACGAAATACACGCCGAAACATAACTTAATTTCAGCATGTGTGGAAAAAAGTGAAAAAAAGGAAAAATTATAAGAACACAATTCAAAAAAGTCTGAACAGACCTAAGTCTGTACAAAATCACGCTAAAATAAAGCACACTTTTAGGTTCTTTAGAGTGCAAGTGAAAAAAAAATATTAAAGTCTGGACAGACCTAGTACCTACAAAGTTTATACGAAATTCAAGCCGAAACATAGCTTAATTTCAACATGTGTGGAAAAAAGTGAAGAAAAAGGAAATATTATAACACACTTCACAAAAAGTCTTAACAGACCTAAGTCTGTACAAAATCACGCTAAAATGAAGCACACTTTTAGGTTCTCTAGAGTGCAAGTGAAAAAAAAACATTAAAAATAAGTCTGGACAGACTTATTTTTATCTACATAGTATCTACAAAGTTTATACGAAATTCACGCCGAAACATAGCTTAATTTCAACATGTGTGGAAAAAAGTGAAAAAAAGGAAAAATTATAAGAACACATTTCAAAAAAGTCTGAACAGACCTAAGTCTGTACAAAATCACCACCGTTTCATTAGGGGTGGCCGGTACCTCCGCAGATGCGCCTCCACTTTTTGCTGTCATCACCTTTTTCATACATACTCTTCTCTTATTCTCACTCTGCAGAATCCATTATTTCGCAATCTCACCTATTTGGTCTAACCATTCTTTCCTCAGCCTTCCCCTTCTGCGCTTTCCTCTGACATTTCCTTTGTACACTTTCTTCGTTAGTTGTTCATCATCCTTTCTTTCAAGATGTCTGAACCATCTCATCGTACTTTTTTGTACTTTCATTCTCATATTCTCTTTTATACCACACTCGTTCATCACTCAAGCATTACGTACTCTATCACTCAGTGTCTTTCCAGCCATTGCTCTCAGGTAAGCCATTTCAACCGTACTTACATACTTTACTCAGCTCACATTCATTAAGCCTCACTTCCACCAACCAATATGCCATTGTGGACCGCCGATCTCATATTCTTCGTAAGTTTCCTATTTCTTGCAATTCTTCCAATCGTTTCCATTACACTTCTTCCTCTACTAGCGCGCTTTTCCAATTATTTCGTCAATTTCGCATTCGACTCAAATTTGCTTCCCAGATAATCAAATTCTTTCACGACCTCCATTCCTTGACTTATAGGTTGGTATGAGGCTGACCACCCATACTGTAAAAAATGGTTCACTTTGCCAATGTCACCCCTGTTTCAGGGAAGGTCGGCAAAAGTTGTGGGGCTTATGTTCATTTGAGGTTTGGATTTTATTTGTAAGTACACTTTCAGCATTTGTAAGCGCGAACTACACTTGTTGGTTTGTGGGCATACATCTGAGAGCTTTAAATGAATATATCCTTGCAACTTAGATTATAGATTATAGATTATTATAGACCTCCACTCTTTTTTCATTCAGTCTTTATCTCAATTTTCTCGCATTTCTCAGTCCTCCCAAAGTGTAAAAAATAATTCACTTTGTCAATGTCACCCCTGTTTCAAGGAAGGTCGGCAAGAGTTGCAAGTTTTATGTTTAATTTGTAAGTACAAATTCAGCATTCGTTAGCGCGAACTTACACATACCTGTTTGTGGGCATGCATTTCATATTAGTTTTGAATGTTTATATTTCATTGCAACTTATATTCTAGATTATTATAGATGGTCATTGAACCCTTTTGTATGCAAACTAGTACTTTGTATGGTGGGTAAACTTTTTAGTTATATTTTGAAAAAGTAACGACTGATTATTATTGGTATTTATAAAATTTTAAGAATCGCAGCCATTTATCTATTTTTAACCCTTTGACTACCAAGAAAATTGCTAATACATTTTGTATGGAAAATTTTCACTCTGTATGGCGGCTATACTTTTGATTCACTTTTTGGAAAAAATAATGATGGCAATATATAGGTTATTATTATTATTTTACATTTGTACTACATTATTTTTTTATTAACCCTCTAACTGCCGAGAATTTTTCCATTATTTTTTTCTTTTATATGGCAACTCCCTAAATCGAGATTATGATGAAGAAATGATTATAATTATTAGATAGCACTATTATATAAATGGATTCTCAAAAAATTTCAGAAAAATCGTCGGAGCCGTTTTTGAGAAAATCGCATTTTAAATTTTCAGCTCTTCGGAAGCCATCTTGAATTTTCAAAAAAGTAAAAAAAAAATGATTACGAATTAAAGTGATAAGCTTGTTCTTTCTATCAAATCTAAAACAAATTCAAATATCTTGCATTTTAATAGGTTTTTGTAATATTTTCGATTTAAAATTTCAGGTCGTGTAAACGGTGCTTTATATTTATTTTTTCAAAAAATTTTTTTTGTAAATTTGTAGAAATTTATGTTGTCCGTAATATTGTAGAACATTATATTTTTGTTGACCCCTTAACTGTCGAGAAAATCACAATCGTTTGTTTTTTTCATATGGCAGCCCATAGACACAGATTAGTAAGAGTATTGCCATAACTAATTTATTAAGTTAAAAACTAATAAATGGCAACTCTGAAAATTTAAAAAAAATTCTTGGAGCCGTTTTTGAGAAAAGTGCAATTTTATGTTTTTTTTGTATGGCAGCCATCTTGAATTTTCAAGTTGGTGTAATGCCATGTTATTCATACTTAATACATGTCCAAAAAAGTTGATGTAGCCAAAATTTGGTATCTCTAGGTCTTATACTTTGGAAAGTGACACACACACATACATACATACATACATACATACATACATACATACATACATACATACATACAGACGGACGTTTTTGAAAGATAGTGTTTTTTGGCATGTCCTGCACCAGGACAACTCATTTCCGTGAAAACCTCGAAATTTTTTTTTTACACCAAATCATAACTTTCTTTATAGCCTTCGGCTATAGCAAGAAAGTAAAAAATTAAGCCAAAGGGAAAAAATATTCTCATAACCAAAAAATCTAATATTTAAGTCACGTTTTTTGTTAGTTTCTACTTGTTTTTATTTCAAGCTAATTTATTTAGCTTGAATGTTGTATAAACAAATACGTTGATTTAAGTACCAAATTTTTGAAAGACATTGTTGCTTCAGGTATTTATCCAAAAAATCTCAAGCAAATCCCTCTGCTCTGGGCGCTTTTTTACAAAATTGCTGGGGCTAGATAGGTTAAATATTAATATATCTTTGCAAAGCCGATAGACGATAAATAAGCAAAGGTTTCGGTTTTGAAAATATGAATGGAAATAAATTGTTACCTGAGTAGCTCCGGAGCTCCATCTCACTGATCGTACCGGGAAACCCTCCTCAGGTATCACCTGAAGGGTTCCCTCGGGTGACCGCATCACCGGGTATGCCATCTTCACATTGTTATCCATCTACAAAAAATAATAAAATATGTTAGCAGATCGTAGATGTTTCTGTGGGACATAAAGTAGCAATAATGCATACAGGGTTATTACATATAATATATTTTGAACCGATTTTTATTTTGAGATATTCATGTTTTAAATTGTTTTTTTTTTCAAAAATAGCAAAGCATTTTTTTTATTATGCAAAATAATATGAGATGCTGTCTTGTTTTCTGTGCAGTCGTTTTTATTTCATTTAAATATCTTTACTACTAAAATATCTTTGCTTCTTATTATTTTAACAATAACAAAAATAATCTTCATTTGCAAGTGAGAAAAGGGAAATAATAAAATAAAACACAATTTAAGAAAGTCTGAATAGATCTAGTATCTACAACGTATATACGAAATTCACGCTTACACATGATTTAATTTCAGCCTCTTTGGAAAAAGTGAAAAAAAAGAAAAAAAAATAAAAAAAAAACACCACAATTTAAGAAACACTAAAGACTTGGTCTGTACAAATTTCACGCCAACATTAAATTTCTTTTTTGCTTCTCTAAAGTGCAGGTGAAAAGCAGGTAAAAAAAAAATTTAAGAAAATCTAAAAAGACGAAATACATACGAAATTCACCCTCAAACGTAATTTAATTTATGCCTCTTTCGAGTGCAATAGAAAAAAAAGACGAAATAATAAAAACACAATTTCAGAACAGATCTAGTCTGTATAAAACTTACTTTTGGCTTTGTGCACACTGTGTCATATTTTACCACTTACTAATTTTTAATGCATTACTTAACAAATATTTGACGGAAATACGTTTGGGCATACAAGGGTCAAAATGTTTCGAACCAGCCTGTACCTAAACCGCTCGGCCGGAAGCTGCGCTCTGACGGCTACCTACAAGTTTAGACAAGAATTTAGAAAAAAATACTCTAGCTTGCTTCTATTGTTGTATTTCAACAAAATGCTTACAAAATTATCTTCAAAACTGTGTATAAAACATATTCACGGTAGAATAAGAATATGAAGACATAAAATATTCAAAAGTACCGTTGCTCTGACTAACAGTCAGTATCAAAGTTTATGTTGATTTATCAAATGATTTTACTTACTTATTCGTAATATTTTTATTCAATGCTATTAGGATAATGATCTAAATATAGAAAATATACACTTTACTTACGTTTTTCAAATGATGTATTTATAATCCGTAAACTTTGAGGTCCAATGCACGTCCACTCACGGCGAAAACTTTCGAACTTTTGAATATTTTCCACAAGCCCTTCATAACCGAAATGAATGCCGTGATTTGATTAGTTGATGGCTTCACCCAATAGGAACATGTTGAGCGATTTTCAGTCTTATTGCCACACAAAAACTAAAGAAAAAAAATAAAAATCGCGATACGTCCTTCGAGCGCAGATCTGCGTTCCGGCGCTCTACGGGGACAGCGCAGATCTGCGTTCCGGCGTCCCACGAGTTAAAAGCACCTGTTCTCGTCAGATAACCGAAGTTAAGCAACACTGGGTGCGGATAGTACTTGGATGGGTGACCGCTTGGGAACATCGCGTGCCGTTGACATTTCTTTGACCGGTCCGTAGTCCAGTGGCAACACTTCGGACTTGTAAATGGAAGGTTATGGGTTTGAATCCCGGCAGAGCACAAAAAATACACCATTTATATTTTCAAATTTGCTCTTCGCTGGGTTGAAAAATTCATAAGCCTTTACCAAAGACCGGTCATCAAAAGGACCATCCAGCCTTACAGCAACTTGGTCTTGCTTGAGAATTGGCGCTTTGTAGTGACGACCAAGCTCGTAAAAAGTCCGGTAGATAGCTCAGTTGGTAGAATGCTTGCATTTCATGCCGAGAGCAAGGGTTCGATCCCCACCCAGGGTGTCAGAAAGGCCCTTCAGGGGCTGGGAAACCCCCACGTAAACTGAAAGTGGTTGGTGTGAGGTTGGCCCCCTTACTCGTAAAAATAAATAGGTCCCGAATCCACGGCAATGATCACGGCAAATATCTCTCCAGCATGAAGGCAGGGCAGGGTTTACCTTCTTGGCCTGGGCCTGCGTCTCCTCGTCCACGCAGGCCAGCAGCACGTGCAGCAGCTCGTGGGCATCGTGCTGGTCCTCGGGCACCACCCAGCCCAGCGCGCCTAGGCAGCGCAGCACCCCCAGGGGGCACACGGGGCCCAGCCCGCGCGCTGTCTCATGGCTGCCATTCACCACTGGAACGCAATCAAAATGGACTCACAATAAAATATATATGATGTCCCACCGATGATCATTATTGACAGTCCCACCTTGTTTAGAGTTTTAAGCTTTATGTGCCAGATGACCACGGCCGGAGAAGACTGCATGATCTAAGTATCGCTATCTTATACCGATGTTATGGCACAACATGCCTTATGCCTTCTGTGGAATGCCAGGGATTGTGGGGGATATCAATTTAGATGTAAAGATGAGTCTTTGTTCCCAATAGATGTATTATTCCATATCAGTGTTTACAATGCGAGAGACCAAACCAGACTGACTAGTGAAGCAATAATAATCTCTACCTACTAATAATATATAACTATAACTCTAATATATAACTATTACCTTATATGATATTTACCTACTCTAAATTATCATATTATAATTATACATTACACTTTCCAAATCCAGTTCCTTTAGTGAGGCGGGAATAGCATTCCAAGTCATTGGAGCGGTCACCTTGAATGCCCTGTCTCCAAAAACAGTGCGGGGCTTTCTTGCAGGGATGTCCAGGCAGCTGCTTCCTGATGCAGCCGACCTCAGTATTTGTCCACGCCAGGCTGTATTTCCTGGAGACACCAGCTTCATCAGGTACCCCGGGCCCTCCCACGCAGTGCTTAAAAGGTGAGCAAGCCGACTTTGAACATGATCCTCTGAGGGATTTTCAGCCAATGGAGAGCTTGAAGGTGAGGAGTGATGTGGCAAGACTTTGCAGCCTCATATATAAGTCTAGCTGCGGTGTTCTGTAGCCATTGAAGCCTATTGAGCTGATTTTTGGGCTGGCCAGCATAGGATGCATTGCAGTAGTCGAGTCTGGCCACTACACAGGAGTTCACAATCGCCCTTGTAGCACTTCTAGGCAGATTTTTAATCAGAGTCTTAATTTGACGGAGAGCAAAGACGGGTTGACGTTTACTCCGCAGATTCTGATGGGCAACAAGTCAAGAAATTCCTTGCGCTTCTTAATCACTGCACACAAGATTTCAGTTTTATCTGGATTCAAGACTAACTTTTTTACAGTCATCCAGCGCTCCCCATTTTCAATACATTCACCGATTGTCCTGATTAACTCTGAGTGTAGCTCTAATTGCCTCCGCTGACATAGTGCATACAAGAGTTCCTGCCAGCTTGTTAATGACTGTGTGAGGGTGCACTGTAATAAGGAAAACCTGTTGTGCACCAAAAAAAAAGTTATCTGGCCGGGCTTAAAGACAGTACAGAGCGTCATAATTTCAATACAATACTAGAAGTAGTCTTTGATTATAGGGTATCATTATTTATTTACTATACATAATGAAGTATCTAAAATGTAAAATACATTATTTTGACCGTGGCACACCTGTATCCGGCTCATGACACAGCAGCATGTCACAGCATACTACTTGCGGAGCACTGTTTTTCAAGCAGTGCCTTGCGGTATCAGCCATCTCTCTCTGTTGGTTCATATCTTTTTTTTCTTTTTAAGGATTCCTGTGCGGCAGACTCCCTAGATTTCAGAGACTCTAGGGGTCTATGACACTTGTTGTAGTGCCGTAGAGGTGTTGGGGATGTGGCGGTTGATGTCTTGATCCTTTGTAGCAGGACTGTTAGCTGCGAAGTGTTGGGCAATTGATAGATCGGCGCAGGCCACTTGCTGTCAAAATATCAATAAAAGAGCCATCAATAGTGGAGTTCTCTCCACAACTGTTCTCTATTGTATTTGCTGATTGGTAGGTATTTATTGTTTGCACATATTAAGTCACTTGATACTGGCGCTCCTGCTCTTCTTGCTTTAAAGCAGTGAATGGGAGGAGACATCCATAAGCCACTTCAAATCCTGGAAGTATGAAGCTCTTGGCCACCCTCTTCTTCGCCTTCCCAAGATTTTTCCTTCAAAGATGTTGCGAAGAAAGTTGCCATGTTAATTGAATGTCCTATTGGTGTGTGTTTTCCTTCACATTCATTACGATAATGACAACACTGAAAACTAAGAAACAGATTTTTGTTCAGAAGTCTACGGCTCTGTTTCTGCAGTGATTTCAAAGCAAGGTGGATGTACACATTTGTGAAAACTGTGCCTTTTCACACGAAACGAATTTTGCCTGGTTCGTATGGAATCACCCATACATTTCACCACCAAAACCATCAACAAATTGGGCAGAATTTATTCTGTGTGAAATGGCAGTTACGCACAATGGCTATAAGTAATTAATTACACAATCATAGTTTGTCATCTGTAACCATGCGCAGCACCTGAACAAAAGGATAAAACAAATTATCTTTGCTATCACAGCATGTAGGACTGGTCCGTGGTTTAGTAGTTAGCGCTTAAGACTCGTAAATGAAAGGCTGCGGGTCCATCTCCTGGCGGAGCACAAAAATTTACCATTTAATTTTTCAATTATGCTCTTCGCTGTATTGAAGAATTATTATACGTTTACCAAGGACCGGTCACCAAAGGTCCATCCAGGCTTTCAGCAGCTGGGTCTTGCTTGAAAATTGGCACTTCCTATAGCGACAATATGTACCAATTTTAACAGTATGGATGGTCAGGCTAATAGACAACCTTCTGTTTTATAGTATGAGGTGACACTAACATAAAGCCTATAGAAGACGTCATACAATCGCAGTAATGAATGTAATGCCAACAAAAGTGAATGATTTACCTTCAATAACAGTGGACAGCGTCGTGATCATGCTGTTGTTGGCGCTGCTAGCGGAGGCGTTCCTCTTCAGCCATTGCGCGAACAGCGGGCACGCAGCCATGGCCTGCAGCAGCGTGTTCAGGAAGCAGGTGCGCCCCAGGTTGTGCAGGCCCGCCACGCGCCCCCTGCGCGCCCTGGGCCGCGCGCCCGACCCGCCGGGGCCCCACAACACAAACGCGCCCACCACGACAGCCGCAGTGAGCCCTGCGGCCATCAGCATGCGGTCCCCGCCCTCCATTTTAAAATACAAACATGCCACACAAAAATTGACACAATAATTTACAATAGCGAAACTCTGTTATGATTATTTTTTTGCGGCGAAGAAATCTGCACTTTGACGTTTTGCAATACACTACCGGCAACTTTAAGAAAATAAATTAAAGCTTCTTCTTTTTTAAATAACCTATTTCTTCTGAAAAAACTAGAGCGCCAGTGCACAATAATATTAATTAAGTTTCTTCATTATTTTTTGTAATACAATTTTAATTAAATTTAGTAAGAGCGCCGGTTAAAAAAACAGTTTCTTCTTTGTTAAAAAAATAGCTTCTAATAAAAAATATAGAGGGCCAGTAAAAAATATGTAAGCTATGTTATTTTTCGTAAAAGAAATTTATTTACAAAAAATAAAAGCGCGTTTGCTACTTGTTCATAGATGTCAGACTAATGTTTTTGTGGGTGCATATTTAAAAGATAAAATGTTGAAAAAAGATTTTATTTTCTCCTGTGCTGATTTTAGTGCATTATTTGTGTACATACATTTAATCTATTTTTATTCAGCGTTTTTTCAAAGAACACTAGTTAAATAGTTTAATGGGCCATACTTACTTAGATGAAATTACTTCATGACTTTTAATTTCCAGCTACATGTAAGTAGGATAATCTAAAATTTAAGTTTCAAAGATAATATACGTATAAGTTCAGGCTTACGCATGCTGCATCTGGAATTACAACATAAAACCCCAATCTCAAATAAACATACTTAAGCACTGCATCTTTTGCCGACCTTCCCTGAAACAGGGGTGACATTGGCAAAGTGTACCATATTTTACAGGATGGGTGGTCAGCCACGTACCAGCTTTTTAGTCAAAGAACGGGATAGAATAATAATTCTATACGATTTGGGGTTAGAAAGTGATGTGAGAGAAAAATCTTTCGATACAGTATGACCCCCAGTTGTTGCAATATTGGAACCTTTGTCCTTTTCATTCTTTATGAGAATGTCACCATTTTCCTCCTGTACCACATTTCAAATCGAGTGGCTTGCACAAGGATGGCCCCCTTATCTGTGAAAATATGTTCCACTCCCCACATGCAACCCCTTAGGAGACAATGCGCCAAATTGTGTACCTACAGCTTATTTATTTTTTGTACATTGCGTAACACTGGCAAGAGTAACATATTTTTAGCCATCGGGCTGCATCACAAGTGAATATCCAAAGTCTCCATCCTCTTCACTACTCCTGGCGTAGCTTAGTGAAGGTCTTTCAGCCCAGAAAGGTAGAGGATGCAGCTGGATTGGGTTTGCCCTTGCATTTTGCATTGTAGATTCCGTTGTTTAAAGTTCTCAGAGTCCAGTTATCTGCCTGGTGTATGGCAATTGATAGCACTGACCCTTTCAAAAAAGGTGAAGGCTATGATGGACTCGAAACACTTTTGAAGTTTGGAACTTTTTTCTTGGCGAGAAACGGCAGTCTTGTACCAAGCTGCTGCTCTAAGCAACCAGTGATAAAGTATTTGTATGCCATTTCGATCCCATAAGGTGACATCACAATATTGTCTATGTCAATTCACACGTGAATCTCATTGATGGCACCACAGATGGCACTAAGCCTTTAATTTTTGTAAAAATGGTCACCGTTATTATTCCAAATTCGTCACGGCTAACCTCAGGGCTGTCTGATTTTCCCCTCGGCAATGATGTATGATCCAAGCAAGGTGCACATCATTGTAGAGGTTGATTGCCGTTCTGTCGCTCTTTAGATGCTGCTAGTGCTGTAGACAGGATCAAGCTTATTGAATGCCAAAAATGCCGCGCGACAATTGGTCTTTGCCTTAAAAAAAATCAGTTGTTTCCCCTTTTGCTCGAGCGCTGAGAGCAGTGTTGGTATGTTTAACTATGATCGTGGGACACACAGGCAATCAACGTTCACCATCGTGCTTTATAAAATACTGCTTACATTTTTTTGATGATAATTTATTTCCTGTGGCACCATTAAATGGTCCAGGACCATCTCAAGGGCGCCATAGCTTCTAGAAAAATACAATATCCTCAGTCCTTTTCTGAAGATGGTGGTAGGTTGATTCGTCCGAATATTGATGGGAAAATTGTTCCAGGCAACTGGCTTGGCTACCGCAAAGCAAGACAAGTTTGAGGCGCAGCATCTGATAGGACGAGGCTTGTTTTGGATTGTAACACAATCGGACGGATTCTTGTCGCTTAATTTTAGTTGCACTTTCATTGTTAAAAGACATTCTTCCAAATATATACATTTATTATAATATAATATTTTAACTGTAACATTCCATATTTCAATACAATAAACTTTCAAATTCATAACATGGGTGCAAAACCAACCCTGCTATCATAACACGCATGGCGATGGTACAGGTAGGCAAGTCACAAATAAGACTCACACAATAATCATTGATGAAAGTAACTTGCCTTCGTGCACTGCAGGCTTGTTTGATAGTAGGTATTGATAAAATACATAATATTCTGAATGGCTTTCATATTTTTTTCCTGCTGAAGACATTCTAAGTTAAATTATTGTACAAAAAATTGGGACTGCAGAGAAATTAGATGAGCGGAAGTTGTACACTACAGTAGGCAATAAATATTTGTCCACATTACATCATATTAATGCAATAATATGCAAGTCATATACAAGCAAAGTTTGAGATCTAGGATTTTTTTCAAAAGTGACATATAAATGGTGTATGGAAATATGTAATAAGCAAATATTTTTTTTGTGTTGCCATATATTTCTCTCATTTTTGAAAAGAAAAGTCAATTGAGACAAGTCTGTGTCCTCAACTGTTGGTTAGTTGTGTGCCCTCAATTTAATTCAATTTGTCGCTCTATCAACAACATGGACTGACATTCAAATACATAAAAACTGTTATTGTATCTTCAAATATTTTTTCAAGTCATCAAAAAAGAAACATGTTGAATTTACAGTCGTTAACATAAAATCACACATTCCTTTATTTTCCTTGAATATTTCTTTGCAAAAATTTCACACATTAACAACCTCTTAAAATGTATACCTCCTATTCTTGGATTATTCAACAGATAATGTAAGGTTGTTCCAGAAAAATTAAGAATACTCCTAAGTTTTGGCATTTTATTTTTTTAAATTAAAGCAATTACTTACTCCGACTTACATTTTCTTAGGTAATTACTTTTATTTAAAAATACAAAATGACATTTTTTGTGATACCATATTATATTTATCCCATTTTCAAAAAAATAAATCCTAGATAGTCGCTTTTGGTTCTACTTGACTCACTTCTTACTTTTCTTTTACAAATGGTGAACTGTCAATCTTTGTTAAACATTCAGTTTTCTTGAACTGTCTCTATAGCAAGTTTAATAATTTCATCGATCAAAGCGAAAGATTAAATATTAAGAAACAAATACAAAAAGATTTCTCCATCATGGTAAACAATCCATTTTATGTGTGGGAAAACTGACATTGTCAAATTATAATTTTTTAAAGTCATGTCAGCCATTTTGTGAAGTAAGCCTTTACAACAAGCGGTGTCAGCTTTTCCTTGCCAACTTCAGAGTGGTCGAAAATGTTCCACATAGGTTAGTAATTTATTTTCAAATTAAGAATTTTATGCATGAAGGTAGGTATATTCAAGTGCATTTAAAAGTTGGTGCAGGTTTTGCATTGCGTAAAAATATTTAAATAAAATTGTGATTTTATACTTTAAAAAATCAAAGACAAAATATATATAATGAAATTATTATGTAATATTCTTAAAATTAGGGATAGTATATATCTATAAGTATATATATTATATTAGCTATAACGGACAATATCATATCTTATCAAATCTATCTTAAAAATAAAAATATTATATATTCTTTATTTAGTTTATAATATACTTTGTATAAATCATCGTTGATAGTATAATTTAATCTTAGCTTCATTAAAATGTTAATGCCTCTTTAATGATCCTTAATGTTTACGTTCGTATTAAATATAATTTTATTTATTATCTATTCCAGCACTTAACAAAATGTTATACATTAGAGGGAATGTTTTTAGTATCATTCAAAAGATCTGTCATTTCTACATAGGTGAAGAATATGAAATCTTCAAACTGCCCGAGGCATGACAAACTATATACGTAGCAATATTGGCTTGTTATACCTTATATTTTGAGGTTAATTAAGCCGCACACATCGTCAGAATGCTTAAATACAAGTAAAAAAATATCTTTGTGTTGATAAAACAATACATGGACTGTTTATTTTGCATGTTTTTAACTCGCATCGGTTGGTAGCTAATAGTATATTATTTAGTTTTATAAGAGAAGGAACTAGAGATGGCAACTGAAGACAAAAGGCATAGATTGACATAAAAGATATGGATGGAGAAGCTGAGCCGTAGTGTGTACCCAAAAAGAGTGCACACTGACGCTTCATACAAAAAAGGTCTTGTTGTAAAAAGTTTCCAGGCAGCCGTCATGCTTGTGTCTTTTTTTGACGTATGACAAATAGGTTCAACTCGCCACATGCGACCCCTTCGGGGATAACGCGGCAAGAAGTTACACTATATGTGAAGCTTAGTTGCGTTGCGTTGCGTTACATAATATCTTATGTCTCTTTTTTTCGTTGTTTACCTATCATTCTGTGTTTGTGGTACGTTTGTTTCTATGGGAAGAAACATATGTACATACACCATCTATGTCTATTATATTGATCGATGCAAAAAGGCAAATTGAAAAGATATGTAATTTAAAAAGTGGGAAGTTTTCTATGCATCTTGTAAAATTAAAAAAATACTAATTGCTTCTAATATTGCTAAATGTCAAATAGTTTGTAAAGTACGCTATTTAAATAGAGTGTCATTTATACAAGCAGAAATTGTTCAGAAAAAAGTAAAGTGCATCTGTCAAATATATTTGAAAAGGGAATAATGTAAGCCGATTTTAACTGTCAAATGTATTTGAATAAGGAATAATGTGAGCAGATTGTACCTAACTTGGAAATATATTTGAAAAAGGAATAATCTAAGCTTTAAATGTAAAATATATATGATAAAGAATAATTCTAGCAGATTCCTGTCAAATATTTTTTGAAAGAGGAATAATCTAAAGATTTGTTACGCTGAGGTAATGTTATATTGTAGGTGCTCTATTGATTCATCATCATCATCATGCATGTTTTCCGTCCACTCTAGTGTGGTCTCATACAAAATAACACAGCACGTCCAACATTTAGCAAAAATACTATTATCATTAATTATACGTATAACGAGATTCTCCTAGCGTGATTGCGCAATCAAAACGCCTCATATTGTCACATATAAACATGGTATAGTACAAAATACATACAATGTTATTCACACACATCAAATCCATGGCTCATCCGTCACCCGAAGTGAAAAAAATTCATGAATCAGCTATGCATCAAATGTTTTGTGAGTAACACTGATAGACTCTGAAATTAATAGTAAATTAAATCTTGCTTTGCAAGATCCAAAATGCTCCCAAAATGTAATAAAAATGTGACATTTAAAATACAAGATGTTGCAAAAAAGCATGAAAATTCAGCTTGATAAAATTGATGTACAAATGACAACAAGATGAGCTTTGTAGATCTAAAATTCTAAAGAAATATGTGTACTTTACATTGAGTTGAACAAATAAACCAGCTGGCTCCTGCATCCCATCATTTAGAAAAGAATGGAGGAACGATGGGTTTCTGATCAAAGGAGAAATCCAAGTTGAACAACCTGAGGCAGTGGTTGGGCAGAAGCTTAATATCCCTCTTGCGTGCAGCAGTATTGAAAGTGTTTTTTTATAGTTGCCAATCTCCGATAGAGGAATAAAAATAGTAGCACAAATCATTACAATCCACAAAGTAATGTCCAGACATAAAAAAAACGTATATGCGTAAAACCATATCAAGTGTTTTTGGCTAAACATGGAGCTATTTAAAAAAATATATGTAGACCTACTTGTGTCTATTCTTTATGTGAATAAATATTATGATGACTATAGTTGTTATAGAATCTTTCGTATAAAAAATCAAGCAATATTGAAAAACTGTTTCTCGTTTTTAAAACTACAAAATTACGAATGAATTAATTAATAAATTATTTCTAAAACAAAAGCGACCCGCACTTTCCAATCTGTACAAATAAAGTCATTACAAAAGTGAGATAAAACAATAATAATAGTAATAATAATAAAACACAAATCGTCATAGTCACAGTACAAAAAACACTTAGTTGACTAAACGATGTGCCCACAATATCAAACATTTAATTGTTTTTAATCATAACATCATGACAACACTGAAACAAAATGGAATCTGTTTAATTCATTGACAATTCTAAAGACCATCCTTTGTAGAAATCTGGGCCATTTGACTAACATTTGAAAAATTGTCAGACATTTGCGACATGTGACATTAATTGGAGCCAGTTGATAAAGGTTTGGACCAGTTGGCTAACACTTGGACCATTTGAATAACAAACATTTGAGCCATCTGACAAACATCTATATATTGGCTTACATTCGGGCAAATTGGCAATCATCTTGGCCGATTGACAAGTTACTGGGCCATTTGGGTAACAACCATTTTAACCATCTGAGAAAAATTTACCAGTTGGTATACATTTAAGTCAGTAGACAAACATCTGGGCCATTTGACAAACATATAAGCCTTCTGACAAACGTATAAACCAGTTGACGTACATTTGGGCTAGTTGACAAGCATCCAGGCAATTAGACAAAAATTTGGGCCACTTGACAAACATTTGAGCCACATTTTATAGAATGAAAAAAACTGATTTTACTGACCGTGCAAAAGAGAAAATCGTTCTTCTCTTTTGCACGGTCAGTAAAATCCGTTTTTTTCATTCTATAAAATGTCTAACGACCGTAATCATAATTCAAAATCTTTAATTTGAGCCACAAATGTTTAAACCATTTTAACCAGTTGATTTAGATTTGGGTCAGTTGATAACCATCTGGGCCAATTCACAAGCATTTGGATCATTTGACAAACATGATATAGGTTACTTGACAAACAAACCGCTTGGCAAGAATCTGGTCTTGGCTTTTCAAACAAAAATCTTAAAGTTGTGCATTGTTTGCAAAGGTATACATACTAAAATATTACTCTAACAAATGAAGTCGGAACATTTTTTAATTTGGAACCTTTTTCTCAGCGAGCAAACTTTAGTCTTGTATGAGACTGCCATCCCTAGCAACCAAAAACAAAATATATTTTTGCTTTTTCCCTATCAACCCGGCCGGTTAATGACACAATATTGTTTACGTCAATTCACGTGCCGACCTCATTCAGACAACCTACAAATAAAAAAGGTAGATAGGTATTTACGTATTTTGAATAGATACCTAATATATTTTGTAGCAATATTTCAAGCTCTTTGCGACAATAAAACATTTGTATTCTTTTTTTTTAATGTTGACATTAAAAAAATGTTTTACTTCATTCACTTGTCCAAATCTTTCCAAATATAAATGTCATACATTTTGAGGTTATACACATTCCTGCAATACAATCCGTCCTGCTCACTCATCTCATTATCTATCTATCGTTTGAAGCATTTTTTCCATTTTTCGATCACATTTCTTCTGATAAAAATATAATATATTGTCTTTACTATAAAAACTGCATACGTATTTTTAATACAAAAGTGGCACCACGTACCTTACTGCATCGAATCACCATTCTTCGTTTATCGGACACAATAAAAATATTTTTTTCACATTTAACATGAATAAATTACAGCTCAACATCCAAACACAACATCCCATATTTTAATTCATTCACCATTGTGGCAAACAAAAACACGTCTATATGTTTACTTTTTATATTTCATATACAAAAAAATTGAGTCAAAATAAGACACAATTGCTTAAAGAAAGAGTTCAGGATGTAACCTCGCTTTGAACAAGATCAAAAACTGAATCTATAAAATGATGTTCCATCTTTTAGAAAAATGGCAAATTTTAATATATATTGTACCCAAATGTATATTTTTAAATATTTCTCGTATTCTGCAAAAGTGCACAAATTACGTAACATCTAAATTTATCGATAAAAGTTTTTTTGGTCTTTTTTTTCGTAAAGCATTCCAGCGTTTTTGGGTTGCCAGGATTCCCTGGGCAGCTTTTTTTTTAAGCCGGGAAATTTTACAGCACTTTCCCTAGATGGGTCCAGTTTGTAATTTACGTCAGCGTAAATCTAAGACAAAAACCGCCGGATTACCACAGATTCAACACAAAACAACAGCAAAGTTATACATTTTTGGCATGTATAACATACTTATCTTGGTTCAACACATTGTATCTTGTGTTTTTTTTTTTACGTAAATCTAAACCAAAACTGAATCTTACGTTACATACATTATACTTCCATCGTAAATCTTAAAGCCTCTTGAACCATCAAAATGAAAGCAATTTCTTGTATACTTTCACTTTGACATCAAAACGAGTGTAATAGACAGACAAACACCCATTACATGTTCCTAATAAACTCATTTTTCGTCTTAGGTGCGACTTACAACATAAAGTAGTGTTTATACAGTCGCGTGACGCCGTGGAGTGTCGCGGGAAGTGGCCGTGACACCCTGATCTATGTAAGTGTGCCCCTGAGTGAGACAGGAGAGGTCCTGCCGTTTAGGTGCGCAGTGAAGAGTATATCAGCCGCATTGTCTACAGGTTTCCTTCACTTGGCTTCATCTTGCTCCATAGGCTCCTCCACTTCTTCATGACTGTGGTCTGAAGTTCTGCAGCACAAAAAAATTTTTTTTTTTAGTTACTTACTAATAATAATAATAATATTAGGATATATTATTTGGTGAGTGCCGACTTTGTATGAATCACACCTCATGAGCCCTCTGCATGCTCGGTCGTCGCTACAGAAAGCACGAATACTCAAGCCATATCCAGTTGCTGTAAGGCTGCATGGATCTTTGCTGACCGGTCTTCGGTAAAGGCAGATTAATTAATTTTCAACCCAGCAAAGAACATGTTTGAAAAATTACTTTTTTTGGTTAATCTCCACCAGAAATCGAAACCCACTACCTTCCAACTAGACCAGCGGTCGCCAAACTTTTTGACCTCACGGACCAGTTAATTCATAATTTAAATCCCGCGGACCACTAATTGGATTTTTTAAGTGTTAAATATATTTATAAAAAAAAATTGTGATCAAAGAACACATAAAATGTACCTAGTTAATAAAATGAAACTATTAATAGTAACCAAGTTATGAAACCTTGATTAATAAACCATAATGAAATAAACAAAAATTGTACAAACAAAACAATTAAGTATATTGGTCATTTTTCAGCGGACCAGAGAATTTTTCTCGCGGTCCGCGGACCACCACTTTGGCAACCGCTGAACTAGACTACAGACCAGACAGTTGATTATAATATAGCAGACAAATATGAATATACATAATACAGCAGGCAGCTAAAGGAGGGTGCTGTTTTGACTTTGCGGCCTTCAAACTCTTAAAATCAATGGGTATTATTTTGCTTTTCTTCAACAAAACATTTATTAAGTTTAGCAATTCAGCCGTTGAACTATCCAAAGTGTCATTTTCAAAAAAATCACTTTCACTAAAAAGAATCCATCTACTATTGAAACTTCATCTTGACTACTACCTCCCACATATATTGTACATGTACTCACAGGGAGGGATGGTGCTGGTGGTGCATGGAGAGCGAGGCCATGGCACTGACGGTCTCTGCAGCGTCACGGTCATTCTGTCCCTCCCGAGCCACCAGGCCCGCCAAGCCTGCTGAGCGCTTGATGCACGGCCAATGGGACAACTGGACAATAACATATTTATTACTTAGATGTTTGGCATATAAGCTTGCAACAAACAAGCAAAAAACAGGGCAATCAAGTCTTTGCTAGAAAATGTACTACAGCAGAGTTGGTCGTCAAGTGAGCTGCATAAAATAGGTACTTGGTTCATTTCTGTACAAAAATGTGAATATTTCTAACTTTCTCATTTACTCTTTTTTTCATTTTAACCACTATAGTAACAAAGGGTATTGTTTAATCAACCATTTCTGTACACAGTAGCTTGATCTTGATAAATACCTGCAAGGGAACTATTCAACTGTAGCATTTCCAAATCAAACATGCCTTCAATCCTGACCTAAATGCACTTGCACTCTCTACGGCTCTAAGCTCATAGAGTAGGGCATTCCACGGCACAAGTATAGTTATTAAGTATAATTATTTTTTATTGGACCATAAATACGGTGTAGCATCGTAATGAGGCAAACAACAGAAGAATAAGTTAAAACCAAATTTATATGTGTACCTGTATGGCAATGGTTTTCTGTAAGGTGTCGCTGGCACAGGGGGCCAGAGGCCTGGTCAGCTCTTCGGCGGGGAGCGGGGAAGGCTCATCACCCAGCAGGGCCCGCACACACTCCTGCGCCGAGTCACAGATGGCAGGAAGGTCGTACCCACCCTCCAGCGCTAGCACCACCTGAGAAACAGTAACGGCCTCGGTGAGTTGGAAGGTAAACAATAATTCAAAATGATACAATTAAAAACAAAATTAAATTCGTTTTTGCACATACAAGAAGGAAATGTATGAAAAAGGTGATGGATATGAATAAATTCGAAGAGGTATGCAAGGATAGAAAAAATGGAGGTAAATCTGCAGAAGCTTTGGCCACCCCTAGCGGAATGGCTACATAGATGAAGATACTGCTTTTCGCTGACGTACATGTAAGTCCATAGACCATAGTCTATTTTAAATTACTATGTTGCATAACTTTCAAAGCTGAATTTCTTGCATTTTATAATGTGCTTGGATATAGGTCAAGTTGAAGTCCGTGAGTTCAATAAGTAATTCTAAAAATAACTTTGTTTTTCTTTTACCAAAAGTAAGTAAGATTGAAATATTTCCTTTTAGTTATTCCCTTTTAATTATTTCACAGATTTAACCAATTTAGTAAGTGTATTATTTTATTTTGCAATAAAATGATAAAAAAACACCCGAATAGGTACATTATTCTAATCTCCAAAAGATATTTAAGATTTAAACAGAATGTATGGATGAGAGAACAGCGCCTCTGACGGTCACATTTGGAATTAACTCAGCCAAATGACATAATTTTTTTTACAGTTTTTTAGATGTTCGAAGTCCATTTACGAAAGTACCTCAATAAAATGCAACTAAGCTACACATATAGTGTAACTTCTTGCCTGCATTATCCCCGAAGGGGTCGCATGTGGCGATTCGGGACCTATTTATTTTTACAAGTAAGGGAGAGCCTGCCTCACACCAACCCCTTTCAGTTGCAGTGGGGGTTTCCTAGCTCCTGGGGGGGCTGGTTCTCATTTCTCGTGAAGGCTGAGTACACCTTGGGATCGAGCCCTTGCTCTCTGCATGGAATGCAAGCATTCTACCAACTGAGCTATCAACGGACTTTTTACGAGTTTGGTCGTCGCTACAAAGCGACAATTCTCAAGCAAGACCCAGTTGCTGTAAGGATGGATGGACCTTTTGATGACCGGTCTTTGGTAAAGGTTTATGAATTTTTCAACCCAGCGTGGAGCAAATTTGAAAATATAGATGATTTGTTGTGCTCCGCCGAGATTCAAACCCACAATCTTCCATTCACAAGTCCGACTATGGACCGATAATGAGTAAGTATATTTACTTTTCCGTTGGCTATCTGCAGCAGCTCCTTGGTCATGTGCCCGAAGCAGGCGGGGGACACCTTGTAGCCCCCCAGGGGAGGGGGGTGGCCCAAGGCAGCGTCAAACCCACATGACACCAACACTATCGACGGGTTGAACTCCTGGAATTCAAAACAATTAAAAATGTTAGAGAATACTGTACTGTAGAGAACGTCTTGACTAGCGTGTTTGAAACAGAATATGTTGGTTCGAATCATGTTTGGCCCATTTGACCATAACTTTGACCCTGGTTCAACAGATGCCATTGCATACACACAAGGTTCTGCTTTCGTATGAAGACAACTGGCCAGGCAAAAATAGGTTGGTGAATTGCACTGATATATTTCAAGTTTAATCGTAACTGCACAAAAACGGCAAGTAAACACAGGACAAGGTAACTTATAGTTGGCGTCCTAGAAAAGAACAGAATGCAATCTATGAGTTATCTCGTAGTTGGCAGTCAACGTGTTAATTAGGTATATTTTGTTGATTTTTGTAATTTTCCTAGTAGCAGAATTACCCCTTAGATGCACCTTTAACCTTTTTCTTAGCAACCTGGTGGTTTGATGTCAAAACTTTTTTAACTATTCGTACATTCAAACACAGGCATGGTTGAAACGTACCTTGGCAATAGGAATAACGATGGATCTGAACGCAGCGAGGTATTCAGTGTCGCCAAGTGGAGGGTTCAGTCCCCCAGACCAGGCAATGTTCACATTAAAGCCTACGCCCGCACCACTGCCACACTGAAAATAAAATTTTAACAAATGTTAACACATACATTTTTAGGTTATGTTTTTCTGACATGCAAATTTTGGCAAACTTAAATGGAAAACTAAATGCATTTTTTTGTGAATCTATAGTTTTCATATTAGGATGATCCATAGTCTAGCAGTTAATCACGTTGCTTTAAGCTCATAATTGTAAGGTTCACACAGTGAAAGCCCATAGTATTTATAGAAATCTAACTGACAAAACACAGTTTTAATTCACTTTTTATTCATTAATTCGCTCAAACGTTTTCGCCTAATAAAGCATCTTCAGGAGCATAATTGTAACTTACCATTATGCTCAGCATAATTTTTAGTAACCTACCTTACCTGAAACAGAGATGACATCGGCAAAGTGAAACATTTTTTACAGTATGGATGGTCAGCCTCTTATCAACCTTTAAGTCAAGGGGAATGTGTGATTCACAAAAAAACAGCTCTCACCATCTGAATTATCCTAATATTTTGTTTTTTATGTGATAATACCTCTGTGGGTCCTCCAGTTCCTGGGAAGAAGTTTCCATCGTCATGTCGGTGTATGGAGAGGTAGAGCACTCCAGGGTCATCATAGAATATCTGCTGGGTGCCGTTGCCATGGTGAACATCCTGTCAACAAGTGCATACAGATTTCAATTAATTGTATTTCTAAGCCTCCTTACGCACCGGCGGTTTGCAGCGCGGCCTGCCGCTTTTCCAATTTAGTATGCAACCGCTGGTGATCCTACACATTAGAACCGCCATAAACCGCCGAACCGCCGAAGTATGCAACCGCTGGTGATCCTACACATTAGAACCGCCATAAACCGCCGAACCGCCGAAGTATGCAACCGCTGGTGATCCTACACATTAGAACCGCCATAAACCGCCGAACCGCCGAAGTATGCAACCGCTGGTGATCCTACACATTAGAACCGCCATAAACCGCCGAACCGCCGAAGCGGCCAGCCGCTAGTGCGTAAGGCCCCTAAGATAATTTGAAGTAACATACCGATACCCTAAAGATAAAACTGAATATTATTAAAAATTGATACAAACTTTGTTTAGTTCTACTTTATTTATTTTTATTTAGTTACAAAACAAAAATAACGAGTTGTGACCGGTTTCGG